>OZ014459.1:11909553-11979266 GCA_963966035.1 Acleris laterana | reverse complement strand
GACATTTTACAATACTTAGAAGAGTAATAAATTTTAAAATGAAAATGAGTGTTTATTTTGTTCTTTTATCTTCACTTGCACACCTGAGTACATATTATTTACTGCGGTTTTATAACAGCAGTTTGTGCGGAAAATAAACTGAAGGTATGATATGATGTGATAGTCCAGGTTAGCTGGGTAGGTGAGCATGTGAGACTAGGGTGTGAGTAAGATTTAACCCAGGAAGGAGTAAGTCGAATTTAAGTAATTAAGGGCGCCAGACTTACATCCTGTCAACAAATGAAATCGTTCAAATAAAACCAAGTCTTTAGTAAATTACATTTATTTACTTAGTTTACTTATTTAGATTCAGTATAAACAAACTACCTAAGAACAAGGTTAATCCTTTTAGAATTTAAATTGGATAAGGTAACACGGAGATTAAAGAAGTAGCTAAAGTACTCACGCTGTCATCTTCATGAGAAATACCTCCTTAGTTGGATACCGCTAGTGTTGACTAAGCCGAATAGTCCGAGCTCACTCTCTCCGCAGGTGGAAATCAGCTGAACACTGCACGTGCAGGAAAGATGGATGGATAGCTTGAGTGCAGGGTATTCCACGAGGCATGTAGTGAGAAGCTGTGACGTGAATCACCTCAGCCGACAGATGAAGCGATGAAACGTCTTTAAACCACTTGCAAGCTTCATTCAAAGATATGAACGTCGAATCCAGAGGTGAAATGGAATAGGTGTGGAAAACTACACACCAAAACCACAACTCAGAAATTAAGAGCAGAATAAGAATTAAAAAAAAAAAAAAAAACCCTGTGAACAAAATATTCACTATAAAATAACAGTAGGAACAGGCGGTAATTAACACGTGGTTAAACCAAAGGAAAAGAAGTAACTTACCACTAGCCGTGGGTTTCTTTTACCATATATAGCATGAGGCAAAGCTCAAGGGAAAATATGCATGTAGGAAGGTTGGCATGACTGTTATACGAGTCACTGAAAAATAAGTAAGCACGGGTTACGAACACGGAAGTAAAAGGAAGCACCAACCTCAAAATGGCGGCAGCAAAAGTTCTAGGCGAAAGTTTCACTTACCGAATAGGAACTATGGTTGAACATCATACATTGATATTATGGATTTACTTAATCCATTTTAGAAGAAGAAAGTTAATTAGACAAAGTCTGCCATGGGCAGGGCCGGATGGCGCGATCGGTGAATCGGAGGAAATTTTACTACGTCCTTACATCTTGATGATTCGATCCCGATAGAGGTCACGGAAAGGGTCTTGAAAGATGCTGGGTCATTGACTTCCGAACGGATCTTTTTATTTACATTTAGAAGTAAACAGAAACAAAACTATAGTGTCACAAGATTTATCCAATATGTCTTACATATCAAATGAGATGACTTTATTATTATTAAAATGGTTAAATGAGTTTATTGTATTTTATTATGTACTCAGAAGTTAAAATCAATCACCATTGCCTTCTATTTCGGACAACGATTTATCGAGAGACTGATGTACGGAACGCATCTCGTATTGCGTTTCGTTCCATGAGTTGAATCGATTGAAGAAGTAAATCTTTATTTAAATTAAATTAGGTTATCTATTTAAAGTATGAATTTACGCTAGTTGGAAATTAAACAAATGATGGGATAAACATTTGTTAGTTTATCATACTTGATTGAAAGAAAATATTAAGAACCAATGTCATGGTTGAAAGTTCGTCTTGCGATTCAAAGTGCGAAGAACAAAACGTCACATAAACAAAGTGTCAAATGACCGGCTTGTCATAATACATTGTTATGATTATCAAAACATGATAATTTATTGGAAACAAATGCTAAAAGGAAGAAGTAATGCTCATAGGCAGATATGGACACTTGTTATGGAATGTAAACAAATAGGATTACATAAAGGAAAGGTTAGTAAGGCTATATTTAGATAGGGTCTAGACCTCAAAGTGTTACAGTTCATCCCCAGTTGGGTTAAAAATTTTGTTTCAAAATTAGAATAATTGGAAAGAAAATTTTTCTTCCAGGTGAAAACTTAGAATAAACGACGAAGGAAACTGAAGAAACTAATATAAGAGACTTTCAGTAGAAAAGAGATACCTGGCAACAACTAGTTGGTGGAGGGTAGAATTAAATTAAGATTAAGTAGTCAGCATGAGTACCAAGCGTTTACAAAATACATTGTCTAGTGACAACTAGACCAAACACTAGCATAACTATAGGCATAAGCTAAAGTGTTAACTCGCGAAAGCAAGTTTCGATATGGTCAAATCTAAAAAAAAATACTTAACAACTAATTACATATGCCACGTATCTTGATCCAAGCTTTTAGGATCACTTAAACTAGGGCTAACTTAAACTATGGAATGTTTAAACGAGGGATTGTTTAAACGAGGGATTGTTTAACGAGGGAGCGCTCCAAAAAAAAATTAAACAAACATAACAACTATAGTAAACAACCATAGAAAACATAAGTTTCAAATCCATGCATTAAAACTAATCGTAGCAGTTTCCTTTCATTAACGTACTAAGAATTAAATATCTCTTCTCATACTCCAACAAGAAACAAACCACTACAAGGTAAAGTTAATTAATACTAAACATGTTGACTTAAAAGTACTGTGAACTAAAACAAGTGTTTTTATGAATTACATGGTCACTTGTTACAGCAAATAAACGGGAAAGTTCTTCAACATATAATAGAAGAGAACCTATTAAATAGTAAGATCAACTCACATCAATAAAGTTAAATCTTTTAACCATCCTCATTGGATGTAAGTCCTGGTATCAGGAAGTAAGTCTAAAGTAGAAAGTAAAGTAAATAGGAGGGTATACATGAACTAATTCATAGGAGTATCCCTATATTTGTATAGTGAGTAGGCACTAGCTCGATGACTAGTGTTAAATAGCAGGTTAATACCTAGTATATATTTTAGTGATATATATTTTTTTTAGATAGGAAGTATAGAAAGAGCTACGGAAGTCACCTTTAAGATTAAGAGAGAGGTGGAGCTTCACCAGGTCTAACTATATCCTTAATATGGAAGTCACCAAGAATCTTTCCGGACAAAGATTTCAGGGTGTAAACAAGTGGTCCACGCTTTTTATAAATTAAACATTTTTCATAGCGTGGGGACAACTTTGCAGTAAAGAATTTAGCAGCATTGGATAAAGGATAACATTTTTTATAAACAAATTGTCCCTCTTCAAGTTGGACTGGCCGCTTTCTTAGATTATAATATTTTGCATTACGTTCGTGAGAAGCAAGCAGTGATTGACGTACCCTTTGGAATATAGACTTTAACTCTGTTAGTTTGTCTGACAGAGCCAAACCGTTATCAAATGAAAGGGCGTTCTTGTCAACCGGACAATCAGCATTGTAAAGAGAACCGTCGAGAATCATCTCGCGACCGTGAGTTAAAAAATACGGTGTAAATTTAGTGCTGTCGTGAACTGCAGTGTTTAATGCACATTGGATCTCCTGTATGTTCTTATCCCAGTTGCGGTGATCAGAACGCACATACGAGGCAATGGTTCTTACCAATTCGCGATTCACTCGTTCCGTTTGGTTGGTTTGCGGATGATATCTCGGGTTGTAGAAGACGTGGGGAACCTTATATTGAGACAGTGTGTCTCTAAATTCCTTAGAGATAAATTGAGGTCCATTATCCACATAAATGTACTTTGGTACACCATGGGTAAGGAAAATGCCTTTTTCCAAGCATTTGGTTATTGCTTTAGCAGTAACCGTACGTAAAGGAAATAAAGTTACGTATTTACTAAAGTAGTCCGAACAAACGAACAAGTATTGGTTCCTAGAGTAGGATGGAGGAAAAGGTCCTAATATGTCGCAAGATATGGCCTCACCAGGTGTTGAGATACGACGAGGGTTACCCATTAAACCGGCAGGAGCAAGGTTGACAGGTTTATAAGTTTTACATATCTCACACGAGTCTACATAAGTTTTGACGTCCTGAAAAAGGGTAGGCCAATAATATAAGCTAGAAGTTTTGTGGTGAGTTTTAGCTACACCAAAGTGACCAGATGTCGGATGATCATGACATTTTTGTAAAATTTCATTTCGGTCTTCATAAGGAATTACCAACTTCCAGTCGAATTGAGCTGTTAGGCGATATTTATTCTTAGAAAGGCGAAATAACTTATTATTTTCAATCTTGAAGTTTGGGTAAAGAGTAGGTTTATCAGAAACGTTTTGGAAAAGCTCTAAGTACCAAGGATCTTGTGTAGTAAGAATATCAGATACAAAATCTATCTTTATACGAGAAAGGGTGTCAGGTATTACGTGCTCTTTTCCCTTGCGATGAATTATATCGAAATTAAATTGGCTTAGGCGACACGACCATCCATTTAAACGACCAGAAGGGTTCTTAAGATTAGATAACCATACCAGAGAAGCATGATCAGTTATGATAAAGCATTTGCGGCACTCAATGTATGCACGGTATTGTTCCAAATCATAAATTACCGCAAGGAGTTCTCTTTCAGTTGCAGAATAATTAATTTCTTGAGCATTAAGGGTACGACTGCAGTAAGCTATCGGGTGGTCACAATCGTCAACGCGCTGGGTCAAAACAGCACCGATAGCGTAAGAGGAAACATCCGTGTGGATGCAAAAAGGTTCATTAAAATTGGGGCATCTTAAAATAGGAGCAGATACTAGAGCAGTCTTAAGTAAGTTGAAAGATTCGTTGGCTTCGTCTGTCCAGACGAAGGAAACTTTTTTACTAGTTAGGCGCGTAAGTGGGCGAGCTATCTTGGAGAAATTTTCAATAAAACGACGGTACCAACCGGCCATTCCTAAGAAACGTTTTACTTCTTTAACATCTTGAGGGATAGGAAAATTTAAGATCACCTCTACTTTGGAAGGGTCAGTCCTTAAACCGTAACGATCTACCACGTAACCAAGATATTTGAGTTCGTTCCTACAGAACAAAGACTTTTTTATATTTAAAGTGAGATTAGCAGCCTTTAGTTTAGCATGCACTGCTTTAAGCAAGCGAACGTGTTCATCGAAGTCAGATGTGCAGATGATAATATCGTCGATATAGCAGAATACTTTATTATCAAATTCCGCCACGAACAATTGATCCATGAGTCTTTGCATAGTCGCTGAAGCACCAATCAAGCCAAAGCACATGCGATTGTAGTGAAATAATCCGCGTCCAGGTACTGTGAAAGCAGTTTTCTCTTTAGCACTGGCGCTTAAAGGAATTTGATGATAAGCTGCGCTCAAGTCAAGTGATGTAAGATATTTAGCGTCACGTAAGTTGTCCAATATATAGTTTATATAAGGAAGTGGATAAGCATCCGGTTTAGACACCGAATTAAGTTTTCTACTATCTAAACAAAGTCGAAGTTCACCGTTAGACTTTTCTACCATTACTACAGGAGAATTCCAAGGAGAGTAGGATGGTTCTACTATACCAGCCTCTAACATACGATCAACTTCTTTTTCTAACGCGGCCTGTTTTTCAGGACTTAAACGATAATATTTTTGTTTGATAGGAGAACTATTACCAGTATGGATGTTATGTTCTAGTAGGTGTGTTTTACCAAGACCAACCTTGTCAGTGTTGATTTGATCAAAGAGAAGTTTAATATTATCCATTTCGGCTTTCTGCGTAGCAGTTAAAGAGTCAAAGTCATTAAGACCAGTTCCCGCGGGAATGTCGGTCATGCTAGCTATATTTTCATCAGTAGATAGAGTAGAAATAATTTCAGGAGCTAATTGGAATATCTTCCAAAAGTTAATTCCGAAAATAATAGGAGCAGTAATATCAGGTTGAATGTTAAATTGAACAATTTGAACATTATTGTCATAAGAAATAGGAAGAAGCATGTATTCAGTACAGGCTAGAGCGTGGCCATTGGCTACACGAAGTGTGAAAGGAGTAGTATGTTTATAAGTAGGTATACCAATATTAGAGAATAAATGGTGACTACCTTTTCCAAGAATGGAACATGTAGCACCACAATCAAGTAGGCCTTTTACCTGTAGACCAAGAACATCTACGGCAAGGTAAATCCGAGTATCTCCTATAGGGGGATTAAAGCAAATTGTCTTTTCAGAAAGAGAAGGAGAAGTACGTTTATAATAGTTTTTAGATTTGGAAAAGACAATACTATTTAGTTTTTTGGCTGAGTATTACACTTAGCGCAATCAGGTACACGTACACCTTTCTCACCACATCGGAAACAAACTATCTCGCGAGATCTCCTACAAGAGTTAGTAGGATGATTATTCATGCCGCAGCGGAAACACGAGGGCTTAGAAGAAAATTGGTGGACAGCTGCCACCTGGTTAGAAGACTGAGAAAGGCGTCGAGGATAAGACGACGTAGTTTTATTTTTATTGAAAGCTATAGTCGTAACAGGTGATGACGATGAAGGTTCAATGAATTGTTCAGATCTCACTTTAGCTAATTCTATACGCTTGCAATATGCCTTAAGCTGTTTTATAGAAGTGACGTCATGTAAAGCTAACTCCCTACTGTACTCAGGCCTTATATTACGCAGAAGAATGTCGAGTTTCTCATCTTCAGGAATTTCCTTACTTAAGCGTTCAAACATACCTAGCACGATTGAGAGGAAAGTCACGATCGTCTCACTTTTTGCTTGCGTCCTAGCACGAATTTCTTGCAAAAGCTTATAATCCAAGTCAGGTATATCAAAGTCATCACGAAGTGCTTTTATTACATCTTGATAGGAAAGAAAGTCTGAGCGGTTAGAGCGGAACCACGATAAAGCAGGTCCATCAAGTATTTCAGGAAAACCGCGGTAAATGACCTCTTCGGATATTTTCCGAGCCACACGCAGTTCCTCTAGTCGCGTCAGAAAAGTACGGGCACAGGAGTCCCCGTTGTATTTTAAATTCAACGAGTTTACATTAAAAGTTTTTTCAGGCATATATATTACTTTCTTAGTAACAACTCCGGAAGGCTCTTCCGAAAAATTGTCACTACTATCAGAATCAGACGTAACAGTATCATCTCGTTTCAAACGATCTGACAAAGAAACAATAGCAGTTTGAAGCAGTTGAACATCTTCAGATTTTTCAGTTAATCGAGATAAGCGACAGAGTAGGTATTTGCAACGAGAGCTCAAGCGGTCTGTAGCAGCCTGTGACAGATTGTCATTGATTTCCTTTTCAATTTCTTCAGCTTTCCGTTGGCAAATATCTAATTCTATTGATACGTCACACTCCCCTAGAGTATTAAATTTTAGGCTACCTCTACGAGCTAGATCTGCAGTCTGCTTCAAAACTTTTTTTAAACTATCCCTACGAGAAGCAGGGTTAACATTAAGTTTACGAATCGTAAGTTCGTGAGTTATCTCATCTTTGTGTAAGTGAAGTATTTTACAACCAGCTTTAAGAAAATCCATTATAAAGTTGTAGTCTATTTAAATTAATGAATTAAAAAAAAATCTTTATAAGATAAGTAGTATGACTTGAACTGAATTATGCAAATCGTTGAAATTGTTTAAAAGAAAAACTTGCAAATTAATGTAAGCAAGTAAAGTAAAGTAGTGTTGAAAGTAAAATTCTGATCGGGATCAGACTAAGTAAGTAAAAGTTCAATTAATTAAATTAAAATTAATTAAAGTGATTAACTGAAACTTCAGATAAGTACCAGATTAAACCAGTAGTTAATACAGTAAAAGCATATGGTTGAAGCATTCAACCAAAATAACAAGAAAATAAAAATTAAGTTTCACTTAGTATAAAAAAAACTCAATTTCAATTTTTTCTTAAAAAGTAAGTAACCATAGTCCCTAAAAATTGATAAAATATAGAGTATACAGTCCGTAGGTATTGTAGAATTAACAATGTTACCGAGAAATAACTTTAAGTATTATAGAAAATTTTATGAGAAAAAAAAAACTTTATTTGAACGATATCACTCTCTAGGCTTCACGTTGGGCACGCCACTGTGATAGTCCAGGTTAGCTGGGTAGGTGAGCATGTGAGACTAGGGTGTGAGTAAGATTTAACCCAGGAAGGAGTAAGTCGAATTTAAGTAATTAAGGGCGCCAGACTTACATCCCGTCAACAAATGAAATCGTTCAAATAAAACCAAGTCTTTAGTAAATTACATTTAATAACTTTGTTTGTGCATCTAGATTAAGTATTATCAAGACTGACTTAGAACAAGTTTAATCCCTTTTATAATTAAATTGGATAAGGTAACACGGAGATTAAAGAAGTAGCTAAAGTACTCACGCTGTCATCTTCATGAGAAATACCTCCTTAGTTTGACACCGCTAGTGTTGTATAAACCGAATAGTCCGAGCTCACTGTCTCCGCAGGTGGAAAGCAGCTGAACACGCACGTGCAGGAACGAGGGGTAAATAGCTTGAGTGCAGGGTATTCCACGTTGCGGGCAGTTAGAAGCTGTGACGTGAATCAACTCAGCCGACAGGTGAAGTGATGAAACGTCTTTAAATTGCTTGCAAGCTCCATTCGAAGAAGTGAAGAATAAGTCCCGAGGTGAAAAAGGAATTGGTGTGGAAAACGAAACACCAAGACCAAAAGTAAGAAATACTAAAAACAAAAAAAACCCTGTGAACAAAATATTCACTATAAAATAACAGTAGGAACAGGCGGTAATTAACACGTGGTTAAACCAAAGGAAAAGAAGTAACTTACCACTAGCCGTGGGTTTCTTTTACAGTATATAGCATGAGGCAAAACTCAAGGGAAAATATGCATGTAGGAATGTTGGCATGACTGTTATACGAGTCACTGAAAAATAAGTAAGCACGGGTTACGAACACGGAAGTAAAAGGAAGCACCAACCTCAAAATGGCGGCAGCAAAAGTTCTAGGCGAAAGTTTCACTTACCGAATAGGAACTATGGTTGAACATCATACATTGATATTATGGATTTACTTAATCCATTTTAGAAGAAGAAAGTTAATTAGACAAAGTCTGCCATGGGCAGGGCCGGATGGCGCGATCGGTGAATCGGAGGAAATTTTACTACGTCCTTACATCTTGATGATTCGATCCCGATAGAGGTCACGGAAAGGGTCTTGAAAGATGCTGGGTCATTGACTTCCGAACGGATCTTTTTATTTACATTTAGAAGTAAACAGAAACAAAACTATAGTGTCACAAGATTTATCCAATATGTCTTACATATCAAATGAGATGACTTTATTATTATTAAAATGGTTAAATGAGTTTATTGTATTTTATTATGTACTCAGAAGTTAAAATCAATCACCATTGCCTTCTATTTCGGACAACGATTTATCGAGAGACTGATGTACGGAACGCATCTCGTATTGCGTTTCGTTCCATGAGTTGAATCGATTGAAGAAGTAAATCTTTATTTAAATTAAATTAGGTTATCTATTTAAAGTATGAATTTACGCTAGTTGGAAATTAAACAAATGGTTAGATAAACATTTTGTTAGTTTATCAATTTTATCTTACTTGATTGAAAGAAAATCTTAAGAACCAATGTCATGGTGGAAAGTTTGTCTTGCGATTCAAAGTGCGAAGAACAAAACGTCACATAAATGAAGTGTCAAATGACCGGCTTGTCATAATACGTTGTTATGATTATCAAAACATGATAATTTATTGGAAACAAATGCTAAAAGGAAGAAGTAATGCTCATAGGCAGATATGGACACTTGTTATGGAATGTAAACAAATAGGATTACATAAAGGAAAGGTTAGTAAGGCTATATTTAGATAGGGTCTAGACCTCAAAGTGTTACAAACTATAATTTGTGTAAGTTTTTCAGTAGAAGTAACATTTAACGCCTTGCCACCGGTTATTCTACGGAGGAGGAATCTGTTGTGGATTCCTCACAGGAGTCCTTGAGGCGGTGATAGGGTATTTCAAAGTCCCATAGACTAAAACTCCTGGGTGTTCCATCGCTCGCTTTTGAATGGGGTTTCAGGATTTTTTTGATGGGTGGGTTAGGCTCTCAGTTATGCAGCGACTTCTATTAAAATTTCCGGAATTAAGAAAGATGTCGGCGACAGGCTTAATTCGGGAGAAAAAGCAATAGAATTTTTACAATTAACGTAAAAGAATTTTTAGAAATTTATCTGGCATAACATAAGTACAATGATATACAGTGAGTACTGTTTTCTGCGGTTTTTGTTCTTAAAAGTAACGCGGTAGACACTTGTAATAGTGCCCGTGCGGCCTACTTATAGAATTAAGTTGAATATTCATGTTAAAGTGGTATTACTGCGATTGTTCACCGTTCAGTAAATATGTCGGTAGCCGGCGGACCTACTTACGGTCACGATACGGTTACGTCGGCTCTAGAAATATCTAGGAAGTCAAACTACTTACTGAATAAACATCTTTGATCTTTTTTTGTAACCTTTTCTTATTTCTGCATTAACCCACTGGCCTCTGTGCACAACTGGCTGTTTTTAGGGTTCCGTACCCAAAGGGTAGAAACTGGACCCTATTACTAAGACTCCACTGACCGTCTGTCTGTCACCAGGCAAATTTTCACAGATGATGTATTTCTACAATAATAATGTGGTTACAATGTGGTTTGGGGTTGTGGTGTGTGTGGTTGTAATGTGGTTTTAATGTGGTTACAGAATTATCAACAAGTTTTTAGAGTTGTTGGTAATTCTGTAGCTCTGCCTACCCCACTCTGGGAATAAAGGCGTGAGTTTATGTATGTATGTATGATGTATTTCTGTTGCCGCTATAACAACAAATACTAAAAACAGAATGAACTAAATATTTAATTGGGGCTCCCATACAACAAACGAAGGTTGCGAAACATTGGTTAAACTGGCGCGATGTCGATAGTACAGAACCAAGTTGAATCTATGGCTTCTAAGTAAAGCGTGCAATGTTCAACTTACTAAGGCTTTGACATGTTTAGCTACGAGACTAGGATTTAAGGATAAGATTTAATATGAAACTTATGTGATTTGAAATTAGTTTAGTAGACGCAGAGTAGATAATGTTGGTATTGGCTTTTGTGTGTTATGAGCGTTTAAATTGACGTTTACTTGTAAATTTATTTTACAAAAACACTTATTAAATAAAATATGTTCATTCAATAAGTAGGCCGAATGGGCAAATTACACGTCAAAAATCTACCAGCGCTTCCCAAGAAAGACTACTCAACTCAACTCAACAGGCGGTAGTTTTGATTTTGATCTGTAAAGAGATTTGGAAAATATGCTGGGCGCCATTATAGGTAAAATAGACAACATGATCCAATTTTTAACCAAAAACTGACGCTTAATATGGGTTAACCACCACCATTTATTGCTACAACAAGCGCTATTCAGTCACGAGTTGAAACACAATTTTGCTGTGGTGGTCGCCACTAGAAAATATTGTAGATCCATCCGCCCTGGATCTAGGGTGACAAATCTCAGAGGGCACCATACTTGCTCATAAGGCTCACCATACTTAAAACAGGGTGTTTTCTGTAAATGGGACTTTTGAATCTATTAACAAGGTAATAAAGTTCAGTAACGTTCGTTTGATAAATGCTATTTTCATTTTATGAAGATAGGAAAATTAAGTTTATTTACATTGTATTAAAGTAAAAATTAAATTGCCTTGATTATGTACGTCCTATTGCACACGGCCTAACGAGGATAGGAAAAATATCTGGTTTCATAATGCTGCTAGCGCAGGAGGAGAGAGGACGCCACATAGTAGATCCGGGGCTAAATTCCATCTGTCACTATGTCAAACTCTACTTTGCCAAACTTTGATTAGTTAACTACAATTCAGTCTTAAGTAATTCATACAATGAAACAACAATTTCCTCAATTTATTAGTAAATCTCCGACACCACTTTGATCTTTAACCTTTGCAAATGGCACTTTCCCTCGTTGATCTAACTGCCGAGCCCGTTAACTAGTCAGCTGTTATCGATTAATCGATTATGATATCGTAATAATGCGTAATCGACTGTTACTTACCGGAGTACTCGGCTGCGAAGAAATATCATTAATCAAATGGTCAGTTACATCGAAGATCGCCGAAAGTTATTCCGAATGTTTAACTATTTATTTGAAGTATATAATGTAGAGTAAGTGCTGGTTGAGACAAGTTTGGCGCAATTATTTGCTGTAACTAAACTTAGAAATTAATAATATGTAATTACATAAAAGTGTAAAATTTTATTCTTCTAAGGTCCTTTGTACTAAAATTGTACAAAGTACGGCAGTTGAAGTAAAGTTCTAGTGCAAAGAAAGTAACGTGGAATTTCTTTTGTTTTCATGACTAATGATTATATTAGAGAATTTATTTCAAATTTATTTCATTCACAATAGGTAAATATTCCATTGCCAGATTTCGTTGTATGGTGTGGTGGGCCTTAGGAGGTAAATGGATGACCTGCTATAATTACCCTCTTACTATAATTACCATTTACACAACTCAAAAGCATTGCATTGCATTCTCAATATTGCGGTGTACACTTCATACCGGGACAAAAACCCAAGGACTTTAAAAACCTTCGAGTAACACTTAACATTCATTGTGAAAGGATCTTACTCGATACACCTATATCCGTAAAGCCAAGAACAAAGATGACCTTTTGTATGTAATTGTTTCTTGATAAAGAAAATATGGTTATTTAAAATATAGTCATCGAATCACTTAGCACGCGTGTGTTATATTGGGGTCTCTATTGACTGCCATAATTATTTTTAGTCATAATGTGTTTTAAGTCATAATTTTCGCAAGTCATAATACAGTATGTAACTGAACGAAAGGCCAACCTTAAAACCAGTGGATGTTAAAAACGGGTATAATACAATTAACCACTTTTTGTTTTAATCCAATCACTTTTTTTGTTTATAATTTTACTAAATGTAATAACTTAACCTCTTTCTCATCAGTCGGTTAACGAGCTTAATAACATCCTGTGATGTAAGTTTGACATTAGTTATCACTTATCACTTCATAACTAAAGTAAACAAACTAGGTATTTACAAATAATCTAATTCTGCATATCAGGCTATTACCTACAGTTTCAACTATGAGTACATTACCGTATCAAGTTAACATTAGAACACACACGCTTAACCGCACTGCACAATGAATTTTAAGCAATCCAATCCAATTTTTGTAGTGGCAAGCGGTTACTATGATTGAGTGACCATTACCTAACTGCCGATAACGTATTCTGGCTGTTGCAGCAGTTGCAAAGCTGTTGCTCGGCGTAGAAACTGATTGACCAGTAGAACAAAGTGATCTAAAATGTGTAAATAAATAACAAAGACTTATAAACATCGTCTCTGACATTTTTGCTCTGTCATGATTGTCTCAAACCATAGAACGACAGATTATTTTTTTTCATAACAAGAAGGTTAGGCTACCAATAAATTGTATTTTCTTTCAATTTGATATTTGACATCCTTCACTTTCGTCATATAAATTTAAATCGTAATTGCAATAATAATGCCTTTAAATTTTACTGTGGTTGAGATAATGGATATGATCCTTGCGTACGGAGAGTGCAGGGGCAATGGGAATGCAGCCCTCCGCTTGTACTCCGAGAGGTATCCTACAAGAAGGCAACCAAGTAATCCTCGTGTCATTGTTAATACCATTACACGGCTGAGAAATAACGATCGTGTTTTTTTTTTAAACCGATCGGTGAAAAATTGTGCATTTTGAATATTTTATAAGTTGTGTTATTGTTAACATAAATCATTAAAATTCAAACATATTCTATGAACGGATTAAAAAAAAAACACGAAGAACCAAGTTTTTTTCCTTAAAATTCATTTCAAATCTAAATACTGAAGAATAGGTGACTGTGATACAAAACTTATGTAGGTAAAAAAGATGCACACAGTATGTTTTTAGTTATTTTTACTATCGCCATAAACGGAAATATTAACGATTAAAAAAAATAATATATTAAAGCCCTTTTTTACTTATTTTTATGAAACGCTATATCTTAAAAACCAAACTCTTTTTAAAGAAGTTTTTTTGATGAAGTTGATCAATTTAATGGTTTCTAAAACATATATTTTTTTCGTCCAAAACAGAACACTTTTTTTTTTCCTTCATACATTTTTCTATGGAACCGAATTCCCTTGAATTTTTACTAAATATTTTTTTTGTCAAAAACTAGTCATAGGATTTTATTGCCCTCCAAGTATTTTTATATATCGATCAAGGCGCGTAACATATATTTTTTTTATCAAAATTCACCGATGTTTTTTTTTTCCATACTTTCCGTGCGGTGTCCTTTGTCGAAACTCTGAAGTTGAAAACAGTGACATAATTAGATCTCACAGAAAATTTTGTCAAAACTGGTAAACCACTTCCTTGCCCGACCGTACGTATCATATGAAATTACAATACTTAGGGCCGTATTAATAAACTCATCTTTGCGTGACGAAGATACGTCAACGTAAACAAGCCATAGAAAATTGTAATTTTTGACGGATCTTTAGACGAGCATTACAGTTTTAATAAGGTTATTAATATGCCTGTAAAGTTCACTTCTTTAAACTTGAAAAATGTGGTCATTTTGCCACTTTAAACTTTTTCATCAAAAGTTTACTTTAGCCCAACGATTGGTTTTCCTTCTTGCATACCAAGCGTTAAATATAACTTAAGTATTACGAGATTAACCCGTTTACGCTACGCTAGTACTGCCGTTGCTTAAGCGAAGTTATGAAAAGCAGACTAGTTTGGCAACTAGTTGCACCGTCGCATCTCGGTGCTGGCTACTGACGTAATGGAAGGAATCGTTGATCTAGTTACGATTGGTTCGGAGTTTGTCAGTTGTCTATAGTTCGCAAGGCAGGGGATGTGGCGGGATCTTTTTTGACTGAGCGCCTTGAGCGGCAAGCTAGAAAATACAAACCCTCCGAGGATCTTATATAAGTTCTTGGTTGCATAAGTGGTAATGCGGCCTGCATTGGTCCGAATAGCCAGAGAATAATTTGAATCCTACCTAAGACTGACGATTTTTTTCCCTTTAACATAGTGCGTCTGACACTAGTACGACATAGTCGGGCGGAGGTAAAATATTTTGTGTGATCACGGTAAAATGTTTTTCATAAAAGGTCTCATGAATAGTAATTGTTTTATTAGATAAACCAGGGGCCTAATATGGTTGCGTTTATCGCGTGACAAACGTGGATAAAACATTCGTCACTTTTTGACACGTATAAGTACGAGAGTGACAGATGCTTTAACGCAACCATACTAGGCAGTTGTAGACCTAGCCAAGATGCAAACGCTGCTTACGTTTCTGGTTTCTATCGACTCAATATGTATGGAATTGACAGAAGCGGTCGACACGATCTGTCATCAGCTCATCAGGTTACGTCAATCCTATAACATTTTGTCGATTTTCGATAATCGCAAACTGCGGGCTTTTTATTCTTTCTGCGGGCTTATATGCAGCGATATCGTAATCACACTGTTGAAGTGTTGACGTTACGACAGCTCCTACTGTCAAGTGAATAAGCGATGTAATAACTTTAATATGTATGAATCATGTTTATATTCATTTATTATTTGCAAAGAGCGGAATTCTTCATAGCAAAAATCAAACTGTCAGAGGGATTGACTTACTGTTTTATCGACTTATCGATGTAACGGAATAATATCGCATTAGGTATCCATAATCAACTTAAAAGATTATTCTGTAACATTTGACCTCTTTGATAAGCAACTTGCATCTCCATATTAAAGTAAATCATGTCAGCGTCACATATGTCATTTATGTCACTTGAGTTTTAATGAGTGATTTCCGTGCCGTGCTACTAAAATGGTTAATCCTAAAAGAAAAACAATAAAAAAATGGATATAGAAAATAAAGAATAAGATTTCTTTTATATAGAAAATTTAAAAATGTTTTATTCTTTACTATTATACTAAAATACAGTGGCGGTCAGCTAATTAGGGACACCGTTAATTTGTTTGTATGTATATCCAAAAGCCTGATTTAATTACTTTAACTTTGTTTCGTTAAGTGACAAATATTTATCGATAAGTCGATAAAACAGTTAGGTCAATCCCTCTGACAGTTTGATTTTTGCTATGAAGAATTCCGCTCTTTGATTATTTGCATCACCTTGGTATTTTACAGATGGTCTTAAAATTAAAAGTACATACGTGAACCCTGCAAGGGCATTGCAAATAGCTTAAATGATTACGATAACAAAGAAAGTGGCTAATACTCGTACCACTTGAAATAGAGGCCTAGGTACGAGTAGAATCCCTCTACTGTAGTTAAAGCAAAATTATGAAAACTAGACTAGCTTGGAAAATAGTTGCACCGACCGCATCTCGGTACTGAGTGCTGACGTAATGGATAAAAGGTATCGCTGATCTAGTTACGATCGGTTTGGTGTTAGTTGCTAGTCACGTAGGAGAGGTCTCAAGGTATGGGAGGTAGCGGGATTGACAAATATCAGTTGTTCAGGCGCCATCTATCGTGCGATTTAGTAGTTTTCGTCAAAAATCTCAACAATCTCACGTAGTTACTATTCAGTTGATGGGATTCGATAGGTGGTCACACACATTAAACATTTCTAAGGCTCAAAAATATCCTTATATTTGGATATTTTGTAATGTACTGATGTTATTCTCTCAAAAACCACGGACGGGCGGACGAACGAGCGAAATCGCAGCGACGAGTTTAGGTAGTCTCGCCAAAGCGAACAAAACACATTTTAGCGCGTGCGTTTTCAATTAAGCAGCCTTATACGTTTGACCCATCGGCAGAAACCATGCTGCTAAATTGAAAATGCACGCGCTAAAATATGTTTTGTTCGCACTGACGGGACTACTTAAACTCGCCGATTGGACATTCACTCGTCCGTCCGTCCGACCGTCGTTGTTGAGAGAATCACTACCCTGTGTTGCGACACATTACTAATTATGATAAGATTAAAATTAAGTACTTTAACAGCAGCATGACGAAGGTAACAAGTAAGAATTCCGCAAAAGGCGAACTTTGTGCAATCAATTCAGTACGAATCCTTATACGGTCTGTACCACAATCATGTAATTTAATTAACAATTTAATGCGTTCATTTTAATTCAATAACATTTTCTTTTGGTTGTTCTGTTCATGTGCGTTACGAGTTAACGACGCTTAAAGTGCTGATAGAGTTGAGCATTTACTCGAGCATTCCAGCTAATGTGCTCAAGTCTATCAGCACAGCTGCGAATGGAAGAAGGAGAAGAATAACAAACGACTGGGAAATAAATACATTGAGGAAAACGCGAATGGGAATACAAATATTGGGAAAACCATTTTGGGTAGTTTATCTATACGCTCATAATATTTATGTAGTTATAGATAATAATAATAATTCATAATTTTTTATTGATTTACATTGCCATTTTCATTGTCATTTCTAAGTAAGTACACTTTTTTTTTGTAGTTTGTGCGGTTCTCTTTTAAATGTCCACTTTTTCGCTCCACTTCAAGTCTCGCCTCATCTTACTCCTTGCACCGCACACTTTCGATTTCGTTGCGCGTTCCATTTTTTCACAAAGCACTTTTATTCCGCGCACGTTCTACTACCGCCTTGAACTTGGGTTTCTTTTCGTAATATCTATAAAAAGCGGGCAATGTATAAAAACTTTATGCATTATTTAGAGTAGTTTTAGAGGGTATAGGAAAATTTTATAACATTGTTCTTTTTCGGATAAAATGTCTTGCTGTAAATAGGCCTCCCCAAAGATTATTTCATCATCTTGACAATGACAGAGGCAACTGATATTTCAGTGTACATTGCGCAGCGCGCAGCAATCCTTATGATGTGCTAACTTATAAACTCTCCAATGCATAACGAATTGTGACCTGTCATTGTAGGAATAGTGACAAAAGAGGCATGTCACTAGGATAAGGATAAGTGTGCAAACCAACGAGGTATCACGGAAGAAAGTTAATGTTTTCGCGTGTGACCTTACTACGATGGTGTAGGTATTATATATACCCACGTGTGGCGAATTTACTGTTTTTTTTTAATAAACAAATTTTATGGCCATATTTTTGTGACTATACAATCGGGTGATATGTTGCCAATAACCATAAGATAGGAAGTAAGTCATACAGGAAGAAATATCGACCTACTTTCAGCTTGAAATGTTCTATAGTTTTTCTGTACAATTATAGCTTCTTGTTGCTCAAATTGCAGTGTTGTTTTTTCTAAAACTTGTACCGACTTATTACTGTCTTCATACAACTATCACTAGGAAATAATGTAACAAATGTAATTGTCTTGGGTTAACAAGCAATTACTTTTTTTTAAACCGTTACACGTAGTGAGGAAATAAATTGATGCTGACAAGACGTGGTGTTAAGATTATTAAGCGAACTGTGCTATTATGTCGTTCTTTTCCTTTATAAGTCTTGAAATATTCCCACGAAGTATTATAGAGTCGCGGAGTTGAGGAAACGCTCCTAGGAATTAAACGTTTTTTAGTTTGTTCAGTTTTCTACATCAGTTTTCGACATCATCGTAAAGTCCACAACTGGACTGGCCGTGGACGGTTACAATCAACTACGATAAGGCTACGTCAAATTTTGTTACTTGAAAAAAAAAGAAGAAATTAACGTAGTCCTAGGGTACTAATTATTACAAGATAACGTTCAATATACAGTCACAACCCGCGAATGTTACACCACTTGCCACTCTTCTTAATTTAGCCGTGTACTACACTCGGGTAATATGTCAAGTCTGCTGTCAACCCAAAATGCATTATACCGTTAAATTAGGAAGAGTGGGTAATTAACGGCTTTACATTTCCGGGTTGTGACTGTACCTGTATATCTATCGGGAAATACATGCTAAAACATCCAAGATTCAGAAACATACTCACGGTCATATTCTAAATATACACTCTTGGGCCTTACGGGGATATATTTTCCATAGAAGAAGAAGAAATGCATTTATCGCCATACAAGGTGTACCTACCAAGACTTATTTTCAAAATATGGACTCTTGTGCCTTACGTGGATATATTTTCCATACGAAGAGTACCTAGAGTTATGTTTCATCATTTTACTATCAAGCTACTTGGAAACGATTGTATTTTCATCTTCACCTCGATGGATGGCAATCCACTGCACGTTGTTGTTTGCGGAAGTTTTACCACGCACGACATTTCTGAGGAACCGGCTTATAGCGGCGGTATTTCCGGATCACTACAACTTAACCTTTATGAGACGAGCATACCTCTCAGTACATCAACACATCTGTAATGTAATCATCAACTCTGCAATGGAAACTAAATTATATCGGCTCCTGTACCGATTTTTTTGTACAAATGGACCAGCGAGGTTAAAATTTTCCATCTCGTCTCGCCTCGCCTCGAAAAGTACCATATCCAAAGCTTATTTCTATCCTCCTACTACCCTACTTAGGGCTGATTCGACCAAACGAGAACAAGGTCTTATACCTAGATTAAACGCCAAATTTGTATAGACTAATCTCGGATTAAGTCTTATTCCTGTTTGGTAAAATGATGGTATCACTACATAGTATAAAACAAGTGCTTAGATCTTTAAAACTACGGAACGGATTTTGATGCGGTTTTTTTTAATAGATAGTGTGTTTTTTAATAGAGTGATTGTACGGGTGTTACAGAAAACTCATATAAACCGAAGCGAAGCGAGGGCCGGTCGCTAGTATATAATAAATGCAAAGGTTTGTGTGTCAGATTGTTTCTCCTTCACGCTGCAACGGCTGGAGGGATTTAGGTGAAATTATAAATGAAGATGACTTTATAACCTAGATTAAGACATACATAGGCTCATCATCCCGTAAAATTTAAAGGTAAAGGGTTAATCGAAATCTACGCAGACAGAAGTTTGTATTTAATAAATTGGAGTCTAACTAGAAACCCCCTTCTCGAAATATAACTAAACAAAAATTAAATGAAAATCATAGGACATCAATGTCACACCAATTGACCTAGTCCCAAACTAAGCTCTAGGTTTATACTATGGGTACTAGACAACGATATAAATACTTATATCGAGAAATACATAGAAAACATCCAAGACTCGGGAAAAATATTCCTGCTCATCACACTAATATCGGTTACGTATCAGAACGCCTAAAATTAATATGCCTAATTTCAAAATACCTAAGGTCGAAATACCTAATTTTTAAATTACCTAACATGGTTTCGCCTAAAGATTGAAATACCTAAGTTTACTATACCTAAATTTAAATCCCCTAACAGACTAAATACCTAATGGATGAAATACCTAATGCATGAAGTACCTAATGAACGATACACCTAAAGTCAATATTCTTATGTACAGAATACCTATTGTTGAAATACCTAAAGTGCACTAAACTAGACTTTAAAAAAGGTAAAATGCTGCGACCGCAAGTTGAATTGAACGGGCAGCTAGTTAGGAACCTATAAAGTTTACGCGCTAAAATGTGTTTTGTCCGACCGAACGCCGTTTTTGAGAGAACCACACCTCTGACCTTCTGCTAATGTTTGTGTATGTTTTTTTTGTATACCTAATATGGAAAACTAGTTATATTTTCTGATATAAATAATTTAAATTTAATTTGAATATTTGTTAGGTTAGGTTAGAGTTGCGTCAAGGCGCGAAGCGCCATAACTACGCGGAATAGGAGCTCCGCGTAGCGGAGCTCCGTCGACTTGTTCGTAAACTTTTTTATCCGACTACAAACAAGGAGGAAATTCTATGTTATGTAAAGAAGTATACGAACAAGTCGACGGAGCTCCGCTACGCGGAGCTCCTACTCCGCGTACCTAGTTATGGCGCTTCGCGCCTTGACGCAACTCTAACCTAACCTAACCTATAAATAAAGACGAAATTGACCTAATTTAGCAGATTAGTTTGCATGACCTTGATTTAAACTTATAATAATGTATAAATTAGTTATACCTAGAGGCTCTACGCATGGATTTGTATGTTGAACTTGGAAATGTCTACTTTTGGTACATCATCCATGAGGTATTTCATCCATTAGGTATTATACACTTAGGCGAAATTACCGTTAGGTATTTAAAAATTAGGTAATTCAACCTTAGGTATTTTGTCATTAGGGAAATCAATTTTAGGTAAATCATCCATTTGGTATTTCGTCCATTAAGTATTATTCACTTAGGCGAAATGACCGTTAGGTATTTTAAAAATTAGGTATTTCGACCTTAGGTATTTTGAAATTAGGCATGTTAATTTTAGGCGTTCTGATACGTAACCCTAATATCTGCCCTTACCGGGATTTAATTTAAACACAAGAACCGCTAGCTTCGTAGGTAGGCTCACTACCAACCCAATGCGTCTCCGTCCAAATATTTTTCTTGAATGTCACCATCACTAAACAGATACAACCATATTCTTGTTAAATAATTTATTGCTCTATAAACTATAATACTAAGTAAATATTCTTCTTCTTCTTCTTCTTCCACAGCATTTATTTAGATGCCCACTGTTGGGTATATGCCTCTCCAATTCTTTTCCAATTTGCCCTGTTTTGAGTTAGTCTGGTCCATAGAGGGCCAGCATTCTCTCTAATGTCATCAGACCATCGAGCTGGTGGCCTGCCAACACTTCTCTTTCCCACCCAGGGCCTCCAGACTGCAACGCATTTACTCCATCTATTGTCATCCCTACGAAATAGGTGACCTGCCCATGTCCATTTGAGTTTGGCAACACAAATAAAATATTACAAAAACCTAATTATAACTAAGCTAAATAAGAGGGCGGGCCGCTGTGGCAAAGTACTACAGGTGCTACCATATTCTTACCTTTTTTGTTTTGAAACGTGCGTTATGTAGCACAGCGCACGGTTGACAGACGCGGGCGCCGGTGCCGCTTGCGTCACCGGTCGTCGACCCGCCGCGAGGTCTAAGTAGGCCCATTACTCAAACACCGCGATCGGCAAGGTGTCCGCGTAATTACGGGTCAGAGGTGATACTGCCGCATTGCGTATTAAGTTTGCAATAAAAAACAAAAGTGACGGCTCTGTATTGTTAAAATACGCGACCAAACCGCAAGATGACACGTTGAGGAGACGAGATGGTAGTTGTACGTTAGTTGTGTGTTTCTTCCTTCCCCACTACAGAGGCCGTCCCCGCTAACGGTGTTACCCTGTGGGAAGGTCGCGCATGAACTTGTTGGCTGAAGCAGGCAGGCATTAAAGATCAAGAAAGAACCATGAAAAACTAGCTTCTGTCTGCGCCTTCTTCCGCGTAGATCATCCCATGGAAACACTTATTTTATTCGGTATGAAGAGTACTCGTAGTCCATGTGTTAAGTCAGGGTATAAGGTTTCGCTATTCAAAATATCATTTCTATGGCAGTTTGATTTTGTAGGGTAACATGCTACTATTCTTTATTCGTCGCTTATATTTTCTACACACACATCAAATCGTTTATGTATCAACGCAAATCTTTAGTACCTACTTTAATTTTAGTAGTACAAAACAAAATCGCTTCCCGCCGTTTGTCCCTCTGTATGTACGCTTAGATCTGTCAAACTACACAACGGATTTAAATGCGGTTCTCATCAATAGATAGAGTGATCCAATGGGAAGGTTTTTATGTATAATAAATTCTGGATTATAGAATTCGGGTGTTATAGAAAACTCACATAAACAGAAGCGGAGCGAAAGTGGGTCGCTAGTATCTATGGGATATTTTTGCTTTTAAATGTATCACTCTTTGTCAATCAATTACTTTGTTTACTTGTCTAATAAGTTGTGGTGGCCGAGTGCCAACGCCGCATCGCGTTACGGAACACATGTTTTAACGGTTCTGTAATGTGAATAAATTGTAATTTAAACTCGATAGTGCTTTTGGTGGATCGCCAAAAGTCGGGCGGATTTGGAGATCCTTTTTAGAGTTCTGAGGATTATTTACTTGAAGTTTTATGCTATTTTTGTAATTTATGTACAATAATGACTCTTAAAGGATGCGCTGGCAGTCCTACACCCGTATTTATAGTGAAGAAAAGTAATTACTTTAGTATTACTAGTGTCAAAAGTCATATAAAAATCGTTGCTGAAGTCATTGCTTTTACTCAAGTAATTAGTTTTCTTGACTATAAATACGGGTGTTACTGCAGCCAAAGTGTAAATTGGTTTTTCCTGTTTTTAGTCAAATTTGAAATAGAACATAATCATAATCCAATTGTGCTACGGTTGAGTAACAAGCATTACAGTCGTTTTTCTTTGACGTTTCGTAAATTACATTGATACCGCCTTGCCACTATATTCAGTAATTTTTATAATGAATGAACTCTTTTCGTTTCAAATTACAAAATACTGTTGTCACAGAGAATGTAGAAGACATTGACCGAATTGCAGTGAACATTGTTTCATATTAAAATAATTGTCATTCATTATTACCTCTTACTAATATTATAAATGCGAAAGTTGGATGTTTATTACTCAAAATCATACCAGAACGGCTGAACGAATTCGGATGCAGTTTGGCACAGAGATAGATTATTGTCGGTTTCTTTTTATCCCGGAAAATGTGCGGTTCCCGTGGGATGAAATAATTACAAATTCTACGCGGCAGAAGTTAGTCTCACATAAAATGTTGAACAGATTTATTTCCCACATAAAGACTTGTCTTCCATTAAACCATTCGATACTTTTTGTCCAGATTTTTTTTACGGACCAAATTTGCGAGCGATTTGGACCCCTTCGTCTGGACCTTTGTATGTATATGTCTGCAGCTACTCAATAGGTATACGAATCTTGTGTTTTCTTTGTACATTGATCCTCTAGCGGCTCGAGTAGCCAACCTAAACCGGTTCTAGTAATTACTAGGGTAAGCAGATGTTCCGCGGAATCCTCTCTGTACAGTTTACTTCACTTGACGTTTTTTCTTGTGGCGGTCATCGCCCTCGACCGGTTTGACGGGGAAGATATTTATACAATCGCATGTCAGTCACTCATAAATATGTAGTCCTAGAACTGTACCGTTGCCGCTCTAATACGTGATGTGAAAAGTTTATTTAAATAGGTATCTATATACCGTAAAGGAGTTTGATCATTGTGCCACTTGGAGTAATTTACTGTTCGGTTTGCGCGAGAGGGATATCGTACTAGATTTTACCCAAGATTTCGCTCGAGTTGTATTAAAAAAGTTGCAATTTGATTCCTGTAACTTTATACAATCTTCAAAGAAAAAACTTTAGCACTTGACGGTTCTACAGCGTTTAAGTCTATTGATAGGGAAACCTTGTCCTTTCCCTATGATTGTGATACCGTAACGTTAGGGAAAACCTTTTCGAACTACCAGTAGTTAATCGCCTCTATTGCGCTTACAATATCCATTAGGGTTTCGGTAATTTCGGCAGGCTCGCGACCTTTGACATTCGATTTGTAGGTAAGTCATTAATAGGTCGAGCGTATTTAGCGTAGAGTTTTAAATAACTCCCATTAAATTAACCTTAATGAGGGCAACAAATAATAGGGTTTTTGAATTTGGTAAGTGCTTAGGCGAATTAACTGTTTCGTTTGGTTAACCTTTAATTAGAGTAAGACGAAGCTAGGCTTGGGTCGTACTTGTGTCGTTTGGATTTGTAAAGAAAAGTCTATCTAATAACCCTATCGAAAATCTCTGTAATGGTAAGCGATTGCGGTCTATATTTACTACATCGGCTGAACTATAAGAACTCTTAACCGACGGCTTTGTAGGGCTTCGGTAAAATTTCCACCGAAAAATCATTCTACTGCACGATGGTATGTTGTTAAGTACAAGTATGTAGAGAATTAATAAAAAAAACAAGGTTTCACTCCTTGATTTTTTTTAAGTTTCAAAAGGGGTCTGTCACTAAAGTTTAAAACCGCTGCTTTTACATGAACGATAATTCGACTCACGATGCTTTAGTTTATGTAGAACGTATTTGCAATATAGACTTGTTACGTGATGATTATGAGCTTAATTAACAGATTATATTGTCTATTCCAGCTGCGGAGGTGCTCAGATCTCAGAGGCAGCTGGTCCGCTGCCGGCCACTCCAAGAAGCCACCCTCGAGTCCAGGAACAAGGCCAAGAAGTGCGCGGAGTTTCTGCAACCTTACAGGTGGGATATTTTGGCATGGAGAAGATGGTATACGAGCACCTGATGATTAGTAGGCTCCTATACATGTACAGTCTCAAGACTGCGATCTGTTGGTTTCTACATAGATTGTAGCTTTTGCCCGTGGTTGTACTCGCATGGTTAAAATAGTGTCCAGGCCTCTAACATTTACATAGAGCATAAGCGTTGATTAAAAATTGGAAATTAATTATGACCAGAACTCTGAAAGGGTGAGCTATTCTTATATCATTAAGGTCATGTGTAGATATTAATATAAAAACAAATCGAAACAATTCGTTACGATTAAACTAACTCGAATCCATCAAAAATGATAGTTTTGTTGTTTTTGTAAACATCCCTTCAATTGAGAATGTATAACATAAGAATCATCAAAATTGGTTCACGCGTTTATTTTCTAAAGCGCCTCAAAGGAATAAAAATACATAGAAACATGTCTATACAGGGTGTTTAGCACCCGGGTGTAAGCGTTTTACGGGATGATAGTAAGGGTAATGACACTAATGACCCTTACTATCATGTAAAACCAATTTTGTGAGTATACTCACACACAACATAATAGTAAATGTGGTCAAAAATGATCAGAATGACCCTTACTATCATCCCGTAAAACGCCTACACCTGAGTGCCAAACACCCTGTATATATATTGGCTTTTAAACACATTACCCTCATCTTTCGGCAGTCGGGTAAAAATACAAAATGTACTAGCCACTCAGGTTAATAATTTGTAGCGCCTTTTTTCGCTCAAAAGAGCCGTATTATCATTGGGCGTAGTTTCGGGTGTCGTGTTCAAGGGCCCTTGTTAACAGCTGTTGGTGTTTGTTCGCAGACAGCGGCCGGAGACGTGCACGGCGCTGGCGCGGCGGCTGGTGTCGGGCGCGCTCGGCGTGCGGCTCAGCACCGCGCGGCAGGAGCGCGCCGAGGAGCGCCGCCTCATCACCCTCGCCCGAGGTCGGTATTGACGGCGCGACCCAGAGACAAGGGTTAATAATTAAATAAATAAATATCAGGGGACAATGTCACACCTATTGCGGACCTTGTGCAGGGTCCGTCCGGATCGCTACCACCATCTTATCCATTAACCTACCGCCGAATAGCAGTGTTCGCATTGTTGTGTTCCGGTTTGGGGATAAGAGAGCCGGTGAAATGACTAGCATAGAGGCATTCCATCTTAGTCCTCAGGGTTGGCAACGCATTTGCAGTCTTAAGATTGCGTTGCATTCTTGTGAATGCGAATGTCTATGGGTCACAGTTTCCACTTACCATCGGGTGGCCTGTGTGCTCGTTTGTCTACTCTATGCCATAAAAAATAAAATAAATAATTGACCTAGTCCCAAACTAAGCTCTAGGCTTGTACTATGGGTACAAGACAACGATATAAATACTTATATAGAGAAATATATACTTAAATATATAGAAAACATCCATGACTCAGGAACAAATATTCACGCTCATCACACTAATATCTGCCGTTACCGGGATTTGAACCCAGGACAGCTAGCTTCGTAGGCAGGGTCACTACCAACTAGGCCAGCGCGTCGTCAATATTTATATTTGTATTTCTAATAATCATGAGTTTAAAAGCATGCTTACAGACATTTATTAGCATTTAACTTTTTCGTCGGAGTGACGTATTTTTTTGGAAACGCGTTTTTTTTTTAAATCGTAGACAAGATCATAATGGCGTTTAAGAGCTTCAGCCATTAAAGGAAATTTAATATTTTTACTATTTGTTTATTTTTACCCGAAACCGACGTGCGTGCATGACTCGAATGAATGTGGAAGCGAAAGAAATTTGTCAAGATCGTAGCAAATGGAAAGAAGTGGTCCCTGCCTACACCTCTGGGAAACAGGCGTGATTTAATGTATGTATGTATGTAACCATTAACCGTTATTTGTTTTTTTTATACCGCAGCGCTTCAACTGATTTGTTTTATTCCCAGTTGTCCGCACTCTTTTTTAAACAATTGTGTTATTTTTTTATTAATATAGATATATTCGTGTTTACATATTATATTATCCAGGTTCATGAATTTAAAAGTCATTTCAAATTCTACACAGTTGTGTCAAATAAAAGAGTGCGAACAAAGGCGTCCGGACAACTGGACAAAGCCCCGGTTTTTACATATACTTATTCACACGAATAATAAGGCTATTTGCCTAATTTCCAGTGATCGGAATAGGCAGAGCTAATTTACCTAAAGTTCGCAAAAGGACATAATATAGAGTGGTTACAACCAGGTAAAATATTAATTAAGTTTTATTAAATTCCGGATTTAAATTATTATGCAAAATAAGATTTCAGATAAAAGTTTTTAAATTAAAGACTCTCCTGTTATCATATTGCAAAAGATGAAATAATTTAAAACAAGTGTTAAAATAACACCCTTGTTGTGTCAAATAAAAGAGTGCGAACAAAGGCGTCCGGACAACTGGACAAAGCCCCGGTTTTTACATATACTTATTCACACGAATAATAAGGCTATTTGCCTAATTTCCAGTGATCGGAATAGGCAGAGCTAATTTACCTAAAGTTCGCAAAAGGACATAATATAGAGTGGTTACAACCAGGTAAAATATTAATTAAGTTTTATTAAATTCCGGATTTAAATTATTATGCAAAATAAGATTTCAGATAAAAGTTTTTAAATTAAAGACTCTCCTGTTATCATATTGCAAAAGATGAAATAATTTAAAACAAGTGTTAAAATAACACCCTTTTGACAAAAGAAATGAGACCTTTATTTTATTTATTTATTAAAAAAAATGAGTTATAGGCCCCTTTTATCACAAAGTAACATAATTATAGCCTAATAGCACCGCAGCCATACAACCATACTAAATGAATGTTTTTCGTGTTACAGAGAAGAAGCGGCAGGCGGCGCTGCACAAGGAGGCCGCGTGGGACGGCTCGCTCGCCAACCAGTCCGTCGCCGACGCCTGAGGTAACCCTGCCGCTCCTCCCTTAAGACAAAATGCAGTATTATTTAGGGTTTCCGTTCCAAAGGGAAAAAGGAAACCCTTATTCACTCCGTTGTCCGACGGCAAAATAACAGGCCACATTATGATAAAGTCTCAAAAACTATTACGCTTATGTGTCTGTGCTTTGAATGTATTAAACTTGGACATAATTCCTTGAGACTGTTAATACGTGAAAACACGATTAAAAAAAACCCTCGATGGGTTTATTTTTCAAACATGACACCTTTTTCGTATGTTTTTAGTTGAATCTTCGAAACCAGCAGCAAATGTGGCCTCTTAAAGGTATGATGGTGGCAATCCAGATGGACACTACAAGTTCCTAGCACCAGCCTGTTTTATACAGCTACAAATTACAAATTACGGGTTACAAGTTTCCATTCGACACAACCTCGACCAATGACGACCAGCCATTTGAGCAGTGTTGCCAGTTTAGACCAATACAATTGTAACTTGTAGCTTTATAAAACGTGCCCGAGATAGTACGAAGTCCGTATGCTCATACTGCCTTTTGGTTTTCGAGGGCAGCGCTGCATCAGATGATCAGACCACATATTCACGTTAATTTTTTTACATATGTCTTTAGTATTTAGTTCTTATGAACCCAGTCTGCAATAAAAAATAAAACATGTTGAGTTTTTCTCATATTTTCTGAAAAATCTGTTTAAATAAATAAATCGAAAGTTAGTCATTTTCCTGATAAAAATCTGTTTCAGTTTTCGTTAGTGTCAAATCAGTCTTGACAAAGTGTAGACTAAATAACTTTATTATTTTTAAGTACATTTATTTGTAATTAGTTACTTAAAATCGTCGCTAGCGGCGGACCGCTAGTTTTAATATTAATGGGATGTGTATTTATCTGTAATTGGTTATTTTTTATCATCATCATCATCAGGGCCCGTACTTTTAAAGCCGCTGATGCAAAAATGACGTCACGCTACATAGAGTATGATTTCAAATGGATTTATTGTAATTATTAACCATTAGTCGTCAATCATTTAATCATGTACAACTGAGTCAAGTAATCTATTGGCGCGTAGAAAAATAAATACCTACTTGATACATAAAACTTAAATGAAACTATTTGTGTTGTATTCTATGCTCCTGATGCTATCATAAAATTAGTAAGATCCAGGTTAAACTCCTTTGTTAAATTTCCTTCTTCTCTTTCAATATGTTTAAAAGAGAACAAAACTAAGACACTATCAAAATGAAAAAAAAATGAAAATGAATAATGTTTATTTTTGTTAAAATTTAGGAACATAAAATTGTGCAAAGGTTGGCACCTCCTAGTAAGTAAAAAAATACCTGTGACAGGAGACCCCGCTCTTCCATAACATAATAGGGTTATAAATTTAAAATACTTTATACTTAAACATAAACAACATTAAGAATTAACATTAAAATCAAAGTAACATAAGTTGAATTATTTAATAAACTGACATTCTGTTCATTATTTGAGTGTCAATAACTAGATAAATAAATGTGTAAAAAAGTAAATAAAGTGTTAACTAAATAAATAAATAAATATAAGGGAACAATCTCACACTAATTGACCTAGTCCCAAACTAAGCTCTAGGCTTGTACTATGGGTACTACACAACGATATAAATACTTATATAGAGAAATATATACTTAAATACATAGAAAAACATCCATGACTCAGGAACAAAATTATTCGCGCTCATCACACAAATATCTGCCCTTACCGGGATTCGAACCCAGGACCGCTACCCCACTAGGCCAGCCCGTCGTCAAACTAAAGAGGTTGACAAATTAATTATGACGAAATACTAATTGGAATTATACTCTATGTAGCGTGACGTCATTTTTACGTCAACTGCATGAAAAATACAGGCTCTGAATTCATCATCATTTGTCTAGACCCCAAGACTGTAATCCAAGTTGAAACTTCTCATTGCAGATGGCGCCACCGGATCGTCTGCAATCCACGCACTTCCTATCCTCGACGAGCTCTCATATAGACAATTCAGTAACGTTAATAGTTAATAGACATAGATATTTTTTTAAAACATTGTTAGAGTTGAAATACACGCAAGAGGTCTCCGTCCTTACTCTATGTGTCATAGGTAATTTTAATTATTTTATCTCCATATGGAGACTTAAGTACATTAAAACAGTAATATTATATATTTGTTTTTCGATTTATGCTGTTTTATATATTTCATTGTTTTATACTGATTAATTTATTGTCTTTTTCTTTCACTGCAACGGTATGCCACTAAATTGCAGAAAAATATGGTTGATGAAATCTAAGTCTTAATTTTATAGGAATATAGTTAAATTTCCCTTGCTCAAAGTTAAACGTTCAGGTAAGTACCTTACAACGATATGGGCAAAAGCTCAAAAATAACGTCCAAATTGGTCAGTTTATTGTAATGGCCGATGTATTTATAGTACAAAGGAAATAAAACTTTATTATGGTCTTTATAAGTGTAGTAAACTACATCGACGACTTTTTTTTCTCCAATTACAAGCTCATTGCTCTATGGGTTTCTTCTTAAGCTTTTTAGCTCTATATATACCTTTTTTCTAAGAAACTATTGCTGTTGTCTGGTTTACAGAATAGGATAACAACAAAAAGTTGATAAACCCAATAAATAAATATCATAGGAGTAACTTACAAATTGACCTAGTGCCAAACTGAGCTCTAGACTTGTACAGTCAAAGTCATAAATATTCAAAAATATCTATACACCGTAGGGTGTAACCTTTGATTGATGCTTTTGACTGTATTAACATCTTTATTATAAATAATAATTCTAAAAACACGTTTTTGTAAAGAGCTATACAGTGTGTTACCAGCACCCAGGCTTTTTTTAAAGTAGGTTAAAATAACGTATTTTTGTAACGTAACTATGACATTAATTTAATTAATATACAACTTTTCAGACTTTGTTAACTTTCTAACAAAATTTTAATTGCCAGCAATGTAAAGCACAGCAATTTGACAAGTGTAAATGACAGTCGACGGATACTTTGATTATTATGATTTGCCCCCGTACCACGACATGCCTTGTACCAAGCAACAGCGATACTGATAACGATGAACACGCAGCACATGCACTACATTAAAAATGGACAGTATCTAAGAAAATTAATTGTGAAGTTATTTTAATTATTTTTTAATTGATAATACTTGCAAACAATTGCTAAAGCAACATATTATCGGCAGTTTTAATAAATGCCCGCATGCCGGTAACACACTGTATTGTATTTCTATTTATATTATGACATTTACGTACTTAACTACTTGACATCTTTATAAAAAAAAACACGGCGATTAGCCTTCTACTAGCAAATAGTAAAGTACCGTTCCGGAAACTCAATGCAAGCATGTACCCTTTATAAGTATTGTATAGTATTGTTAACACCAAATATTAGTATTTACTCAGTTTATTAGCATAATAACTCTTTTAGGATTAAATTTATAATTAAGACTCGTTTTATGGGTTCAGAGACCATATCCTCCTAAGGCCCAACGAAAAATTCAGCTCGTAGTCACTACGACCCGTAGTCCTACCAGTAGTACTATTGTTTTATACTCATTCAGACCCAAGTACTTAAAAGACTTACTTAGTGAACACGCCAAATTCGTTTAGCGCGAAATTTGAAAACAAAATGGCGGGTTTTCTATTAAGTCCTACTGGTAGGACCGTGGTACGCTATGACTACACAACTGTCGAAGGAGCTGCGTCTGAATGACAAAGTTAATTAGTGCTATGGGTAGGACCTTGGTCCTGTACTATTGTTTTATACTCATTCAGACCCAAGTACTTAAAAGACTTACTTAGTGAACACGCCAAATTCGTTTAGCGCGAAATTTGAAAACAAAATGGCGGGTTTTCTATTAAGTCCTACTGGTAGGACCGTGGTACGCTATGACTACACAACTGTCGAAGGAGCTGCGTCTGAATGACAAAGTTAATTAGTGCTATGGGTAGGACCTTGGCCCTTAGGAGGGTATGAAAAATAAAACGCATTTTTTTATTAAACATCGAATCAAAACTAAGTTTATAATCGTGTTTCCAAATAGAAGTATAACTGATTGAGTTTTGCTGTCCTATAACAAAAACTTGGGTTACCCTTTCATGTTATTTTCTAATAAGTTGAGATCATTTGAATCCCTGAACTTAATTGATGTGACTTATTGCAACTGTGCGTCTTGTACTTAAATTAAAGTATGCTATAATATTTTACGCGTAAAAGGCGAGAAGCTTATTTTATGCTAAACCCAACCCTAACTCAAAGGAAAGTCATTAAATATCTAAACTCAAAAATTTGCAGGTCAACATCTTCATTTCTAGATTACGGTGATTCAAAAGGGTTTTCAGTATGATAGGGTAACCCAATCGATTCAGTAACCATTCGAAAGGGTTACCCTTTCGATAAATTTAAGCGTATAAACAGTTTTTTTTAATATGGATAAATAATTGCGTTTTTCCGTTTAAGTTCCTGAACCATCTTATTGTTATTTCGTTGTGAGTCCCGTGCCTTTATCTAGTCTGATTGTAATAGAGGGCGGAACCTCTTGCCGTTTGAATTAATAGATATATTAGTATAATTATAATATATTTAAGGTTGTTTATAGTAGAACAACGATGTGTTGGGAAATCGAACTTTGAAATATCTAAATAATTCATATTATGAACACAGGAAAAAAGCATATCAGCTTTAGACCGGCTTGATTATAACAAATTGCACTAATAAAAATAAGTGACGTTTTTGTCTAAGTTTGTTATAATCATGCCTTCTCAATTAGCTTATGGATGGATACTGAAGTCAAATGAAAGAGCAAGATACGAGCTCTTTCAAACAAATACCATGTCGAATGTTTTTGCACTATATCTTTTCGGTAGATTTCGCCAGTCATTAACGTTTGCATAACCTAAGGCTCACCATAAAAAATTGACAATGAACCTAGTTGTGCAGGAAATGAAGTCGATTTTCTAATTTAAGCGTGGGTCATATAAACAAAAGAAATTCAACTTTACTCCCTGTACAGTGGACTTAACTTCCGATTTTTTACCAGGCCTTTACCAGGATCTCTCGTCGCTTACAATACCCCAACGAAGTAGTTTATTTGTACCGCATTGTCATAATTAACTTCAAACTGAACATCAAATGACAAGCATACATACATACCTACATAAACTCACGCCTTTATTCCCAGAGTGGGGTTGCCTACAGAATTTCCAACAACTATAAAAACTTTTTGATAATTCTGTAACCACATTTTGCACACTTAAAATGACAAGCATGACAATGATAAGGTTGTAAAATGTATTTTTATAGGGTAACCGGTACATTAGTAAGTTGTCAAAAACCCAATGGTAACTTAACATATATATTATAATGTAATAAGTATCGTGTCGGAGTAAATTGTTGTTCTACTATAAAGGCTAGAACTAAATAGTCATATCGTAGTGCTAAGGAGCTGACGAGACTTGACTAAAATCAATATCTCCTTGCTCTAGAACATCAACAACAGAAGGCCCGGATTATGTAAAATATATATTTTTGTATACCAGTGTTCTGTCTGATTTTTACGACGAGAGAGAATTTTATGTATATGTATAACAATTAATGTAACGAGATTGAGGACTTTACTACAGCTGTAACTCTTAATTTAAGGAAATTATTATAATATACACTAATAGAAGTATATTCGTCAAATATGAAATTATTGTTTACTGAATCGTTTTTGACGAATCGTGTGACATCCCATTTAAAAAAAAACCTAGACCTAAAATTTGACATCCGATTTTTTACCATATACACTCATACATACATAGACTGTTACACTTTAATTTTGGCATCGCAGTCATGTAAAAAAATCATTGGACGGTATAATAATAATAATTTAAAAAAAAACTCACACAACTTGACCGAGTCCCGTATAGCGGAGATCCTGCCGCTACCTTCCTACTCCATCATCAGATCAGCTCTTTGATACCATAATATTGTATTGTCATTGGGTTTACATATGTGGTCCAAATTTCAGCCCATTTGATAAGGGAACTAGTTTAAAATTGACTTTGATTTTGACGGTCAACTTACAAACATACATACAAACAGTGCAAGTTAAATGAAAGCTAGTATAAAGGTACCGAAAGGTAAAGGTTCCGGCTTAATATGAACGAGATTTAATGGCGGACTAACGACCCTTACCCCCTTGAAGTATCAATCTGAAGTCGAATCTGACGAATACACTTCGATTAATGCATATTTATATATTTTTAACAAGCAAAAGTAGTCAAATATCTTACTATTATTGAGATTGACAAAAGTCATGGGTGCGGTATTTCCACCACCCATATAGGTCTTTCGATCCGCGACGTCCCACCCCAATACTTAATTTTATTTCCGTATTTAACCTTTTCCACGCCATTGACGGATATACCCGCACCATTGGTTCAACGCCAACGACAGATATTTCCGTCATGGTTGACAGCGCAAATTAAACTTTAGTGGCTATGAGGTAAAGTTGACATTAGCTTTGGTGTTTAGCTGTCAATGGCGTGTGAGCGACGACTTTGATTTTGACATAGCGTTGAAAAGGTTAAAGGGTGCCAACGGGACCCTATTTCTAAGCCTCCACTGTCCGTGTGCACCATGCCCTCATAAGCCACAAGGCGATATCTCAAACTCAATAGTCAAAGCAGATACAACCCTCCCGTGTTAGTAATAAGGTTGCACTTGCTACAGGAGTTTTGTCAGAGATACCGCCACTTATCTTAGCTGCACGGGTAACACACGTATTTTCTCGCTTGTCGCTCAGTGCTCTGTAACAGACTAGAAAGAAAGGGAGATCCGAGCGACAAACATGTCGCGGACAACATGTCCTAGCCGTGCATACAACTATAGTCTATACTTTTAGGCATTTAAAAAAATGTAAACAAAACAACCACGTGATATAGTTCATCAGCCAATAGAAGTAGACAGTGTTCTGCTTCTATTGGCTGCCGTCAAAGTCGTCGTACGTCAAAGTTCGATACAACAGTTTTGATTGGTTGTTTAACAAAGTCACGTGATTTGGAATGTTTACATTTTTTTAAATACCTAAAAGTATAGACTAACGTTTTTTTTTTCTCGCTGGAACCGTGTGCGAGTTCGATTCGATCTTGACTGTTTTTACATTCAAGTATGTTTTTACATTTGACTGTATTAATACAACATTGCATTGCAACGTAAATTTACCTGGCGGGGCACACCGTCGCGGATTGACCAAAACGACTACATCGGTGTCGTAGAACCGGTGCTATTTATGGCCGGCTAGACGACCAGTCGAACTGGCAGGCCGGCTATTTGATAGAACGAGAAAGTTAAATACGTTTCTCATTGTAACAAAGAGCTGCGTCCCTCTCGGCCTGTCAGTCCAACTGCGCGTCTGTGCCAGCCCTTAGGCAAATTTTATTGTGCTTATATTTTTCAAACGAACAATTTTAACCAAACTACTACTATACTAATACGTTTTGACAGCTGTCGACTTAGTACCTACAATCGAATTCTGATTTTAATTAATTGCTTTCACTCCTGTTAATGTTTAGTTCGCCAATATCTAGTATTAACTATACTCCCGTGGACTAATTAGAGAAATAAGTCCATAGATATCACACGCGTGACATTTGTCCGGTAAAAGGGTGTTTTGTCTTGTGGTCTGACCGGAAGCACGTGGGGTTAGCTACACGCGCTTCTGTTAAGTCCAACTCAGTAGGTACAAAATATGTGTTTGAGGTTATATTTTTAACTACGTTGACAGCTGTCAAATTTAGACTTCTAAAACCCGCGCGATTATAGTATCTTTAAATTATTATTGAGAAATTTACTTAATATATCAACATTTTTGATCTCTTAGATTTTTTATTCGATGTCGATTTGATACTGTCACAATATATTTTGTAATTACAATGGTTACCAACATTCATAACCAAAGATCTGAAAAAAAAACAAAAAAAAATTACGTACACAATGGACTGGATTTGTCTCCTTCATTTGATCGTGGTGCGAGAGGAATGAAATTGAATTTGATTTATTTTGTGCTTTTATCAAATGATTTTAAAATATACATGGGATTTTAACACAGAAATGCAAAGCAGCTAGCTTGTATCTATTTTTATAAAGATACAACAGTATGACAGTAATGTAATATCGTGATATCTGGCTATATTTGTATTATTAAATGCTTTTTATTGTCCCAAATATGTGTGCTGAAAACCTACCACAGGTTATAAAACACTGCGATTGGGGTCCGCTTATTTTATCTATGGACAACTATTAAAAATAAAATGTTCTTCATATTTTTTTTACTGATAATGGTTTGGCGCTTGATTAACTATTGGTATCATTCAGTTTTGAGCTGTGTTTCATCCAGTTTAAAGTCAGCTTGCCGGAAAGTAAGGTTCAAATAGTTAGCGTAGTTTGAACCGGACAGATAGGCAAGGATTAGTTGGCCTTTGGACATAATGTATTGTTTGTAAGTAAGTGTTTCTTTTGTGCAACAAAGAGTTTACTTACTTACAGACAAGAAAGCGATCATAAATATAACAAGGTGGTAAAATGAAACATATTTTGCATTTAAAATCCCAAGCAAGCAATTTAAACTTTTTTTTATAAGAAAATTAAAACAGGAAATTCAATTGCTGTTTGGCCTTACGACACTATATCTGTACCCCAGCTGTATAGTGTTTAACACTAATAAAACTTCTATAAACAGACGCCATGCCAAATCGTAAAAAAACGTCAAATACTCGTATTCTTCGTTTTTGGTGCATCCAATTACTGTAGGATAGCCTCCGGGTATATTTCCTTGTTCTTTTCGAAGTGGAACAGCTCTGCAGTACTCTTTGACTCTGGTCCTGTTCCTTAAAGGGTCACTGTTGAGCACCTTCAAACCCGCGTTTTAACTCTTTTTTTTTTTTGGCAGGCTATGCTATAAACATTTCGAAGTGCTCACAGATTGTAACGAAAGCGTTTGCATCTTGGCTATAGCTAATAATGCGAAATTTAAGTACTTACGTAATTAAATTAAAATAAAGGGGGCATATTAATGACACATTGTTTTTTTTTCATAACTTTGACCTTAGTTGACCTATTATTCAACCTGTTCTATGGTCTAATGCCCACTTTCCACTGCAAGAGGAGCGGACTTCGTACGGGGTTTGGGTTAAACGGTAATTTTAAAGAGGTTAGCTCTCGTTGGCAACATTTGAAGTCACCGTTCTAAACCGAACGAAGTCCGTACGGAGCCGCTCCGCTTGCAGTGGAAAGCGGGAATTAGTGTACCAGAAATAAAATAAACATCGCAAAGATCTTGTGATCTGCAACGCAGTTGGGTCATTGTTCGAGTATTTCAACTGCCTCACTTTTGTGAACATATTTGAAGAATTGGGCATATTTTTTGACGCCGTTTTTGGATATTTGTTAGATGTCCGGTAAACTTAGATACCTAACCAGAAACGAAATGGAAATCTGCAGCCATTTCTACAAAAATGTGACCACGAAAGTGATTCGGAACAAACGCTCAAATAATGACCCAGTTATAAAAGTGTTATTAAAAGTTATTTATTGACTCAGGCTTTAATTTATTTGTGGACAAAACCTTTTACTTAAACGAATATGTTCAATGTAACTATATTTTGACTAATGTTAGCCTTAAAAAGCGTTCAGTGACTTGGAATGGTGATGTAGGTCGATCTGTACAAAGAAGGATATTTTTGTAATAACGAAAAGTTATTCTGGAGTTATATTATCATTATGTAAAATAAATATTGTCCGATTGACCAAACTGTGTTTTTATTTCATAGTTTTTAAGTTTCCTATTACTTAACCCTTAAATGCACGATTAATTTTTTTTAATCGCTTCTTCTATTACACGTAAAAGTGCGCTGATTTTAGGTTAACATTTTCTAGTTTTGTTACGTAGGATGAATTCTACATCATGCATTTCAGGGTTGAGTCGATTCCCTGTCATTCTTACGGAGACATGAGAACCAGATTATTACCGTATATAATTATTGATAAGTACCTAAGTAAGTAAGTAATATCTTTATTGCGTGGAATTGGGTGGGGTTGCACAGTGTTAATGCTTAAAACTAGATTCGCCAAAACCTGTCTTTTCAGACGTAGGTATTATTATATTATCGTATCGTATTGTTAGGATTATTGTCGTTAGTATGCGGCAATAGGACAATATCAGAGGCTTTTTTTGCTTTGCGTAGTAATAAGATAAGACCACTTTCCTCATGAACCAGGTATGCACAACTAGTTCAACTAGGTTCAGGTTATGTTAGTTGTTCAGCTGGCCCGAAGGGCCAAAACATTAAATGAGAAGCCCCGCGGCACCGGAGCTTAGTCGACTCTGATAAATTTGATTTGATCTTGAAACTTACAATACAAAACACTTTATTGAACAACAAACAAAAACATAACAGTAAACAGTTCATACACAAAATTTCTAATTAACTAAAGAATTTCCTTGCAACCAGACGATACGTTTTTGTAGCGCAAGTAAAAACACAATTTATGGGATACGTAACAAACTTTAATAACAATTGCCTCTTGAGTAGTCAGCTTAACGGGAAAAGGTGGCCACTTTTTTCCGACGGCTTAAGACCGCCGAGCGTACGCCGGATGTACAGTGGCGCCCACGTTACTATTACTATGTTTTCTAATTAACTAAATAATTTCCTTAGAATCAGACGATGCGTTTTTGTAGTGCAAGTAAAAACACAATTTATGAAATACATAACACACTAAAATAACAATTACCCTTTGAGTAGTCAGCTTAACGGGAAAAGGTGGCTACTTTCTTCCGTTAAGTTGATAACTCGAAGGTGAATTTTTATTAAACTATGTGATATACCCTATAAGTTGTGTTTTTATTTGCAGTACCAAAACACACCGTCCAATTTCAAGAAAATATTTTAGTTTATTAGAAAACACAATAAAATTAATGAGGGCGCCACTGTACATCCGGCGTACGCTAGGCTCAGTCTTAATTGGGGACCCATTTCAAGAAAAATATGCTTGAAGTCGTCAATGTCATTAGAGATGTCAAGTCATTTGTAACTTTCAGAAAAATATTTTTAGAACTCAACCTTATTGTTGTAGAACCGTATAACTACACAACTATGGCAACTATGGTCCTGGCCTACAATAATAGTCCAATTTTACTTATCACATCATTCTAAAAATATGATAGCTGTAGCTCTAGCTTGAGTTTAGAGCAATCGATTTTAGGCTAAACAGTACATATACCCAGCAATAATAGCTGTAAGGTATCATACTTTATTTATAATAATTAATAATGTAATGAGGAAAATTGGACTATTGTTACAGGGTAGGACCATAGTTGTGTAGTTTTACGGAATGTCAGATTGACTTAGGACCTAAGGTACAGATGTAGGTAGTAAATAATCCTTTCCCATCGTTTTTTGGCGTATAGTTCGTATTTTTCTAGCTTTCTCAATTAGCTTCAGTACCCATCAATAAACCAACTGAGAAAGCAAGATAAAAACGAAGTTATCCAACCAAAAACGATGGGAAAGGATTATTCACTACATCTGTACCGAATTAAATCTCGTGACTGTACTTGCATAGCTCGACGTGCGCAGTGGGCTTTCAGCTCAAGACATTTTGCAACGGCCGCGAATTCAAACAACACGAAAGTTTTTAAATACAAACGTACAATGGCCGAAGAATTTAATAATAATCAATCGCCGCCTAGACGACAATGGGTTGCTATTGCGACAGCCCGTCGCTGGCAGTGACCGCGCCTGATTCAAGGTGACTCAAATATGTGGCGGACCTTCCGCTGGTACTTACGGAATGAGCTGGAAAATAAGTTCATGACAAATCAGTTAAGTGCGAGTCAGACTCGCGCACCGAGGGTGCCGAAGCGCAGCACAGTAGGTACATTCCGTTTTGGAATCGATCTTGATTCGAATCAGCGCGATTTTTTACAATTTGTTGTTTTCTTCAACGTTTGGTACCTACTAATTAATACCAAAGTTGACGCTTTTTTATTTTACCGCTTTGATGATACAATAAAATTAAACATACGCTGAAAAAAGTGGTTCGTGTATGGAGAGCCCTATATTATTTCACTTTGTTAAAAAAAAAGTTAGTATATCCGGTGTAATACTTATTCTGAAAAAAATATCAATAAGTTATCTATTACTGTTCAAAAGTGTAGCTCTTTAAAGTAAGGACGGATGGACGGACCGACGGAGAGCGTAAGCATATTGATAGAGTACCCGTTGGGGTACCCTTCGGATAGGCAACTCAAAAAATAATAATTGGTACAGGCTTTTATGGCCGACTGTACTTTTTTTGCACAGTCGTCATCTACTCGTCAAGACGATTTTAACAAGCCCTAACACGACGGGTTTATCATGTGTAATTTAGGAGTTCCCGCATGGCCACTCTGAGTCTCCATCATCAGACCGGCTCGATGGTACTATATTATTGTATTGTCATCAGAAATAAAGGCGTATGCAAATTTTCAGCTTCATCGGAGACCGGGAAGTGGGTCAAATTTAACTTGCGAGATTTAACCCTTACATACATACATTACAAGTTAAATAAAAGCTTTTAAAAAGGATTAAACTTTTTAACCGTCAAGAATCGAATCAGAACTTATCTTTTAAAATGATTGGAAATGACCGCCTCTATGTCCCTGTTCGATTTGATTTACACTTCCAAGGACACCTGTATAAATACAAAAATTCATTCACGTGTATTCATAGAAACACAGCTAAGACTCAAGATGGAAACATCGCGCTCATTATTATACTATTGGAATGGGCTACCGCTGGACTTAAGGCAGTCTCAGTCAGCGATGTCGCTTAAAGAGAAGTTAAAAAAGTTGTGGTTGGATGAGTAGTGTTTACAGGTTTAATTCCTTAAGGTAAATAGTCAGTAATGTTCCATTTCGATATCTTACCAGTGACGCGATTGGTTCAAAAACAAAACCAATAGAAACGTTTGTTAGCGTAATGCATCTTGGCTAGGGCTCCTGTATGTACACTTAATTAAATGTTCCATACTACGCAACGGATTTTCAGGTGATTCTAGAGGAAGGTTTTTCATGTATTCAATTCTGGATGTACGGGTGTTACAGAAAACTCCCATAAACCGAAGCGAAACGAGAGCGGTTTTGATAGTAAGATACCTCTACTTGAAATGAATTACAAAAACAAAAACCGTCAATCTACCCGCCCCGTCCCTTGTGATCAAGACAATTGCAATATCGACGACATACGGGAACTCTGCAAATAATTTTAAGCGTGGTAACAACCCGTTGTTTTTATTATGTGTAAAAAATACGGCCGTATCCTCATCTAATCATGAGTGAAGCATGCACACACGTAAACTGTCAGACGTGCTGTGAGCGATGTGGCTCGGCACGTTGTCTTACCTAGTGTATCTGTGTGGATGCGGTAAGTCGTGTATAACGTGTATAACGTGGTATAACGAACAAAAGTGCCGACGTTGCTTCACACCTATTTAGTGCAACGTTACGTCCGTATTTTTTTAGGACCGTGTTGTTGTGGTCATTTATAAATTTAATTCTTTAAAATCTTGAAATTGCCTTGTTCTTTTCTACTAGGCCGTCGATTAGAACGATCGACTCAGCACGCGTCTCTCTGCATATGCACGCGAGATACCTAACTAAACAAACATACTCAAATAACTCGCAATCTGTTTATCATTGCAGAATAACAATAAACACTTTCCGATTAGTCACCGCACTTTACAATGTTAGGATATTTCAACATGGCCGTTAGACTCGCGACCATTGTCGTTAAGACAATACTATGTTGCACAAGGAATTAATTATCATTCTTATATACAAGAATGAACTCGGCCATCTACCTTCCAGTCTACCGGCACAGTTCACCAGTAAAACGTGGATAAAAATAAATGTAGAAAATGACCTGGGCTGGTCTATTACTCATATTTGCGACGCGAGTTAGTTTAGAGCCTCAGTCATTCCAACATCAGTTGTTTTTGTCTCATCGCTCGCGGGATAATGTGCCCACGCAATCCGGATTTGTGTTCAGTCAAATGAATGACCATCCACCTCAGTTTGAATCTTACGAAAACCAAAATGGACTCCCTCTCGGTGACGGCATTGTGAAAAGATACAGGGACATCGCTATAAGTGATCCGTTGCCGCTTGACATCAAACATTCTGGTGTGTTTGCAGCAAATCGCCCTCCGAAGCCAATGAAGTTCGACATGCCAGTGGTAAACATGAATCTTCCGTTTACTGGTTTAAAATCTCTTCCAAAATATGATTTTACATACAAAGGATCTACGGAAAGCAACGTTCCTTATACGACGACCTCCTGGGCGGAACACTCCTTCAACTATGAATTATCTAAAGCTAAAGCGAAACATAGTGATCCTTTGATTTTGGCTAAGGAGAAAACTAATGAAATGTTAAGCAAAGCTACATGGCCTAAATACGACTTCACCCACGATTTTCATATAGACAATGATCACGTCAAAAGCTTGTCAACGAATTCCTACGAGTGGTGGCCATATTTCGTACATAGCCCTTACAAATATGAAATGGCAACAGTAGACTCAGAAATGCAAAAAGCGAAAGAGAAGAGATACATCAGTGACTCATCTGAGAGAGTAATACCTGTGCATGAATATCAGGACGATATTAGCGACTACTCTCCGAGCGTCCCCAGGTACCATAGACGCAGCGATCCTGCAATGCTTGCAGATAATCCCGTTGCAGCTGACGAACCGTTTTTCTCGTTTGTCCTTAATGATTATTTTGAGAGTAATAAAAACGATGATTCCTTGGTTTTTAAAGGAGTCGATTGGGAAAATGAATTTGACACAATCAACCGCCGCAGAGCGAATGATAATTATGGTAAAAGAGAAAACCGTGATTACCCCGACCACTTTGTAGGAAACGTTATTGAGAACCAGAATTTTAATGAAGGATCTAAGCAAATATGTGGGTTTGACGATACAGACATAAATGACGATCATGGTCATGAGCATCGTAAAGATCGTGATCTTGCAGTAAAAGGTAAAATTGGTGACAGTAAGACTATCAATGATATAGTTAAACAAAGTTCAGGTATTCACGACAAAGGTTACGACAAAACACATAAATTTAATAAACACGAACACGGTGACAATCTAAAGGAAAATGCTAATACAAGTCATAAACATTCTGAAGACAATAGAAATGGGTTCAAAAACTATGTGGATCAGTTTGCGAATAACTTCGGCGGAGAGGAACATAACAGGCTCTCTCATTTCTCTAAACAAAAAAACAAAGAAAACGGCGAGAAAAAGAAAGGTTTTCACAGAGTTTACCATAAAGATGAATACCAGGAGGATAAAGAGTTCTATGATAACACTAATAACAGTGATAAAGCTGAAGATAGTGGGGGCTCTGTTGCTCACTTGGGGGGTTCATCTGCGGGAATACAATCACTTGGTGCAGCAGCCCTTGGTAATAAAGTGGATGTTTTAAATAAAGATGGAAGTAAAACACGAAGTTTATACATAAATAACCAAGCAGGGAATGATTCTAAAAAGGGGTTAGATAGTGATATTAATAGGTATATAGATATCGCTAGGCAGACTGTACATACTAACAACCTACGAAGTTTTCACTAAACTCTAACTTTTAATGGTAAGTAATCGATTTAAGGTTTCTGCGTGTCAATGGTGACGGTGGCTGAGACACGGCAAAAAAAGTATACTTAGAACATTCGCTACTGAAATCATTTGCCCTATACTGTCCTGTCTTTCATTTCGAGTTGTAATTTAACAAAAATCTCGGAAATACTTATGGAATTGCTAGGATCGAGTCCTTCATTAAGGAAGTGCCTACTTATGTATTGACGGGCGAACAGAAACACCTTTAATTCCGAATAATTTAAATTATTTTTTTTACTCGCAAGCGAGTTGGCTTGAACACCAAGGGGTCCGGGCATACGTCTTATTTGTATGAAATACTAGAGGACGCCCGCGACTTCGTGCGCGTAGAACTAGTTTCGCACTACTTCCCCTATTTCTTCTCGTTGGGGGTCGACTTTCAGAAAATCCTTGCTTAGTGCTCACTTACATCATGAAAGGAACCCCTGTACCAAATTTCAAGTTTCTAGGTACAGTAGTTACGGCTGTACGTTGATATATAAGTCAGTGAATCAGGTTTGCTTTTTATATATATATTGATTGGAACCCTAGCGAGTATACCCTACTCCTTGGTGTCGTCTTCTCTACAAGAAGCCACGGTTAAAAGAAGAAGCCGCAAGTTTGGAATCCATATCGTCCCTTTACTTTCTCAACCTCATATCTGAACTAATACTTGGATAGGAAAAGCACTCATGTGACCTAAAAAATAAAGTCTACTTTCCTATCTAATTATTTGATCAGAAGCGAGTTTTATAAAGTAAAGGGACGGCTGTAAACCTGCCGCACTCAGAGACGTCATTTAAATTTAATGCTTGTTTAGTGACGTGTGGTCTTATTCTATTGCTATAGCAAAGAATGCGACAGCAGCCACTTTAATCAAGCATTAAATTTAATTGACCTCTCTGAGTACGGCAGTTAGAGCCGATTTCATTGGTCGGAAGGTGGCAAAACTTGCGGGATGTGACCCAAACATACATACTAACATACACATGAAATAAAATAAAGATTGTAAAAAAACGACTGTAGACGTAACGTCACAGCATAAATTTCATGACGCTGCTATTTCCTTCCATCGCTGCGCCGGAAAATGTTGAATGAGTTGTTTCAACGTAATTACTGCCGCCATTCTTTATCGGGAAAACACAATGTACGCACAACCTGAGCGTAATTTAGTCGTGTTTATACTTCCCATGGACATTTTTGTCGTAAAGTAAATTAGCACATTTAATTCAAAATGGTGGCTCATGCCCCTCTTACTAAGATCAAAAATTTGGATTTTTATTAGCACCCCATTACTTAACAATATAGTTAAAAAAAACTAGGGTTAGAAGGCAGGATCAATGTACAGGGTAACTGTGGAGTCGTGTAGCAACAAAGTAATCTAGAGTCTGGCAGATGAAAGATGAGAATGAGATTTCTTAAGAACTTTTTACATGGCAACTAAAAAGTCGATTGTCAACCCACGTCAAACGTCATTCATTCGTCTTGAGAATGAAGAAGAAGACCAATCTTACCCCTTCACATACCAGGGTAAGATTGAAAATCGCGCTAAATCGTAAACTAAGGAGGATAGGCAAAATTACAGGAACCTTAAAACGAAATATATCATGCCTTTACATCGGTTACAGACTACGGGGTAAAACGAAAAAATGTGTTTTGGTACTTCAAAACTAGCCGTTTAAAATGGTCAAAAACAACATAAACTGCCGATGATTAAGGTACCTATACTGACTTGCAATAAAGGACACTGTTGCCAAGATAAATATGTACGGTATTAGTAGTTACGGCGCTATGACTAGTTTTATCTTACACTGTTTTTTATCTTGCCCCCACCCACCTTATACTCGCCCGTAACATGGGGGGCATTCCTGAGTAACCTTATGGTAAGTACACCGATTATATGTATTTTAGTGTTCCTTTGTAAGTTCATATTAAATTAAGCGTTAATTTAGACTAAAAAAATGTTTTGTTTTTTTCTAAGCTTTTTGTACTTGTATGTCTAATAAAAAATATGAAAATATTGTAGCGATTTCATTTGTATGACTGGAAAAATCTATATAAATATAAACAAATGTTTGTATGTTTGTCTTCTATGCGTTCCTAAACCAGTGATCATATTGTGATGAAACTTTGGCAGGGTGTTCTGAGGAAGCCCTGAGGGTTCCCCACAAAATCTAAGTGTTTTTTTAGTTTACGTCGCATTGCAACGCATGCCGGGAACAGCTGGTAATAAATAAAGTAAACGAAGATTTTTACACTTTTTTTAATTGCAAACTTAGAAACCGTTGTTAAACGAACAGGTGATCAATAAAGTTTTATTTAATGAGCATTTCTCAAAACTTGGTCCAATATCTGCATCTCGCTAATCTCACCCAGAGTGATGGGTTTCGTAACAAAACAGGAAGTTTTCCACAACCATTTATGACACATTTTGAAATAATTTTATATCATAAAATCGAATAAGGTAGGTAAATAGATGGATATTTTGAGAAAATGCTTAAATCGTAGGTATATTTCAAGAACCTTTATTTGGCGCCACATACAACTTGAATGTGTTAAATTGTGCATACATTTGTGAAACGTTTAAACTGTAGAAATAAAAACTAAAGCATCTTTTAGAAAGCATTAGATAACATTTGAAGAGCTCTAATATAGGTCTACTGATATCATGAATTTCTGAACGGATGAAACTCAGCATACAGATATAGACTAGGTCACAACAAAATTGGAAACGATCTCGGAAATGGATTATGCTGACCTGACAGGATAGAGGGCAACTCCCAGACTACAAATATGTCGCGTTACTTATACATATGACGGCTGAAAAACGTGTTATCGTGTTCCCAAAAAAAAAACCATAAGTAAAGAAAATGGCTGAATGTTGGTCATAAAGTAAGTACTTACTAGTTATATTCATGTAAAATATGCAAAAATTGACCAAAATTTTCACGTTATGGCGTTATGATCTTTCAAAGATGGTTTATTGTTACCAAAAAAAACGATAAGGGAAATGGCTGAATCTTGTAAGTATGTAAAATAAGTTCTACAGTTTGGAAATTCAAATCTTTCCAAATTTTGGTCAGTTTTTGCAAATGTCCCTCCTCTATCCTGTCAGCTTAGCATAATCCATTTCCGAGATCGTTCCCAATTTGGTCGTGACCTCCTGGAATATTATATTTCTGATAGCCCCTTTAATATTCCCGTTAAAATTAATAGCTCTCGACTAACTATCAATAAACGAGCCCTACACGGGCCATCACGAGCAAAAGGTAGTATATTGCAATTAGAATGTTAAACAAAACTCAGGAATTTCTTAAGTAAAATTCGGCCTGGTTGAATAGAGTCCGGTGCATACGATTATGTTGTGGTTATTCGTATTGCATCAATATTTTGTCGTAACAACGCTTTCGTCGAACCCATATGTATGAACATCTATATATAAAGAGTTAAGTGTCAAACACGAATATAAGAAAGCTAACATTAAGTTGACTCGATACTGATGACTTTCAAAGCGTATTTGACATTGTGGATACGATACGATTTAAAAGTCACCAGTTTTCATCTCAGAAGGAGCTCATTGTATGTTTTTTTTCTTCTCATTGACGACAAATCAATTAATGGTTCTTTACATACGTATTGGTGATCGTCCCCTTCTAGGTTTAGTATTACCGTCTTTTATAGAATCGTCGTAAGTATCTTCATCGTATGTCTTGCTCTCTTTCTCAGTGGAATAAACTGAGGAATGTGTCGTTGACGAAGTGTCGTCACTGTAGTCCTCATCTCTCTTTACGTTAGGCTTGTAAGTATTAAAATAGGGATACTCTCTCTTGACATTCTGTTTGTACTGCTGCGGAATCGCTACTTTTTCCGATTCTATCGGGGTAGGGACCAATACTCTCGGTTTTACTTTTTCCTGTTGCTGTAGTTCAGATACAATTTTATTTTCTATCTTCTTCACCCGTGGCTCTAAGTGTCTGTCTCTTCCAGCGTATTCATCATGATTGACATCGAAATCGTAATCGCCGACATTGAAGTCTTCGTCTTCATGGTCAACCCCCGAGTCTACTAGTTTCAAGTTAACCGATTCAGCTAACTTTTGGAAATCGTTATCGGAGTCCACTTCATAGAATTTAGGGATAGGTTTCTTAATTAGGACTCTTTTTTCAGTGGTAGGTTCGACTATTGATTTGTTAAGTTTTTCATAATCCATAAAATGTTGATCAGATTGTCTGGCAACGCGAGCGAGGGACGGCTGAGTCATTTTAGCTGCGCGATTTTTGAAAACTTTTCTAAATGGTTTGTTCTCTTTCATATTTTCATTGGAGCTATCCATTTCACTAGAAATGTCTCCATCGCCAATGTCTCTTCCAATGCGATGGTATAGTGTGGACTTCACTAGATCGGGTTCAGGTGTCGTAGTGACTTTCTCCGCACTCTTCTCGACCAGTCTCGCTTCCAACAGAATGCAGCAACTGCTGATTAGAGATAGTTTCATGATCATTGTCATCTTGAGAACCATGTCTCTACGAGTCGATCAGATAACTAGCGCTCTCCTTACTTCGTAGGCGACAATGAAAACTGTAATGTTATTAGTTATGACCTAATGATATTAAAACATCGTTGTTCCGGCTAACTTTTTCATAACAAAGTGACATCATTGTTTCACATCCGGATGACGGGGGCTTAGATCAGTCGAAGATCTATGTGCAATTAATAAAAAATGGGTTAAAATGTTCTTATTTTTTTAGGTGAGCGGCTACTCGTCTCGTTACAAGTGGTAGGTACGTAGTCATACAAATGGGAATGAAAATCTACCGATTATGATGATCTTCTTAACAATAAATACTCTACAGAACATCAGAGCCGAGATGTCATATAGTACATTGCGTAGGGCGGTAAAACAAAGAATGGTTTTATTTATTTATTAACCAACTTATATTTACAGTTATTGTTATAGTTGAGCCGAGGCCAGGGCGATAAATACGCGATCTGAGGGTTTCTGTATTAATGTGTACAGTCAAAAGCACTAATATCTATACACCTAACCTAACGCATCAAACATATGTACCTATACACAGACTCTATTTTCAGTGGCATAAAGTGGTATTATTTTTAACGTCTTGGGATGTATTTATTACTTTTACTGTACACAATTTTACGTCGTCACCTTTCCAAGATTTTCGCCTTTTTGTGTCATAGAGTACGCAACTAGAAGCACACAAGCCTGATGGTACGGGGATTTGAGGCCAATAGACAATGTACAATCCTCAATAAGACTGCAATCCTAAGGGCTGCAATAATAAACTGATCTTGACGGAGATCCCCGGGTCGCAAGGCACGTCAGAAATGATAGTTTTCTATAATATAACGTTTACGTATCTTGAGCAAGGCATCTCAGCTTTAATACGATGCTTAATAGGCCCTACAAATAAAGTACTAAAAAGGCGAAAGTCTCGGCGAGACTTGACCCGAGAAAGGAGAAGGTATCTACACTCACGCGACCTTTCTCACTTGCGTCCTCGTTCCCTTTAAAGCGGCCAAAATACCGGCAACAAATGGAGAACATATGAGAGCGAGAAGGCGAGAAACCTAATCACATTCACGCTTCTCGGGTGTACTCGGCGGATCTCGGTGTGAGTCAGTATAAGACCGTAAATGCAACTTACGGCCCAAAGGGGAAAATGTGTTTTTATATTGATATTATTATTTTTCTCATATTTATCATACCTTCAGATATATATTTACCCGACCAAACTGCAATTGAGATAGACCTAAAAACATACTCACGGTTTTTACATTCTTATTCGAAAGAATAGGTAATTTTAAGAGACCGATTTCATTCATTTTGTATTCTACCCAATAGTCTGGTTTTAATATCTTTGTTTATTAAGCAGACGTTTTATGGATGACACGATTATTTTAAATTTGGGTTGGCATTTTTTTATAAATTACCTACAATTAAATGATAGCTAAAGAAAAAAAATATTGTACTAATGTACTGGTAAACATCTTAGTCTAAAATTTGGTTACAGAATTATCAATAAGTTTTTAGATTTATTAATTATTTAGCTCTGCCTACCCCACTCAGGGAATAAAAGCGTGAGCTTATGTATGTAATGGTGTATTAAAACATAGGTACTATTTCAAGCGGTTTTCGCCTAACCCGGCTAAGATACACCTAGGACGGCTTCGAGCCGAAAACGAAAGTCAAACAAAGGGTTAAACATACTTTTGTCGAAATAGATAAATATTTCAAAAACTGAACGATGCAGAACGGCTTTAAAACCTTATTCCTCGAAATGGTTTTCGAATTAGAGTAATTGTAGAATTATGAACAATCCCAATTCTGGGGGCTCCTTTAACTTTTCTTGCTTCCTAGAACACCTGGGGCCTTCAGCAGTTGCCTAACTCGTCTTATGGATAATCCGGCCCTGGGCAATCCCGAAACTGCGGCAGAAACCCGTGCGTTTCGCGCTATACTTTCGGTGGCAATGGCAGCATTTATTTTGTGTCATGGTTTGTTTATTTGATCTACCCAGGGTAGTGATCCTGTAAACAACGGCGGTTGTGCGGACTGTCGAGTGAAACCAAGCGGCGAGATTAAGTAGTCCCGTCAGTGCGAACAAAACACATTGTAGCGCGTGCATTTTCAATTAAGCGGCCTTATACGTTCGACCCATCGTGCTGCTAAATTGAAAATGCACGCGCTACGATGTGTTTTGTTCGCACTGACGGGACTATTTAATCTCGCCGCTTGGTTTCACTCGACAGTCCGCACGACCGGCGTTGTTTACAGAATCACTACCCAGGTTGCGTTGGACTGTTTGGTTTATAATGTAAATATATTATTTTGAGTCAGGCAAGTTACATTTCGCAATTGATTTGATAATTTGTTTACTTAATAATAATCAAACGTTTCATTTTAAACGAAAATACGTAGTCTGGAGTAGGGACTAAATGTTTTTGATTACACAAAATTAGGCGTTTATTTATGGAATAGGTACACTGTTTTCGCTTATTTTTTGTTTTAATACTATCTTTTATTAGCTTTATGCTGCGACTAAAGTGAACAGCAATCGAAAATATAGATTTCGCTTTCCTCACGTTCTAAGACTTTTCTAGATCTTGCTCTTTTTTTTATATGTATTTTAAACACAATTAAATTTTAAGTACATTAAATAGCATCGTTAAACCACAGACGTTTGTCTCGATGCCTGAGCCAACTACGTTAAATAAGTAACATACGGTAAATTAGATCTGCCTAAAGAGGTTTCGGTATATTGCAATTCGTTACTTCAGGCCAGTAAAACTATATCGTATTTGACCTTTGAGCTACCATTACTGTCAAAGAAGTACGATAACACATCAAAGACGATATGGTTTTAGCGCCTAAAATACCGGGCCATTACAGGTACCAGACGGCTTTGTAAGTAAGGAAAACGTTTACATGCATTGTCGAAATCACAGATTTTAACATCGCCTGTAGAACAAGCGTAATCTATTGTATTGTAAGTAATGTCATTAATATTATTTCATAATGTTTCTGGCCGTTTTCACATTGTTGTATTGTCTCTCTCGCTTTATTTTCCTTTCTTGTCAAAACACGAGTAGAACTAGACATAACAATGGAAAGGGATTCGAAACAATGCGTTTTTTAATTTCAAATCATATATTTCAAACTAAATGTTTGAATTACCTTAATTAGTCTACTACCAAATTTCATAGAGGTCGGATCAACGTCTTTGAAGTGATCGTTGAACAAAGACTTGAGTTTAAAGTCACTTAAGGGCAATTTTTCGGTCGATCGAATGTTAATCGACTAATAGTTCGAGGTGTCTAGTCGACTCGTGACAGAAAGGTACAAAGTTCGATACTCAGTGGCTGCCAACTGCCGAAGAACGGTAATATACATTTTTTTTTATAGAACGTACGTACCTATCACTTAATCAAATTAGGTCAATCTTCATCATTCATCATTTCATCCAGTTCATCATTTGGAATACATGTTTATTTAATCGTCATCTTTATTATAAAAAACATACAAGGAAATTAAAAAATAAATAAAACTGATAACTAAAACATATCAAAACCCTGCAAATCTCCCGCTCGGGGCAGCAGCGTCCCTAAAATGCTTGCAGCATTACCCCGCTGCACGGCCAGGCTAAGCCGTTGGGCAAAAAAAGACCCGGCCCTGGGATCGCCAGAGACGCCAACCAATTTATCCGAAACTTCGTGGATTAATTCATGTTAATCAAATTCGGAAAAATAACCTGATTACGTAGTGTACTCATTCGTATGGTCGTCGCGAGTGATACTCAATGGATACTTAAAAACGGATTTAAAAATATGCAACATGAGTAAGGTCAGGTGGGGTAATTGCGTCAAAGGGGTAAGAGCAAAAAAAACTATATATTTTGTAGAAGATATTGTAGGTTTGAGGCACTTGCCCCGTAGACACAATTGCCCCACCTTACCTGACCTACCTATTATAAAATAAAATAAATATCAGGGGACAATGTCACACCAATTGACCTAGTCCCAAACTTAGCTCAAGGCTTGTATTATGGGTACTAGACAACGATATAAATACTTATATAGAGAAATATATACTTAAATAAATATATAGAAAACATCCATGACTCAGGAACAAATATTCGCGCTCATCACACTAATATCTGCCCTTACCGGGATTTGAACCCAGGACCGCTAGCTTCTTTAATTAGTGGTTCGAAGTAAACAGGGACCTCACGATTACCCCCTAACTCGGTGTACGATCTGGCTCATAACTGAACTTAAAAAATGTAATTGCCTACTCTTTCACCAAATTGCATAAATCGGATCAACGATACTCAAGTTATCGTATGATCTCACTCGGCCAGTCGATTACACCGAAGGAGAGTTTGAATACAAGGTGTATTGCTACCTTATCTTACTTTCTTGTAAAAAAAAAAGAAAATTTCCGTATTCATAATTTTGGACACAAGGATATTATTGAATGATTGTATAGTTTCATGTAACATTAGATTTGAAAACTAAATCTGGTGTCGCACCGCACTATCATCAAAATTTAAAGAAATGCTTAGTAAATAAGTACGTGTATTTGTATTAATTTATGACTTTTTATATCGCCCCCACACGTGATTTGCAGCGTATTTTTATTTTTGTTGTGTCATAAAAACGGTAAAACACTGAAGCATCAAAAGAGTTCATTCATATGGGCCTTTTTCGAAAGTGACGGCCAAAAAAAAAATGTGGATTTGGTCGCTAGAATTCATTATTTTGAGTTACTTTTATTATGGCATGAAAGCTGTTGGGTCTTAATCATTGGGTTACCGCGGCACGGGTTCCATGGCGGCTCATCAATTAAAGTGTGTGACTGTGCTATGACAAAGTCAATCTTTCGAACCTCTATAAAAAGTCAGCGGCAATGATCCAACCGTTTTCGTGCTAGGTATAATAAAAGTTGTTCAATGTAAATAATTCTAACTTTTTTTTTTGGCCGGTACTTTAAAGAAGCCTTTCAAGCAAAAATGTATGAGGGATGAATGTTCTCCTTTGGTATGATTTGGTACAAATCCTGAAAGAAAACAATTAATACTAAAAATGGTCAAGTGTATGTTGGGCTCGCGCAGAATCGATTTGATATCGAATTCAAATTGAACTTACTGTGTGGTGGTAAGGAACCCTCGGTATGCGAGTCCAACTCGCTCTTGGTGGGTTTTTTACTTGTAATAAGTATATATACTGGTTTTATTTCTGAAACAGTAAACTTTTGAGTTTATTAAAAAGGCCATTGTAAATGACCCATTAGGGTTAGGTCACGTTTGTTTTTTTTTGGTAATTTTTCTGAAAATGTAATTTAGCTAGATTGATTTATTTATTATGCTAGGTGCCATTTCCGAGATAATGATTACATTTTCAGTCATTTTAGGTTACATTTTTTATATATATACTAGCTCCTGCCCGCTACTCCGTCCGTGTGGAACTCGTTTATATCGTAGCTCCATATAAATTTTCACCCTCTATTTCGCCCCCTTAGGGGATAAATTTCGGCGATAAAACTATTCTAAATATGTCCTTTCCCAGGAATCAAACTATATATCTTTGCGCCAAATTTCACCTAAATCGATTCACACTTTCGCATTAAAGGTATTAAATAGATACAAGTAGATAGATAAATATTGAATTGTCCAAAAGTATAACTTATTTGAATTTTTTCAAATATCCCAATAATGTAGCTGATTTTTAACTCGTCCGTCGTCGATTCACTAGCCGCTTGTCATTCATTATTTTGTTATGTTGATTGTTTTACCGTCGGTAAACTTAAACAACTACCCACATACTTGCAGTCACAATGTATGTTGATAAACAAATCGGTAAATAAATGCGTAAACGATCAACAATATTTGAGATAAAAAGAAGGAACAAGACACCAGATCCATTAGTCGCCTGTGGGTACGATGCAGATCGTCTTTAGCGTGATCGGTGTAGTGCTCTGCTTCAACTCTGTGTGTCCAGTGACATCGTATGTCTACGATGACAACGCGTACTCTAAAACTCCAGTGTCCTTCATAAAATACGGCAGCGTGATCAAGAAACGGTACACCGGTAATGACCCCATCTCAAAATATGATACAAAAACGGTTGAGCACGTTCCTAACCTCCGCTACCACGATATGAAGAAGACCTCTGCCTTCGCATATGGTCCCGCGCATAATTGGAACGCCCGGCAATACCAAAAACATCACGCTTTGACTACTCCAGAAATGGCACCGGAAAGAAACCGACCGCAAGAGGAAAGACCAAGATATGACATTAATGTCAAAGCCGGTACCCAAAATCAACCAGACGGCAAAGATAGAACTGTGATTATACAAGAAGCATCAAAGCGTGCAGCGTACGGTGACAACCACCAGAACCGCTACATGGAGCACCAGGCTCGAAGTGCTTTCTTTAAACGCTTAGGGCCTCACAAAGAACGGTACGAAATGTTCAAAGTGATGGATGTTAACGTTAACAAAGTGCCACTAAAGGCCGATTATCAAAATAAATTCAATAAAGCTAACGGTCGCTACAACAATATGCCCCCTATATCCATGAACAGGGTCCCAAACCACTACAGGAGGATGCCTCCTGCGCTCAAGTCTATGCAGAAATCTGAGAAGTACTCTGATCGTAACTCTCCACTGATGTATAAAATGTTGGATGACATGACCAGGAGAATTCCAGAAACCATGGTCAAGAAATATGATAGTAAGAAGAGAGAGATCAAGGGTGCACCCAGGGATAATATTGTGAAATACGTGCACAATAAACGCGGGAAAGACTATTTAAAGACGGTGGAGGTCGCAAAACATCTAGATAATAGTGATGAGACGGATACAAAGACCAATGATATGCCATACGCTGTTTTCTACAGAATGAACCCCGTTTCCTTGGATTACCAAACCGATATTATCATGGATACCTTGGATGACACCGTTGATACTTACAAAGGGAAAACTGTTACCGCTGACACTGAAATTATGGTAACGAATCATGAGCCATTGCAAGAGGGAAACGTAAGACTGCAAAATAAAATAAAGGGCTTTGTAAACTTTAAGAAATACTAGGCCCTGTTTACTTCCTGTTATAATATCTAATTAATGCGGGGTTTTATAATAAACCATATTAATTGAGAATTATCTACTATTTGTAAGTCTTATTTTTGTTTTAACCAACACGAAGTCAAAGCAATTTGTTCGTTGGTTCGCATAATGATGTAGAAATAGTTATTTATGCAACTGGTTCATAATTACTTAAGCCTCCTATGATATAAGTGCTGAAGTTAGTATGCGAGGCATCACCGAGCTTCCTGATAAAAGGCACGAGTACCTTAAGAGCGAAATCATGTACAGTTGCATTCATAACTGTCTCTAGAAGCTAAAAACTAAGATTACAAAAAATAGATAAATGGTTATAAGTTCGTAATTTTCACTGCTAAATGAAGAACACCCTTTTTATAAAATATTTGTACAGCAGAAATGTAAAAGTAAATGGAAATATGGTCGATGTTAGGTTGATAATAATGTACCTACAACCTTTTTTGGCCAGTCAATAACGACATCAAACACCGCATGTACGAGTAACTACGATCTTTTTATATATTCTTAGGTCCCTTGAGAGCAGTTAACACACAAGTTTTAATCCTGAAAACCCTGTGCTTCCCCCTTGGTGCTCGAATAACTACAAAATTTTACCACTTGTTTCAGTTTTTTCGAAAAAACTACACTAAGGAAGCGTTTTTCAAGTATCTTTGGTATTTTAATAAAGATTTTGCTACAATTTGAGCGTAACCTGAGCACACTATATCCATTGGTTGCGGAGATACAGCAAGTCAAAGAGACCGGCTGAACTAACGCTCTTGGGTAAAAGTCATGAGAAAATAATTTGTAGTGAAATAAATTAGCTTCAATTTACTGTTAAAGTGGTGCCTCTGGGCTTCATTGTTAAATTTTGGCAGAATAATAAAAACATTGTATTGAATGTTGGCACGAATTGCTATAAAAAACATGTGCAAAACTGTGAATTTACCTTTTAAGATAGTAACGTTGTTTGGAAAACTGCGAAAATTTTAGGCACTTGTCTCAGTTTTTTGAAATAATTACAAAAAGCAAGCATCTTTCGAGAATCTTTGTTCATACTTTAAACAACTTAAGACGAACTCGAGCACTGTTTCAAAAAAATTAAATCTTGTAGTAGAGTAATTTTTCAAGTTACATACTTGCTAAACTAATGCTCCTAGAGAAAAGTATGAGACAAGAATTTGTATAAAATTTAACTAGCTTCAATTTAATACTAAAGAATTGCCTTTAGCTCTCATAGTTTCCTCAAAAATATAAAAAATAGTAAAATATCGGAAAAATAAATATCCGCACAAAGGTGTAAAAATATGTGTAGGTACATAACCCTGTCATGGTAATAAGGTATGTGTACATATTTTTGAGATTTCGGTGTGTCATATTTGTGCCCTTGATTGTACTGAATAATGTATAAGTGCTTTTCTTAAAAAAAAACATGTGGTTAAATTTGACATTTTAGATTACATTTAAACATAAAAGAAAACCAATATAAACATAAATTTAAACTAAAAATAATATTATTTACACGGTCAACTACCAACTACTACGGCGGTTAGTGCTATCTACTCTCATGGGACTAAAAAAACATATAAACAAATTATAGAACAAGCGCGTTTGCGATGACTACCTATTTGTGTTGATATAGAGTGGCCTATTTGTTAATTATTAAACATTGCAACGTTCTAAGATCATTAATTTTCTATTTTGTGGAAGGTTGACACAATACTCAACACACAATTTATTGATACCTATTCTTTCAATTAAAAAAAAATGCATATGTTATTGGTATCATTAACACGTGAATGCCTTTGTTTTGTCTAAGATGATTATTAATATTTTTTGTTAAATAAATAAACAGTTTCGAAATACGTTGGCGGAGTTATTTCTTATTTTAGTTGCTGTCCTCATGAGCCAAAAGGCGATATCTTAAATTGAATAGCCAAAGCAGATACAACCGTCTCCCGTTAGTAATAAGGTTGCACTTGCTACAGGAGTTTTATTAGAGATACCGTAATTTGTCTTACCTACGTTAGATAAGTTACATGGAGCTTTGTTATTCGAGGAAACAAGTTTTCAGCGTGTAAATTTGCCTTCTCTTCAATCTTGCGGCGTATAATCATTCCCTTTTGTTTACTTATATTACTTTCACAATTAGAACTCTTATAGGTATTAATTGACGTTACAATTCATTTGGTGAAATAAAATGACTTCAATACTTTTCATCAATGAATAAGTACTTTCTTTCTTTTTCACTTTTTTTTTCTTTGATATTCATCAATGAATACTTTTGCATTTTGCATCATACCTATTGTTAAATTATCTATACTAATATTATAAAGAAGAGTTTGTTTGTTTGCTTGAACGCGCTAATCTCAGGAACTACTGGTCCAATTTGAAAAATTATTTCAGTGTTAGATAGCCCATTTATCGAGAAAGGCAGGCTATATATCATACTCATATAAACCGAAGCGAAGCGAGGGCGGGTCGATAGTTTTGAATATTCCGGAACACATTTGCAAAATTAGATACCCATTTTCATGGCATGTCCCAGAATCATTAGACCATCAAAGACGGTAAGTATTTCGGTTTTTTTCGCGCATGCGTCTAGGGCCCAGGGGTTATGTGGGACTCACCGACCAAGAATGTTGTTTCAATCAATATTATTTTCTTAGAATTACAAGGTTGAGTGATTTACGTTTCGAGGTAGCACATTATTGAAACGATTATTAATAAAAAATAATCAAGGCAGAAAATTGATACTAACCTCTCCCTAAGTGAAAAACAAGCCTGTTTTGCAATATTTTTAATTAAATTTTGAGAACACGGTAACGAAGTCTATTTAAAAGTGATACAATGCTTTGCTTTGTAATTTATTTAATTACTTATTCTTTGTTGAACATAAACAATACACTAATTACCTAACAAAAGGATAAGATATTTAAGATTACAGATGGGCGCTTTCGGATACACTTCAACCCCTTTAAGATCTTTTGTGCAATTACTCTCTTACACACTCAGCTGGGGGGTTATTATGACATAGTTATGCAATTCTGTTTACGCTGAGAGAAAAGGACAGAGCTATATAACTGCCATAGCTCTGTCCCTTATACTCACCGTAAAATGAACTGCATATACTGTCATAATAGCCCCCTTATAATATTTCGAATGTGCAGGTTTTACGCGATGTCTTTTCTTCACCGTAAGAGCATTCGGTAATGTATTAAAACAAATAACTAAATGGCGTAAGGTTTTTTTACCATATCATGATCGCGTTTATCGCGGTGGATAAAGCATCCGTCAATCTCGCACTTAGATACTGGTCAGAAAGTGACAGATGTTTTAACCACGTTTATCCACATCGATAAACATGACCATAATAGTCCCGCAAAGTTTGGGAAAATCGAAATTACTTATACCTAGCAACATCAAAGCCGCCGATATAATGGTGACCCCTCTTGTTAAAGCTAAGCTAACCGATTTTCATATAACCTAGCTAAGAACCACTGCCAGAAAACGAGCTTTCAAATAAAGAAATACGCATCAAAATTGGTTCACCCGTTTAAGAGCTACAGTGCCGCAGAGACGCACACACACTCATCGCCGTCAAACTTATAATTCTCCTCTTTTTGCGTCGGGGGTTTACAATGAGTACTATTACTAAATGAAATCACCACGTGTTCTCGGCTGCGGTCATACGTCGTTCGACCTAGACCCGAGCATGTCTTAGCGCCCGAACGCGCAGCTATGCACCGGACTAATTGAACTCGGTTTTTACTACCATTGACACAGAAGTGCATTGGCCAATGGCTCTCGATTCGGGCCGTGATGAATGCCAACATAACGTCTATATAAGTGTTACCGTTGACCTCCGTCGGCATTGTTATTCTAAACGTCGAAATGATGGCGCGAAAAATTGGTCTGTGCCTTCTCATTGCTTACGGCTCTTGCATGGAGATGCGAGAGACTGTGGAAAGGACCGTTATGGTCAGAAGAACCGGGTCTGACCTCCAACCTGCGGCCACTGGCTTCATCTACAAGAAACACAACGACGGTCCCGCTAGCGTTATCAAAATGGAAGAAAGTGACGTCATGGAACATCTGAAGAAGGTTTACGAACAGCCTAAGGCGTTTGCCGCACCGTTACCGATTGCAGCTGGACCTTTCTACGCTAAAGAAGATGAAAACAAAGCGGAGTCACACGCTAGTGCAGCCTATGTCATCCCAGTTGTAGAAAAAGTTGATGAAAACGAACATAAAGATGGTGGTGAAGACGGCATAGCAGATGAAGATGAAGACTACGGAAAAATCTTCAAAGATTATGGCTCGGATTTTGGTAAATACAATAGTGACTTCACTGATTACTTACACAGCTTGGGCCATTACGATCTTGGGATTTACCACGGGGATGGAGGGGGGAGTGACTACGGTTCTAAAGGGCGCCACGAACATGGCGACAAAGGCCAGAAAGGGTACGCGTCTAGCCACGGGTATGGGAAAGGGGGTGAAGGGGACTACCATACGGAGAAATATGAGAGCTATTCAGTATCTAAAGAAGGAGGACAGAAGAAACACTATGGAGATGCCGACGCCTATGGAAAGCATTATGATCAAGCTAAAGGATACAAGGGAGGAGCCCATGGTCACAAAGCCGCTCACAGTAAGGAGGGAGCTATCGACGGCTACCACAAACTCTTCAACAAGGATGAGTTCAAAAAAGACCATGACTTCTATGACGCAGAAGGTCATGAAGGTGGATACAATAAACATGGAGACGGACATGAGTACCGTGGGGCAGACGCCGGAGGAATCAAGGAAGGAGGTTCACATGAGTCAGGGCATAATGAAGCTGAGTCTGGAGAAGGTGGTTTTGAACAGAAGCAGTCTGTTGATGAACAGGGAGCCGCCCATTCTTCAGAAGAAGGTGGTGACTCCTCGCACCACCATTCAGGGGAAGGAGGAGCTGAAGGGGAGGGATACGGAGGCAAGGTCTACGGGTACCAGGTCAAACACTAGGGGATTGTTGATTATCGTTGTTGTTTTGTTATGTTTTGTAAATATTTAGATACATTAAGCCATATTTCTAAATTTATTTTTGTTTTATTTTTATTTCTGCAGGTTCTTTACGGTGCTTTCTTTTTAATTTGAAAGCATAAGTTAAAGCATCTTTAACTTGCGCTAAAGATTAAAAGTAAGTTTGTACGATTACCTTGTTGATAAGAGACTGTACTGTAGTAAAAAAAAATGCTTTGGAGGCTCTATCTACCTATATACTATACCTTTAACTATCTATCTATGTACCTTTAACTCATCAGTTATTTACAAGTTAGGACAGAGAAACGTTATTTCGAAATTCAGATGTCAAAAGGTAATAATCAAAAGAGAGCGTACATAAATTACTGTTTATACTATTATTGTATAAATAAATGAATAAAATATCATACATATTGACTTAGATCCAAACTAAACTCTAGGGTTGTGCAATGGGGAACAACAACTCCGCTCATAGACAAATATTTGCCTTAATAAACCGGTTATTAACACGGGTTATTAGAGGTTTTTGTATGAAGATAACCGGTTAAAACCAGTTATAACCGGTTATTTGCATTCCCTACCTGTAATCTATAATGCGCATGCGCCCAGAAGGGACAACTTACTCACGCCAAATATTAATTCGTCCGTCATGTTAAGTATTAGGTACCTGATTTTAGGTATATGGGCTCCGAGTTCTTAAGCGGTAACTAAAGAAAAAATTGTTTTGTACAGTCGGGTTGAAGTTCATTTGCACGTCATGATACAACAAGTTTGATTTTCCCTTGCAATAATATTATGACAGTGACAAGTGTCAACCTTAGCGATAATTCGATCTCACAGAAACTTTTGTCAATCAAATCAAATCAAATCAAATAAGTTTATTTGCTAGAATACAGTTATAAATTAAGGCGCTCAAAACTGCTAGACCACTTTCTTGGCCGAATGTACTTGTTATTGTGTAAGAACAGCTTGGCAAAAAATAATAACAAAAAGCCAACTGTTGCTAAACAACTTTAAATCGTTATAAGTACTAAATAAACCTAAAAATGTTTTTTAAATGCACATTCGTTAATATCCCATTTGTCATAGTCCGCCAATTTCCTTTTTTTACATACATATAAAGGCTGACAAACCCATTATTCTCCTCCATCGGCAGTCGGGTAAAAATAAAAGAGGGATGCGACGGCATCTATACCAACGTGTTCATTGGCATCAGTTAGTATTCTTCTATGGAAGAACTAAATATTGCTAAATGTAGCTAAAATTCTAAACTTTTTGGTCAAGGTACGTGATTCATAAATCATAATTAAGTCGGTTAGTAAATGTAACAAAATCGGTCAAGTCACCGAGGGTCCCGGACCGCTGCACAGTACGTTCGTATTAATTACATTTCGATTTGAGAATTCGAATCGAAACAGCGCGAGACATTTGACGGGCTTTTAGAATTTATTGGTTTTCTTTAGGGTTTGTATCATACCAAATGTGACGCTTGTATGTTTTACCAATTTTCTATACAGTATAAATAAAAATACGATTATTTTATGAAGACTTCATTTTTAACTTAAGTACCGTAAAACTGGGTGAGTAGGGCACAACCTAAAATGAAGTATATGCTACTAATTATAAGTCTGAAGTTATTTCCAATAGAAAAAAAGATAAAAAAGATAAAAGATATTTATTTAGTAAGTAGGCCGCACGGGCACTTTTACACGTCAAGACGTAAAATTATCGTCCATTTAATACTTATTCTTATTTATAAAAAAGTTATGACTTATTTGGGTTGTATCCTTGACACGAAAACACGGCTTTATGTTTTAATTAGGGAATACACTCGTATTCCAGGGTGACAGCTACGAATAGGTGAACACCAGCGTTCAGCTGAAAACCAGCGCTGTGGCTCCGGCTGCAGCACGTGCTGAGCTGAGTCCTATTTGACTTCACACTACAGTGCAACGATTCCATTTCTGCTCTAATCCTGTTTCTTCTTTTTTTACCATGTTGTGTTGTTGTGTGTTTTTTTCAAGTAAATATTTTGAATTTGAATGCCATTTAACCAGTTATTAGACGTTTTTGTATGAAAGTAAACGGTTAAAACCGGTTATAACCGGTTATTTGCATACCCTAGTTTTAATACGTTCGTCTACATAATGTACCAATGGACCAATTCCAAAAATTCTTTCACCATTAGAAAACTACATTATCCTTGACTATGCTATCTTTTATTGTACCTATGTTATGTCATATAAAAATATTCTGCGCGAGCGCAGTCGCGGGTAACAGCTAGTTTTTCGTGTTGATTTTTCCGTCGGTAAATTTACTTATTAGTCGCATTGTCTCCTATTCTAAAAACATTATTTGACAGAGTCGTAGATAGGTTAGGTCAGGTTCGCTTTTATATGCTGGAAGGCCCATGCTGTGTTCCAGGGTGCCCTCAGCGGAGTAGGCGAGGAGCCTTGTAAAAGCCCTCGCCGGAAGGCGAGCCCAAAGGGCGTCCGCTATTGGGGGGCTACGTTTTGGCGCTATAGCGGTCCCGTAGCCCCCTCCTAAAGCGATTGGCGCAACGCCCCGGGGGTTTCAGTCCGTGCAAGTCGGACATAACCCGTCCTGGCCGCCGTCAGGGCGGGTATGCAAAGGCATTTCACCCGGGTCAAAAAAAAAAAGGTTTCCTTTTATATCAGGTCCAGCTCCGGAGGGCCAAAACAGTCGAGTGTCAGTAGTAGGGATTCGTGCGTTCTGGCTCACGAGCCAGAACGCACAAATCGGTCAAAATTCGGTTTTCTAAAAAAAGCTCGTCCCATACTCACATATGCTCCTCGGGTCATATGTGTGGTCACACCCCCTAACATAGTCATTAATGATGTCGTTAGTTGTAGTCACACCCCCCTCACATAGTCGTTAGTAATCTTATAAAAATAGACTCCTGTGATTGGTTGATTTTAAGTAAGCCACGCCCCCTCATATGGTCATTAATGACGTCGTTAGTGAACATTAATGATATCATTAAGGTGTTATATACTTTGTTATATACTTATATGATACTAGCTCCTCCTATTGTTGTCTAATTGTCGTCATATTTGAACTGCCATATATGAACTGTCACAGTGGTTAAAGTGACAAGGTACTAAAGTGTATACATATTATTGCCCTTGACTGTACTTATGACATATGTTTTTTTGGGGCTTACAAAACTAACTGATAGGTATTTGAGTTTTGCAAGAGGCGTTCAATTATTGAAAACTGGATTCATAATTAGCAACAAAGAATGTATCGTATGTAATGTTCTGGTATTTCAACATAACTAACTCCAAATGAGTTTTAAATGTCTTGACTATCAATTAAAAAAATCCGACATTTGTTAAAATTTTAAACGAGATTTTAATCGATAAAAATGATATAAAAGGTTTACTATGACCCTACAGCAGTATTATTGTCATTTATACTGTCTATTATTACACGTCTACGTTCATCTACCACAGCATGGCGGTAAGTATTTAATTATTTTGTTGAACACGTCAATTTACTATACCATTCGTGCATTTGTAGTTAGAACAATATTTTATTTTATCGTTGTAGCATACTCAAATTGATGTCGTGGATGATGAAGAGTACACCTTCAAGCACTATTACTATCCCTTGTCGGATGGAGATGATAGTCCACCACCTCGCATCAAGGGACAGGATGATTCGTCGGTTTTAAAACGAAAATCGAACTCATCGGAAACGAATATAGACGGCTTCTTCGAGCAACCGAAGAACAAGAAAAAATGTATATCATCAACGGTTGGTCGAGGATGTAATGGTGGGGTATCATACATATCAACTAATACCGAAGACTGTGAGCATGCCTCTCACATGATTAAAATAGAAGTATACGATTTTAAAAAATTGGCGAAAGTTCCTGCACACGAACACTGGAAACATGCAGATGTGCGAGTAAAGTATTATGTAAAGGATAAAGATAATAACAGGCATTATCAGAGCAGTCAAGAAATAATATATCAAATAACAAAAGAAATTGCGGACTCAGAAAGCTGCAAGAAATATCAATTAAATTAGTTAATTATTTTCCTAGTAGGTAATCACATCTCCAATCTCATAAGGGGGTTCTTATGATTGTAATCATTTAGATTCATAATATACGCTTTTAACTAATAGACCAATGTAATTAGTTGTCTTTAATATAAATAATGTTGTGTGTTGTATGCCAAGTATCATAGTCGTTTGTGATTTCGAGGGGTGAAGAAATGGATAACTCAATAGAAGAAAACGTTGTTAGTGCGTTCTTTACATGTAAAAATATTAATCACGCCTTATATACGTCGGAGGAGCACGGTGCGGCATTGGTGAATGCATGTGTGGAAGCCGAACAAACAAATTATGGAGATACTTGTCGCAAACTGTGTATTTCGGATGAATATGACGCGGCATTGGTGGACGCGTCTGTGGAAGTTGAACAAATAAATGTTGCAGTTACCAATCGTGACCCGGGTAGAAACTCAGCTATCGTTCATGAAGAGTGTCAACAAGTTGGAAGAGGATTAAAAAGAAATTCAAACGTTCTGGAGGAGCCGTCAACAAGTACAACAGAAGCTGTCAACATCAACATTAACTTAGATAAAACCTTATGTGAGATATGTAATACATGGGTGAGGCAAAAATATTTTAGCCATCATTTACGAAGCAATATACATAAAAATAAAGTGATTGCTTCAAACACACATACACTTAAAAATGTATCCTTAATTAATACAGCATTTGGTTCAAGAATATTATCTTACAGAATTAGTTCTGATATTAAAGATTCAGAATTAGAAACTCCAGAACTGTTCTTCGATTCAATCAATGATAAAATTATATATTTAATTAAGGAATGTCTAAATGAATTAACGATTATTAAAGTGAACTTTTTAGTTCACGCTGAATTTGTACAGGAAACCAAAGATCAAAAAAATACGTTTGACTTTCAAACATTTAATGTTAATATAAGTCTCGGTGATGATTAACAATGGGTTCATAACCCATTGTTAATCAATTAAAAGAATTTATTTCAACACGCATGAGTGAATTTGAAAAAAAAGATAGTGGTTGGTCGCTAAACAAAATACTCCATTTAGAAATGAACATTAATAAATTTAACCCTTTAAGGGGTTCTTCGTATATCAAATTACCAAAAGATATAAAAAATAAAAAGGCTGTAATTAATGTTCAAAATGAGGATCAAACATGTCTTAAATGGGCCTTGCTCTCTGCATTATACCCAGTTAGTAAAAACACTCAAAGACCATCATCATATTTTAAAGATCAAAATAAATTAAAGTTTGGTAATGTACATTTTCCTGTTAAATTAACGGACATTAAAAAAGTAGAAAAACTGAACAATATTAGTATTAACGTCTTCGGATTAGAATATAATAATAGCTCGCAATGTCATACCATAGTCGGCCCCTTGTATTTTACACAATCGCGAAAGGAGCAGCATGTTAATTTGTTATATTTAGATAATGGATCAAATGGACATTACTGTTATATTAAAAATATGTCACGATTAGTCAAAAAACAAATCACTGGTCGAAATGATGCCATTCATATTTGTGATGGCTGTCTTTTGTATTTCACCACTGAGCTAAATTTGAAAAAGCACCAAGAAAATGATTGCACTCATATAGTTACGCAAATACCGAGCATAGAAAAAACAAAAAAAAATTGGTTTAATAATGAGCAACCAAGTAACAAAGTTGTATTTGATCAATTTCAAAGAAAACTTAAATTGCCATTTGCAATTTACGCAGATTTTGAAGCTTTTGTGAAACCGCTTCAAACTTGTGATCCCAAACCGACTGAATCGTACACAAATAACATACATGAACATGAGGTATACAGCTACGGATATTATGTAAAATGTTCTTACGATGATAAACTATCAAAGTATCGCACGCATACAGGCCCCGACTGTGCTAGTCACTTTATGGAGAGTATAACTAAAGATGTTACTGATATTCAACGGAAAATTTGCTTTCAGAAAGCACCTTTGCCATTAACAGCAGCAAATATAGAAGAAATTGCTAGAGTCAAATCTTGTTTTATATGTAACCACGAGTTAAAATTAGACTCTGTCGAACACTATGATTGGGGTACGGGGCAATTCATGGGAATGGCACATTCTTTATGTAGTTCGAAATTTAAAACACCAAAATTTATACCAATTTTTCTTCATAATTTAAGCAATTATGATGCCCATTTTATAGTACATGCGCTTCATTTCAGAGAAGGTGAAGTTGAAATTATTCCTCAAAACAAAGAGAAATATATTTCATTCACCAAAAAAATTAAAATTAACGGTCATGATATTAGCTTGCGATTTTTGGATTCATATAAGTTTATGTCAGCCAGTTTAAATAATCTGGCGGAAAATCTTAAAGTGGAGCAATTTGAAGAGTTGAGAAAACAATTCCCAAATCTTACTGATTTTAAAAGACTGATAAGAAAAGGCATTTTCCCATATGAGTTTGTTAAATCTTATGACTCACTAAATGCAACCTTCCTTCCAGAGCAAGCTGAGTTTTACAATTTGTTAAGTGACAGTAATGTGTCTGATAAAGACTACACTCATGCAAAAGATGTTTGGAATCATTTTAAATGTAAAAATATGTCTGATTACTCAAACTTGTACCTAAAAACCGATGTCATGCTTTTGACCGATATTTTTGAAAACTTTCGCAAAATATGTGTAGAAACTTATGACTTGGACCCAACACACTACTATACTGCACCTGGTTTAAGTTGGGACGCAATGCTTAAATATATTAATGTAGAACTCGAGTTATTAACGGATTTTGAAAAAATATCATTTGTTAAATCAGGTATAAGAGGAGGAATATCACAATGTAGTAATCGTTATGCAAAAGCCAATAATGAGTATTTAGAAGATTACAACACTAATGAACGCAAATCATACTTAGCGTATTTTGATGCAAATAATTTGTACGGATGGGGCATGTCTCAGTCTTTGCCTATAGGAGAATTTGAATGGGTAAATACAGAAGTTGATTTTAATGTTCCCGACACATCTGAATATGGTTATATACTTGAAGTAGATCTGGACTACCCTGATGAACTACATGATAGTCATTCAGATTTTCCTCTTTGTCCTGAAAATATTACCACCGGAAATAGCAAAGAACGGAAATTAGTTCCCAATTTAAACAAAAAAACGAAGTATAAAATTCATTACAGGAATCTTGTACAGTGTTTGAATATGGGATTAAAATTAACTAAAATACATAGAGTATTAAAGTTTAAACAGAGTCCTTGGCTTCAAAAATACATTGAATTGAATACACGTTTGCGCATTTTAGCAAATTCCGATTTTGAAAAGGATTTCTATAAATTAATGAATAATTCTGTTTTCGGCAAAACAATGGAAAACATTGAGAAGAGAGTTAATGTAAAATTGTTAACTCATTGGAATAATAGAGGTAAGGTGCAAGGTGCCGAATCATTAATTGCACGCCCCGAGTTCCATAGTCTTTCTATTTTCTCTGAGAACTTGGTGGCTATTCAACTTTCTAAAACAAAAGTTTACTACAACAAACCCATATATTTAGGTTTTTGCATTTTAGAAATATCAAAGACACTTATGTATGACTTTCATTATAATTATATGAGAAATAAATTTCAAAATAATGCTAAGTTGTTGTATACCGACACTGATAGTTTAATTTATCAATGTTACACAGACAATTTCTACTCTGATATAAAACCGGATTTATCACAATTTTTTGATACATCGGACTATGCCCCTGATAATGTATTTGGTTTTCCACAATTGAACAAAAAGAAACTTGGGTGTTTTAAAGATGAAAATAATGGTAAAATTTTAAAAGAGTTTGTAGGTTTAAGATCCAAAATGTATGCCATGTCTGTTGATAGTAAGTTCATAGCTAAAGCTAAAGGTGTCAGCAAAAGTGTAACCAAAAAAATGAAAATGGAGAATTATAAAGAATGTCTTTTTAATAGAAATAATCAAAGCTCAGAAATGTATAGATTCAGATCCATTAAACATGTTATATTTACACAGAAAATTAATAAAACTAGTTTATCTTACAATGATACAAAACGATTTATTGTACCAAATTCCACAGATACATTGGCATGGGGTCATTATAGTTTAAGATCTTAAATACCATTTAGTTCATAGTTTATTATTGTTTAAGCTGTAATTGTATGGTTTTGTAAGTTACTTTAGTGAAGGGTCATTATAATTTAATTATCTATGTTTTTTGTAATGTGATACGCAATAAACGATTTGAATTTGAATTTGAATTTATTCATATTTCTTAGAATGATTAGTCATAACGCTGTATACGATCAAAACATGTTTCGAAAGCATATTTGCCGAAGCTCAGACTACTCCTACTCATATTCAATCCGATAAAGGTACTGAATTTGTTTCGAAAATTGTTAGAGAATACTCGAGGATTTTTGAAATATATGATGTAGCTAGAATTTAATGAAATATCACGTTGACCTTTACCTTGATGAAATAAATTCTGAGTAATATAAAACACACTTAAATTTCGATGATGACTTCCTTTAGTAAAAATATCTACTATTCGACCGTCTCGGATTCTCTCATTAAATCATCTATAATGAGTAGTTGTGGTTGTTTACCATCAAACATGCTTAAGTCTGGAATACCCTGATTATAATTAACGTTATTCAAATTATATAATGGTTGCATTTCATCATAACACCATAAAATATTATAAAACGTTTTAGTGCAAACACTATCCAAGTTATTTAGGAACTCAGTAACAAAATTAGATTTACCACAGCCGCTTGGACCAGCAACAATGGCTGTAAATGGATGAATAAAGTGGATCATTTTTTCCTGATAACAGAATAAGCGTGTTGTCTGTTATAAATCTAACAAAAGAATAAAAAATACAAAACTTGTTTTATATATATTTTATTTTTAAAGGACTGTATTATTTTACGAATATCTTAATTAAACTATTTCGTAACATTACCAAAAATATCAATTACTTTATACAGCGTTATAAAGTAATTGATATTTTTGGTAATGTTACGAAATAGTTTAATTAAGATATTCGTAAAATAATACAGTCCTTTAAAAATAAAATATATATAAAACAAGTTTTGTATTTTTTATTCTTACACAGCGTTATAAAGTAATTGATATTTTTGGTAATGTTACGAAATAGTTTAATTAAGATATTCGTAAAATAATACAGTCCTTTAAAAATAAAATATATATAAAACAAGTTTTGTATTTTTTATTCTTTT
>OZ014459.1:11826692-11909353 GCA_963966035.1 Acleris laterana | reverse complement strand
AACTCAGTAACAAAATTAGATTTACCACAGCCGCTTGGACCAGCAACAATGGCTGTAAATGGATGAATAAAGTGGATCATTTTTTCCTGATAACAGAATAAGCGTGTTGTCTGTTATAAATCTAACAAAAGAATAAAAAATACAAAACTTGTTTTATATATATTTTATTTTTAAAGGACTGTATTATTTTACGAATATCTTAATTAAACTATTTCGTAACATTACCAAAAATATCAATTACTTTATAACGCTGTGTAAGAATAAAAAATACAAAACTTGTTTTATATATATTTTATTTTTAAAGGACTGTATTATTTTACGAATATCTTAATTAAACTATTTCGTAACATTACCAAAAATATCAATTACTTTATAACGCTGTATAAAGTAATTGATATTTTTGGTAATGTTACGAAATAGTTTAATTAAGATATTCGTAAAATAATACAGTCCTTTAAAAATAAAATATATATAAAACAAGTTTTGTATTTTTTATTCTTTTGTTAGATTTATAACAGACAACACGCTTATTCTGTTATCAGGAAAAAATGATCCACTTTATTCATCCATTTACAGCCATTGTTGCTGGTCCAAGCGGCTGTGGTAAATCTAATTTTGTTACTGAGTTCCTAAATAACTTGGATAGTGTTTGCACTAAAACGTTTTATAATATTTTATGGTGTTATGATGAAATGCAACCATTATATAATTTGAATAACGTTAATTATAATCAGGGTATTCCAGACTTAAGCATGTTTGATGGTAAACAACCACAACTACTCATTATAGATGATTTAATGAGAGAATCCGAGACGGTCGAATAGTAGATATTTTTACTAAAGGAAGTCATCATCGAAATTTAAGTGTGTTTTATATTACTCAGAATTTATTTCATCAAGGTAAAGGTCAACGTGATATTTCATTAAATTCTAGCTACATCATATATTTCAAAAATCCTCGAGTATTCTCTAACAATTTTCGAAACAAATTCAGTACCTTTATCGGATTGAATATGAGTAGGAGTAGTCTGAGCTTCGGCAAATATGCTTTCGAAACATGTTTTGATCGTATACAGCGTTATGACTAATCATTCTAAGAAATATGAATAAATTCAAATTCAAATTCAAATTGTTTATTGCGTATCACATTACAAAAAACATAGATAATTAAATTATAATGACCCTTCACTAAAGTAACTTACAAAACCATACAATTACAGCTTAAACAATAATAAACTATGAACTAAATGGTATTTAAGATCTTAAACTATAATGACCCCATGCCAATGTATCTGTGGAATTTGGTACAATAAATCGTTTTGTATCATTGTAAGATAAACTAGTTTTATTAATTTTCTGTGTAAATATAACATGTTTAATGGATCTGAATCTATACATTTCTGAGCTTTGATTATTTCTATTAAAAAGACATTCTTTATAATTCTCCATTTTCATTTTTTTGGTTACACTTTTGCTGACACCTTTAGCTTTAGCTATGAACTTACTATCAACAGACATGGCATACATTTTGGATCTTAAACCTACAAACTCTTTTAAAATTTTACCATTATTTTCATCTTTAAAACACCCAAGTTTCTTTTTGTTCAATTGTGGAAAACCAAATACATTATCAGGGGCATAGTCCGATGTATCAAAAAATTGTGATAAATCCGGTTTTATATCAGAGTAGAAATTGTCTGTGTAACATTGATAAATTAAACTATCAGTGTCGGTATACAACAACTTAGCATTATTTTGAAATTTATTTCTCATATAATTATAATGAAAGTCATACATAAGTGTCTTTGATATTTCTAAAATGCAAAAACCTAAATATATGGGTTTGTTGTAGTAAACTTTTGTTTTAGAAAGTTGAATAGCCACCAAGTTCTCAGAGAAAATAGAAAGACTATGGAACTCGGGGCGTGCAATTAATGATTCGGCACCTTGCACCTTACCTCTATTATTCCAATGAGTTAACAATTTTACATTAACTCTCTTCTCAATGTTTTCCATTGTTTTGCCGAAAACAGAATTATTCATTAATTTATAGAAATCCTTTTCAAAATCGGAATTTGCTAAAATGCGCAAACGTGTATTCAATTCAATGTATTTTTGAAGCCAAGGACTCTGTTTAAACTTTAATACTCTATGTATTTTAGTTAATTTTAATCCCATATTCAAACACTGTACAAGATTCCTGTAATGAATTTTATACTTCGTTTTTTTGTTTAAATTGGGAACTAATTTCCGTTCTTTGCTATTTCCGGTGGTAATATTTTCAGGACAAAGAGGAAAATCTGAATGACTATCATGTAGTTCATCAGGGTAGTCCAGATCTACTTCAAGTATATAACCATATTCAGATGTGTCGGGAACATTAAAATCAACTTCTGTATTTACCCATTCAAATTCTCCTATAGGCAAAGACTGAGACATGCCCCATCCGTACAAATTATTTGCATCAAAATACGCTAAGTATGATTTGCGTTCATTAGTGTTGTAATCTTCTAAATACTCATTATTGGCTTTTGCATAACGATTACTACATTGTGATATTCCTCCTCTTATACCTGATTTAACAAATGATATTTTTTCAAAATCCGTTAATAACTCGAGTTCTACATTAATATATTTAAGCATTGCGTCCCAACTTAAACCAGGTGCAGTATAGTAGTGTGTTGGGTCCAAGTCATAAGTTTCTACACATATTTTGCGAAAGTTTTCAAAAATATCGGTCAAAAGCATGACATCGGTTTTTAGGTACAAGTTTGAGTAATCAGACATATTTTTACATTTAAAATGATTCCAAACATATTTTGCATGAGTGTAGTCTTTATCAGACACATTACTGTCACTTAACAAATTGTAAAACTCAGCTTGCTCTGGAAGGAAGGTTGCATTTAGTGAGTCATAAGATTTAACAAACTCATATGGGAAAATGCCTTTTCTTATCAGTCTTTTAAAATCAGTAAGATTTGGGAATTGTTTTCTCAACTCTTCAAATTGCTCCACTTTAAGATTTTCCGCCAGATTATTTAAACTGGCTGACATAAACTTATATGAATCCAAAAATCGCAAGCTAATATCATGACCGTTAATTTTAATTTTTTTGGTGAATGAAATATATTTCTCTTTGTTTTGAGGAATAATTTCAACTTCACCTTCTCTGAAATGAAGCGCATGTACTATAAAATGGGCATCATAATTGCTTAAATTATGAAGAAAAATTGGTATAAATTTTGGTGTTTTAAATTTCGAACTACATAAAGAATGTGCCATTCCCATGAATTGCCCCGTACCCCAATCATAGTGTTCGACAGAGTCTAATTTTAACTCGTGGTTACATATAAAACAAGATTTGACTCTAGCAATTTCTTCTATATTTGCTGCTGTTAATGGCAAAGGTGCTTTCTGAAAGCAAATTTTCCGTTGAATATCAGTAACATCTTTAGTTATACTCTCCATAAAGTGACTAGCACAGTCGGGGCCTGTATGCGTGCGATACTTTGATAGTTTATCATCGTAAGAACATTTTACATAATATCCGTAGCTGTATACCTCATGTTCATGTATGTTATTTGTGTACGATTCAGTCGGTTTGGGATCACAAGTTTGAAGCGGTTTCACAAAAGCTTCAAAATCTGCGTAAATTGCAAATGGCAATTTAAGTTTTCTTTGAAATTGATCAAATAAAACTTTGTTACTTGGTTGCTCATTATTAAACCAATTTTTTTTTGTTTTTTCTATGCTCGGTATTTGCGTAACTATATGAGTGCAATCATTTTCTTGGTGCTTTTTCAAATTTAGCTCAGTGGTGAAATACAAAAGACAGCCATCACAAATATGAATGGCATCATTTCGACCAGTGATTTGTTTTTTGACTAATCGTGACATATTTTTAATATAACAGTAATGTCCATTTGATCCATTATCTAAATATAACAAATTAACATGCTGCTCCTTTCGCGATTGTGTAAAATACAAGGGGCCGACTATGGTATGACATTGCGAGCTATTATTATATTCTAATCCGAAGACGTTAATACTAATATTGTTCAGTTTTTCTACTTTTTTAATGTCCGTTAATTTAACAGGAAAATGTACATTACCAAACTTTAATTTATTTTGATCTTTAAAATATGATGATGGTCTTTGAGTGTTTTTACTAACTGGGTATAATGCAGAGAGCAAGGCCCATTTAAGACATGTTTGATCCTCATTTTGAACATTAATTACAGCCTTTTTATTTTTTATATCTTTTGGTAATTTGATATACGAAGAACCCCTTAAAGGGTTAAATTTATTAATGTTCATTTCTAAATGGAGTATTTTGTTTAGCGACCAACCACTATCTTTTTTTTCAAATTCACTCATGCGTGTTGAAATAAATTCTTTTAATTGATTAACAATGGGTTATGAACCCATTGTTAATCATCACCGAGACTTATATTAACATTAAATGTTTGAAAGTCAAACGTATTTTTTTGATCTTTGGTTTCCTGTACAAATTCAGCGTGAACTAAAAAGTTCACTTTAATAATCGTTAATTCATTTAGACATTCCTTAATTAAATATATAATTTTATCATTGATTGAATCGAAGAACAGTTCTGGAGTTTCTAATTCTGAATCTTTAATATCAGAACTAATTCTGTAAGATAATATTCTTGAACCAAATGCTGTATTAATTAAGGATACATTTTTAAGTGTATGTGTGTTTGAAGCAATCACTTTATTTTTATGTATATTGCTTCGTAAATGATGGCTAAAATATTTTTGCCTCACCCATGTATTACATATCTCACATAAGGTTTTATCTAAGTTAATGTTGATGTTGACAGCTTCTGTTGTACTTGTTGACGGCTCCTCCAGAACGTTTGAATTTCTTTTTAATCCTCTTCCAACTTGTTGACACTCTTCATGAACGATAGCTGAGTTTCTACCCGGGTCACGATTGGTAACTGCAACATTTATTTGTTCAACTTCCACAGACGCGTCCACCAATGCCGCGTCATATTCATCCGAAATACACAGTTTGCGACAAGTATCTCCATAATTTGTTTGTTCGGCTTCCACACATGCATTCACCAATGCCGCACCGTGCTCCTCCGACGTATATAAGGCGTGATTAATATTTTTACATGTAAAGAACGCACTAACAACGTTTTCTTCTATTGAGTTATCCATTTCTTCACCCCTCGAAATCACAAACGACTATGATACTTGGCATACAACACACAACATTATTTATATTAAAGACAACTAATTACATTGGTCTATTAGTTAAAAGCGTATATTATGAATCTAAATGATTACAATCATAAGAACCCCCTTATGAGATTGGAGATGTGATTACCTACTAGGAAAATAATTAACTAATTTAATTGATATTTCTTGCAGCTTTCTGAGTCCGCAATTTCTTTTGTTATTTGATATATTATTTCTTGACTGCTCTGATAATGCCTGTTATTATCTTTATCCTTTACATAATACTTTACTCGCACATCTGCATGTTTCCAGTGTTCGTGTGCAGGAACTTTCGCCAATTTTTTAAAATCGTATACTTCTATTTTAATCATGTGAGAGGCATGCTCACAGTCTTCGGTATTAGTTGATATGTATGATACCCCACCATTACATCCTCGACCAACCGTTGATGATATACATTTTTTCTTGTTCTTCGGTTGCTCGAAGAAGCCGTCTATATTCGTTTCCGATGAGTTCGATTTTCGTTTTAAAACCGACGAATCATCCTGTCCCTTGATGCGAGGTGGTGGACTATCATCTCCATCCGACAAGGGATAGTAATAGTGCTTGAAGGTGTACTCTTCATCATCCACGACATCAATTTGAGTATGCTACAACGATAAAATAAAATATTGTTCTAACTACAAATGCACGAATGGTATAGTAAATTGACGTGTTCAACAAAATAATTAAATACTTACCGCCATGCTGTGGTAGATGAACGTAGACGTGTAATAATAGACAGTATAAATGACAATAATACTGCTGTAGGGTCATAGTAAACCTTTTATATCATTTTTATCGATTAAAATCTCGTTTAAAATTTCAACAAATGTCGGATTTTTTTAATTGATAGTCAAGACATTTAAAACTCATTTGGAGTTAGTTATGTTGAAATACCAGAACATTACATACGATACATTCTTTGTTGCTAATTATGAATCCAGTTTTCAATAATTGAACGCCTCTTGCAAAACTCAAATACCTATCAGTTAGTTTTGTAAGCCCCAAAAAAACATATGTCATAAGTACAGTCAAGGGCAATAATATGTATACACTTTAGTACCTTGTCACTTTAACCACTGTGACAGTTCATATATGGCAGTTCAAATATGACGACAATTAGACAACAATAGGAGGAGCTAGTATCATATAAGTATATAACAAAGTATATAACACCTTAATGATATCATTAATGTTCACTAACGACGTCATTAATGACCATATGAGGGGGCGTGGCTTACTTAAAATCAACCAATCACAGGAGTCTATTTTTATAAGATTACTAACGACTATGTGAGGGGGGTGTGACTACAACTAACGACATCATTAATGACTATGTTAGGGGGTGTGACCACACATATGACCCGAGGAGCATATGTGAGTATGGGACGAGCTTTTTTTAGAAAACCGAATTTTGACCGATTTGTGCGTTCTGGCTCGTGAGCCAGAACGCACGAATCCCTACTACTAGTGTCAAATTATTGTTGTTCAAAACAACCCAGAAATAATTTGACAGTCGACGGAACACTTTCGGAATGGAATAAACGCGACTAATAAAATTATCGATTGAGGAAAAAATATACGCGAACAAAACTATTTATGAATAATAGATATTAAATTAAGGCACAAGTAAAAAGTAGGCTATGTGCAAATTGATCGTCCGCGGTGAAAAAAAGCTTCATGAAAAAATGTATTGTATTTTTTTTTGTTTTTAGTTCCTTGGAAAGTCCAGCCAAAGTGGAATGTCCGAGTGCCTGTACTGGTGAAAATCGTACAGGCCCATGTGTGTCTCTTTCTACAACATAAGTAAGAGTTAGTAAGTAGTGAAAGAAATAACGATAGTGTTAAAAAATACGTGTAATGACCATTATTTTAACCGGCCTAAAGGAAACTTATTTTCTTTTAAAAACAAAAAATACAGGCATCGGATTTATGAAAAAAATCCTCTTCCTTTACCGGTGAATCGAACTGATCGAATATGACAAATAAAGTCGTGTTTTATGATATAGATCGAAAGGGTCATTGATATGATCATTTATGTCTAAGTATAACACACACCTTTCAATTAAATAAAGACCATAAAAAAAAACCCTTCTTCATTACCTATGTATTTTGGCATCAACCAGTTCGACTCCCTGTTGAGGCAGACGAATTTTCAAAAATCCATAAATGTGTTTTTTGTCAAAGTAAGTCTTCTTTGCGTAGAACCTGCTATTTCCAATACCTATTTAAGGTATTTGCTGTTCATGTGGCGTTCGTTTGTCCACCTTGTATAATATAGTCCTCATCGATTTCGATGATGACTGATGATTTATGGTGGCTCGCTAGACCAAACTTGTTTTTTAGTATCACGGCAGCATAACAAGCGTGGCAAGAACAAAAGGCCCATAAATTCACCATTTTTTTTTACAGTCATCATCTGCTTAACGAAACGAACCAAATTAACGAATCATAATTCGGTAGGTCTTTCGTACAGTCAGCCTCTAAAGTAACTGACCACTTTTGTAATTTATCGTATTAACACATTTGTCAATCTGTTAAACATTAATTGCACGTGACTATAAAGCAGAGGCCGGAATTCTCATAGTACCTATGCACTTTTGAGCTGTCATAGGGACTTCTACTAGGACTTCTACGAATGTATATCGATAAATACAGTATACAACATTTTAAATATGATTACGAGGTAAAAGCTCCTATTATGGACAGCTAGTGCTCCAGTTATGAACAATTCCATAAATATGTCTCTGAGATTGATAATGCTTTTAGTGCTACAATTAGATTATATTACATTATTCGGGATTACTACTATTAGAATAAAATGTTTAGTATTGATATGTTTTCATTTAAAAAAAAGGATAATGTTCATCACTGGAGCCTTGTCCATAATAGGTGCTTTCTTACTACTCTTCGAGATAACCTTTGGATACCAACTTTTTTCAAATTTTAATTAGGAATGAAAATAATAATATTTTACTGTGTATTATAAATAATGTGTGGATTTCTTATGCCTTTTAAATATTTTTCTAAAGAAATTGCGATAAGAATTTATATCGATTGTTTGCATTGCAAATCTCTATTTAACATTTTCAACTACTCAAAAGTTATCTGAAAGAGACGATCTTTAGCGATAAAACCGCCTGTTATTTAGGTACCTCTACTTTTGATCTTCTTTAATATGTTGTGTTTATGTATCGATAAAATATGTATCGGAAGTCGATAAACGAGGTCCTTATGATAGCTCAAAAGTGCTACGAGAATTCCGGCCTCTGCTATGAAGCGACAAGGTAAAAGTTCGTTTTTACTTTTGTTTGACGCTGACTGTACAAGGAGATCCTGTTGCCACTTTCTGATTCCATCATCAGATAAGTTCCTTGATACCATAGTATAGTCAACAACTTTAATTGTTGACTATACTACCCCATACAACCCTGGACGTCAAGTCCAAAGAAATAAATTACGTCAAAATTAACGATTTTCTTATTGCGACAGGGTTTTATAGGTGGTCAACCATAGCTAAGAAAGTGGTCTACCAGTTTTGACAACATTTTCTGTGAGATCTAATAATCAATAAGGTTGATACTTGCCACGGTCATAATATTATTGCTAGGGAAAATCGAACTTGTTGTATCATGGCATGGCACATTTTTGGCCGACTGTACCTATTGAAATAGGTACCTAAAGTCTAACTTGTGTTTTTTTTTATTTCAGCCTATTGTGATAACTGGAAGCGGTATAATTGACTTGCAAGAATTGAACAGGAATGACAGACTTACGAACAAATTCTTATAAAAAGAGGTAATTAGTAATTTGAATTACTGGGGCTATATTCTACATGGTAAAACGATATTGCTTTTGGCATGTTATCGTATTGTTTAATATTATTATAAACTCAGCTGCCTTTACTGACAAGTAAATAAGAGAGATATATAATTATTCTAGTTATGGCTTTTGACGTAGAGACCGCGTCGGGTTGTTATCCTAGTCATTACTTTTAGTTTAATAGAATATATTAGAATAGAATATTTACAAATACCTTACGGATTAGCATACATAACAATATATAACATAAAATTAACACGACTACTTATACACTTTCCGCTAGCCGGCGGCCACGAAATCGCCGAAATATGTCACCCCCCGGCCAGAATTCCTCCTTTAACGCATTCACTGTCATACAACTTTGTTCCTAGGCTTAAAAAGGTCGACTCGACATATCGTTCATTGATTACAAAACGGACACATTCCAGAATGAGTCAGTGTTGCATTTTAAAACTAGAAGCTATTCGTATAAGATTTTTAATGCAAGAGCAAATTATGTTTTAATGTTTTAATGTTTTAATGTTTATTAGGGTACAAACGGTACAATATGGCTAATACAATAAAAATCTTAGATTATACATCAACCAGTAAAGTTACCACAGTTAAAAATTACATATACTAATACTAATACTAATTTACTAATTTTGAATTGTGTCCGTTTTGTATTCAATGAACGTATCTTTGGTCGGTACTCTCGCCATAAATGACTTAAAATTAACCTTCTGGCGGGGCTCACTCGACCCTAGGAGTAACTCCGGTCTGATTTGAATGTTATTGACCTTATGTTTGTAGTGAATGATTTCATTTGTGCAAGGTTTAATAATTCATATTTATTACTTTATTACCTTGTAATGTAAATTACTTTTAAGTTTTGTTATGTTTTATGATTGAAAGATGACGTTGATACAGATTCTCGCGTCACTTCTCCATAATGAGTATCTTGTCTGAAGTGCTAGTAGATTCACTCCTTATTACCGACGTGTAACAGATCCTTCATGTAGCCAATTTAGTTACTGAATTTTCAATTTTCATTACGGTATTTGACAAAAGTCAAATCAGCTTCATTTTATGAAACATCAAAAACCCTCCGTTACTAGCGAATTTAGGGATTACTATCTTGTGACGTCACAATCAAACAGCGTCCTTATTGTTGGATTTTATGAATTTAAAAATCTTAAAATAGCAAACATAAATAAAAGATTGATGTTTTCCTAGTATTTTTATAATGTTTATCTGTTGTTAATGAAAAACCAATTTAATTTCACTCTTGTCAAATACCCTAACGTTGATGATGCGATAACATCAAAAGTAATATTATAATTTAACCGAGTTCATGGAAAGTCAAAGAAACAGAATAATTCGTATTTGAAGGAGCTGTAACAGGGATCACCATGACATTGTTATGCAGTTCAGTTTACGGTGAGTGAAAGAGACAGATATAATTGCGCTGAATTGCTTAGCCAAGTCATGGTTGCTGGCGGGACCCCCCCAGGGATTAAATATAGTGCCTTGACTGTACATAATTTCATTTGACTTTCCAAAGTAATCATTTAAAGAAAGCAAAGTGGCCGAAGGCAAGATGCAATCAGCGAACGTTGTCGTTATGGAATCTAGGCCTTTTGCCACTAATATCGTATCGAAACAGTTGGGAAACGATACAGTTAGCCAAACATATTTCAGCTAACAGGCAGGATACCCACCAAAAGTCCTAACCCTAGTTATTACGTAGCCCTAATCACGCGCAGGCCGATGAATGAATCACTTTTTGCCGCCGCCGCAGCCTCCCAAAAAAAGCATTTCACGCCGATTAGTCTTGCCATCGACCACAAATCGTTGCACAACCACTTTTCATTGCCAATGTCTTTGTCACACAGCCTCGATATGATAAGCAAATTGTTACATGGCTACTAGAAAGGTTTTGTCTCTAGGTTAGATATATATATAAATATTGGGTAACAGGCTTATCAAATTATTACAGCACAGGTTGCAGTGGCGTCGACAACTCAAACATGGCGAAGGTGTTCTGTGCGTTGTTAACAGTGGCCGCAGCGTCGGCCGTCCAAGTGTCCTACGTGGCACCCGTTGCTAGTGGGTACATCTATAGAAGCGATAATGGGGGTCCGGGCAGTTTGACCCAACTTGGAGCTCAACGGTACGAACAACCCCATACATTCGCAGCACCATTGCCTATAGCTCAGCCTATAGCGCTGCCTATAGCGCAGCCTATACCGCACCGCTCCGATATTGAGACATACGATTACAAACCGGTACTTTTAAAATACGTCGAGCCTTCATCCAAAATTTACATTGATGTTGATGATGATGACGCCGGAGATTCGGTTGAATACCTCGATAGCAGTGATTTAAACGCTTTCGAGCACGGAAAGGGTTACGAAAACGGAGGAGGCAGTGACTACGGCGAGAAACACCACGCAGCTCATGGCGAGAAAGGCAGGGTAGGATACAGTTCCAAGGACCACCACGCTTCCGGTGAATCTGGAGACTATCACAAGGAGCACGAAGAAGGTTATGCCAGCGAAGCTAAAGGCGAAAACGGTGCACATCATGACGTATTAGATGCGCAAGGAAAGAACCATGAAGCTCATTTCAGTTTCAAGGGTGGCGATGAAGGCCATAAGAAGCACTTTAGCAAAGGTGAAGATATCACTGGCTACCACAAAGTATTCCACAAGGATGAGTTCAAGAAAGACCACGACTTTTACGACGTTGCTGATAACATCGGTCATTTTAATACACATGGTAGTGAGAAAGGACATCACGGTTCGAAAGCGGGTGGTTATAAGGAAGGTGGACATTCTGATGCCGGATTTGCCAAGGGCGAGTCTGGCAAAGCTGGCATCCATGCCAAGGGGCATCATGATGAAAGTGACCACAGTCATTCCGCTGAACAGGGCAATGAAAGTGATTATTACAACAGTCAAGAATATGGGAAGAAAGGAGACAGCGGAAATGAAAAAGAATACGCATACGAAGACGATGATGACGATGATGATGATGATGATGGTGATGATGATGATGACCACGAATAGATAAACGATAATATTATAATTGTTAATTAATTGTTGTTATGTTTGATACGAACGATGCTGTAAATATTTTTTTGTACTTGCGTCTATAAACCGCTTCGCCTGTATAATGAGCGTTGCCATGGTGATGACAGTTCTATAATAATTGTTTTAATGCTCATTTAAAATAAATACATGGAAATGAATGTCTTTACTTTTTCTTACTTAACCCTTTTCTAACATCGGGTGCACTCGAGCACACAGGCTATTGGATAGTAAGTAGGAGACCTCTAGTCTAGACACTTGCAATCTCTAGATTACGATCTCAAGACTGCTATCTAGAGATAACCAGTTCGTAGCCAGGAAATAAATTCTAATTATATCATTATATTCTAAAAGGCATCGAGCAGCGTACTCTGATACCTACTTCAAAAAATACTCTCCATTTTAAAAATAATGAATGAAATCATAAGTTCAATCTAGTTGTATCGAAGCTCATTTCATAGATAGGTACAATTAAGAACAATGAACTTAAGTACAATGTTTATTTAATTTCATAAAACATAACAAGAGCAGCTTTCAAAATCTCCTATCTAAAAATAATCGACGAAATGTATGTACGCCTATCACTTCCAAACGACTGCGCCAAATTGAATAATATTTGTATTTTGTATGTTCGTTATTGTCAGGACAAGGTTTGTATGAAAGAAAAGAGTTGAAAATTCACTGGGAAAGTAGGGAATTTGCAGCGGAGATTAGCCAGGCCTAGCGATTTATTTTCTTTTGAATATGGATATTGGCAGATCAAAGGGTTATAGAAAAAGTGATTTCTTGTTTTCTTTTAATGTATTACGAAGTGAGCAATATGTGAGCACTGCCTGGCTGAGGGTATGCCGCTGCCGGGCCAGTTTTGAATATTATAATTCGGATTTTTAAAGTATTCCTACGAAGTAGATTTTTTCGGGTGGCCGTCTGGTCGCATAACAACTATTGTCATAATTTCGACTGTCATAACACATTACGCATAAAGTTGATGCTAATTATTTTTTTTGCCATAAATTGTACTATGGCATAATTGTTCCCTGTCATAATTACACAAAGTAATAATTGGTTTAACCATAATGTAGAATGTCATTCATTTATTTAGTCATAATATTGATAATTATAATTATTTTTGGTAATAATTGTAAATGTCATACATGTATCAAGCCGTAATATCGGATCGCGGATAGGTTAGGGTTATTTTTTTTATAAAAGAGCGGAAAAACTTCTTACTGCGTTTTGCAGTTTATTTATGCATTTGAACAGTATAGTTAAATTCGCGTTACACAATAATGTTCTTAAACATTATGATTAAAAACGTTATGAGCACAAATATATGACTATTTAATTTACAGTTATGGGTAATGATGAGTATGACGAATCCACGTAGTTATGCCTATCAAAAATAAGACTTCAAACTTTATGCTACCCGACCCCTACCCGATTTTTTCATTTCATCAACAGGCTTTCCAATTTTGTAGTAAGAAGTCTGGCTTGGCTAACCTAAATACTCCAAAACCTAAAGTAACCGATAATTCTACATGATTTGGAGTAAAAACATCACAAAATGTGGTAAAACGTAAAATGCCACCTTTCAAGTAGTTTGTAGACTGACGATGAGGAGATGGTCCGACGACCTCGTGAAGGTTGCAGGAACCAGGTGGATGCAGGTAGCACGTGACCAGTCGTTGTGCGGCATTTGTGGAGGCCTATGTCCTGCAGTGGACGTCGTTTGGCTGAAAAGATGACGATGATGACGACTTTATTGACTAGATGTGACGCGTAAGAATCTTGGGTTCACGGAGCGACTAAAACCTCTAAGAGGACACGCAATATTTACTAATCCGTAAACAGATCGGCTTCCCATCAACCTCTTAAATCAACAATGTTTCAGAAATGAACTCAAACCTACCAAGAACCCGTATAAGAATACATTGGTTGTCATAGTGCTTCAGTAGTCCCCGTGACCTTAAATGTTATAATCGTATTAACTATGCTTAATCGATCAGCGACTTAACTATGATCAATTAAAATAATTTGAACGGGCTAAAGTAGTTAGGAGTCATTATTAGTTATTTAAAAAATATCACAAAGTAACACTATGTCATTCTGGTCATCATTGAAAATAGATAAGAAATTAAGAGAAAATAAATTATCGTGCTCTCTACATATAAGTACAGCGGGCCTAGTATCAAAATGTGGATAAAGCGTCCGTCACTCTCGTGCTTATATATAAGTATCAGAAAGTGACAGATGTTTTATCCTCATGTTACCACGTGATAAAGTTTGCATAAGGCATCCGTCACCTTCTGACACGTAAATGAGTACGAGAGTGACGGGTGCTTTATCCACATTTCACAAACGATATAGACGCAGCCGTACTAGCCCCACAGGAGAAAGAGCGACGGCATACACCTGACCAGCAACAACAACGTACGTAAGTATAACTGAATGACTACATGCAGAAAATCTACCGGTATATTATCAGAGTATTATAAAAGGCAAAGTATTGGCTAACAGTCACATTCATAAATTAATGTACAGTCAGCATCACAAGTAGCGAATAAGAATAACGAGCTCAAAATGATCTAGACACGACGTATTCTCTTGACAATAGAGTCGAGTGCAAACCATTTTGACCTCTTCGGTTGCGTAGCGTAATATTTGTATACATATATTTAAAAGTCCGAGTAGGTACTATAAGCCCGATGGAACCCTGACCTGACCCATCATAGAACGGTGTCACAGTGACATTATAAAAACAATTTGTTTGACACTTCTTACGACTTGAATCGTAACCGTCACGGTGACACGGTTCTATGGTGGTTCAGGGCTCAGGGTTCCATTGGGCTGATAGAACCTATTGTGATTTAATACAACGTAGGCAGAACAGGCCCACGATAAGTTACGAGATTAAGAAACATACTTAGTTTGGAAACAAAGTCAATATACTTCCAGAACAAATCACAAATACGGAACCCTCATTAAACAAGCCCTCTTCACCGTTTTTAAGGTTCCGTGACATACTTATATTATGCAACCAAACCCTTTAAGACAAGACCATTTTCTCACAAAAGGCTGAATAAGTATCTTGATAGAGTAGAATAGTTTAGTCCATACAAAACCTCATATGGTATTTTTTTATTTTTCATCTAAATAATCTACCATGTTAAACATACTTAATTTTAAAGCGCTATAGTAGGGAACAAGAGTTATTTTTTATATTATTGTCTCTTTTTATACATGAATTTTCGTTTTTTTTATTAAGATTTGTTGTTATAACAGCCAGAATATACACCCTGCGATAAATTTTTCTCTTAACCTATAACGGTTCATGAGATTCAGCCCCCTGACCAACGGAGGATGGACAGCAAGGCTTAGTAAATATGGGATGCTATTGGCACCATTTGGACATGAAGCTGTAAAAAATGATTTTCATATTACCACTGCATTACTTTATTAAGTTTCAATATTTCATTTAAACATACGAAGCACGAAACCTTAAGCACGAAACCTTCCATGCTCAAGTTTGACTCGCACTTAACATTTTTTTTTTGTTAATTCTGCGTGTGCTGATCCACGAATAACCGCGTCGAGCCTTGGCCGATCCACATCGCTGCCTCCATAAGTAATCCCGATTACGGCCCAACCATCCGAAACCAGAAGTGGCCATCTCGGAGAAAAAACCATCCTTGCTCCGAAACTATATAACCACTCCAGCCTCCTACATGTCAGTGTCACAACCTAGTTCCATTGCGCAACACAAAAACGTAACAATGCGAACATTTCTGCCATTGATATTAGTTTTTTACCTTGCCGAATCGTCGCCAGTCAGTCTGGGCTCTTTAGAATTCGATAACCTCGACACTGACCTTTCTGATCTGGCCTACGAAGTTGAAGAGGAAGATTTAGATGACTACTCGAAACTTCTAGACGCTGAAGATAAGAAAGATACGAAAGTGAAATCGATAGGGTTTAGAAAAAAGAATACAGCAAGCAAAGGAGTGAAGGGCAAACATGATGTTAAGGACTTAAAGAAATTGTTCAAGGATGTCGGAGCTCACGATGATGCCGATTATGATGATGATATCAGTTATGCTTTAGCTGATGCAGCAGCGGCTGAAGCCGTTGGAATCAAAGGGAAAGAAGACAGGACGTACAGGAAAGGAACAAAAACCAGAGGATTCCATCGCGTTCACCATAAAGACGAATACAAGAAAGACAAAGTGATATATGAGGATGATGAAACCAAGGGTAGTATTAACAAAGTGGGAGCTAAAGGACATGGTTATAGTTTAAGTGGTGGCGCAGGATTCAACAAAGGGCATATCCATCATGATCGAAATAAAGGAGTGTACGGTAAGCAAGGATATCTAGACAAAGGAAGGTTCGAGAAAGAATATGAAGGCTATGGGGATTCAAAAGGATTCGAGGCTCAATTTTCTAGTGATAGTTGATACGAGAATATTAGTAAGTAGCCAATTAGAATAAATAAATGTAGTAGATTATAGAAAAGTTGTTTTATTTGTGTTGCGAAGAAAAGCTCTGAATTGTGTTATTTTCAAATTCCCATACATAAAGTGGGGTGTTCTAAGTATGACGCCTGTCTGTCTGTCTGTCTATGACATCGTAGTTTGCAAAAGGTAGGACCAATTCAGACGTGGTTTTTTATAGAAAGAAATATTCATCCAATTGCGTCAGAAGGAGGGCTGCTGTTCGAGTGTATATATGTATGTTTGTATGCCCATTTCTTTGGCACGCTCTGCAGCCTAAACGGTTTGATGAATTTTAACATATTAAGTGTCCATAGATTCGTCTTGGTTGTGGGAGTGACATAAGCTATAATATTTTGTTCAAAGTAATGAGAGAGGAGGGATAATTTTTTTAAATCAAATTGCATTCAGATATTTAAAGCTTGCTTTTTAAAATTAGATTTTAGTAATTTCTCAATTAAATCCGCGCCGTTGAAGTGCTCAGCTCTCAAGAGAGTTTTCTCTCAGAGTTTTTTACCTATTTATAACGGTAAGCATCTCAAAATCAATTTAACGTAGCTAAATGAGAGATTGTAACCAGTGGCAATCAAACATTAGTCACACCGATAAATTTGTAACGGGTGCGATAGTTATTTTCGATTGTAATAAAAATGTAGTAAATCATTGTAACAATAATAAATCAGAACCGTTGTAATTACAAGTAATATAATTCTTTAGTTAACCCTTTGACTCTGGTCTTTACTTTGGGATAGTTTTTGAATCCTGTATTAATTATAATTATGATTTCTCTGTTCCATAATTTAGACGGTGCAAAACGATTTAAAAAAAACTATTCTGCCCGATCTCATTTCTCTTTTGAGCTCGAAAGGTGCATTACACGAAACGGCCAATTTTTTGGACACACTAAATTCTCACCTCTCATTTAAGCAGCGACCACACCAATGCTTAAAATCGGTGACGGTACGAAATCGCTGTGAGGCGTCGTATTAGCACCGTTTTTGACGCATGGTGGAGAGTCTTTACATGCTTTTTTTAACTTACCATGTATGTATGTATGTATGTTAGGTTCAAATCTTGTAAGTTAAATTTGATCCACTTCCCGGTTTCCGATGGAGCGGAAAATTTGCATACGCCTTTAGTTCTGATGACAATACAACAATATGACAATATAGTACCATCGAGCTGGTCTGATGATGGAGACTCAGGGTTGCTGTAGGAACTCCTAAATGACACATGATAAACCCGTCGTGTTAAGGCGTATTAGAATCCTCTTGAAGAGTAGATGACGAATGTATAAAAAAAGTACAGTCGGCAACAAAAGTTTGTCCAAAAAAATATTTTTTTGACAGCATCTTATTTTGGGTATTTTTGTAACACGTTGTATTTGTAACACGGCGGACTGTGCAAGGGTTAAATTCTAATCACCTATTGGAAGCGTGAAAGTATATTGATTTAAATAGCTATTCATAACCTGAGGTAAAACCTATATTTCCGTGAAAATAGAAGTACTTGCACATTTGGAACTTTGGTATAATGAACACGCAGAACTATCTTTTGTTTTCATTTGGTGAGATAATACGTTAATATTGTAATTTATTAATAATATCCCATTCGGTCCCTTTACTTTTTCAACCTACTTAGTATCTGAGTAGTCTTTATTCTTTAGGGAATATGAGTGCTATTCTATCTAACTATTCGATCCCCGTGTGGTTGTCGGGTTAGGATGTCGTAAGAGACGACGACTAAGGGAATAAAGGCTGTGTAGTACTGTTAGGCGATGGGCTTGCAATGCAACCTGTCACTAATACACTGGTAAACATCTTAGCCTAATTGTACAAAACGTGGTTACATAATTATTAACAAGTTTTTAGAGTTGTTAGTAATTCTGTAGCTCTACCTACCCCACTCTGAAAAAAAAGGCGTGAGCTTATGTATGTGTGTATATTCGATCAGATATAGATAGGTTTAGGCGTGGCCAATTTTTGTTTCGATTCTGTTACTGATTCATTCAAAACACTGCGGAGTTGGATATTGATTAGAAAATAGTGCATTGATAACTATTAGATACTTAGTTAAAAACCCAATATAATGTCATAAACGTTCCAAGCGATTTACATTAAACCTAGGTAAGAAAACCTGCTTACAAATGAAAAAATCCGCAGCAAATTGGTTTACCCGTTTAGAAGCTACGGTGCCACTGACAGACACAGAAAGATTCTCTCTCTCACACACTCACAGTGGTCAAACTTAAAAACCCCTCTTTAAAAAGCAAATGTGATAAAAAGCACCCGAAACCGCCGTACGTGCATGAAGAGATTGATGAATGTAGAGGAAGCGAAAATTTTGTGTTTAGATCGGTGCACCTGGCGTTCCATAATCTCTGCCTACCCCATTGGGAGACAGGCGTGAAGGTATGTATGTATGTATGTATGTATGTATGATAAAATTGCTAATGTAACTTTCAGTGCTAACTTTCAGTGATCCTAGCACGTAGCGCCCACGGTCTCCTGCTCCACCCTCACGCAGGCAGCTGCGACGACACTCCCCCCTTGGTCCCCCTCAACCAGGTGATGATCAAGCTGGATGACCAGCAAAAGGCCAAGTGCGAGAGTCTCTCCTGTGACTCCGTAGAGGCGAGGGGAGTAGTCTGCGCACTGAACATGCGGACTGGACACTCCGTCAGTTTTGTCAACAGCTGTGATGCGAAGAAGCATAATTGCAAGTTCCAAACGGGTAAGAAACAGGATACCTAACTAATAAAACAATATGTTTATGAAATTAAGGATATATTCAACCAACCAACCGACGTGCGTGCATGACTCGATGTATGAATGTGGAAGAAGCGAAAGCAATTTGTCAAGATCGTAGCAAGTGGAAAGAAGTGGTCTCCCCCTACCCCTCTGGGAAACAGGCGTGGTTTAATGTATGTATGTATGTAGGATATGTTGTATAATATGACATTAAGGATTTTCGAAAAAGTTTCGGGTCCAGCTATATAAAAATTTCGACTAAGTACCAATTAGAGTTCAACCAGCGAGTGGTGACACATAATATTTTAACCAATATTTTACCTATGAAACAAGCTGTCACAATAAGAGTAGGCATTCCGTGTTATCTGCTTAAGTCCAATGTCCATTCCAATCAACTTGTCTTAGTTATTCAACACCTTTATAACCTCAAAACGCTCCCTTTTCGCCTAAAATAACAATTTATCGCAAAAAAAAACCATCCATGATGTAAAATCAGGAAAATTGTGTGCAAAATGTAGTGTCTAACTAGACTTTATTCGCCAAAAATTATGCATTTTGAGGTTATGAAATTGTTTACTAAATAAGACAAGTCTGTTGGAATGGACCATAGTGATATTTCAGACTCTAGCCATATTACTGAAATAATGCAACTGTTCTCCAGCATTCAGAGTGATCTACAGAGGCCTGTGCCCATGGCAGAGGCAGTCCGGGAGAATGAACATGCCGAGGCTTGACTACAGCGAGTGCAAATACTACAATGATCCTGAAGAGTTTTGAATGATACCTTAACTCTTTGTTTAATAAGAAAAACATGTTATATGGCCCAGTCATTTGGTTCGAAAAATTGTGGCAAACCGGATTTTTTTCCGGGAGTTTTGAAAATTGGTAATTTTATAGATTTTCAACTTTGCCACCTTGTATTTTTGTCGCTCGCGCCGCCATATTGGAACAATGGCGCCTCAAAGTAGATTTTTGACAATATCTCCTTTCAGACTCATTTTACGATAAAAACATACAAAATGAAATTAAGGACGATTGCCTACAATTTATGTATTAACCTTTTTCCATTAAGTTAATAGTTTTGGCGTACGAGTAGGACGAGCACCGCTAAGTGAACTCCATCACGCGTTTTGGTCATTATACCGTTATAGTGCTTTCAGTTAGGTTTTTTTTTCGTACAATGAGTCTGAAAGGAGATATTGTCAAAATTATACAAAAAATACAAGGTGGCAACGTTGAAATTCGGAAAGAGCACATTGAAATCTATAAAATTATAAACTTAATTAAAATTCCCGGAGAACTGTCGAGGTAAAACTACCCATAATATGAAATAAAAACAATAGGATCTAACAGGATTGCTATTTTATTCTCTATGCCATCAAAAAAACCTTGTAATTTTTTTTACAGAAACTTTTGACGGTAAAACCATAAGCGTCAAAAATAAGTCTAAAACAAACAAGTGTCAAACGGCATTGACCACACAGGCCACCCGCCCTCTATTTCACCATCTTGACTGTGACATGTGACAGGTGAAAAATCGGTATACATTGCAAAGTTAACACGCTGTTACATCACTTTGTTTCATATAAGCTGCGTCATGTACACTGAAATGTCACCTGTCACCTGTCATTGTCAAGATGGTGAAATAGAGGGCTGATGGTTAATGTGAGCTGAGACCCATAGACATTTGCATTCTCAAGGCTACAATCTTACGACTGCAATCCTAAGACTGCAAATGCGTTGTCAACCCTGAGGTCTTAGGTGGAGTGCCACTATGCTAGTCATTTCTATGGTTGTCCTATCCCGACACCGGAACACAAAAATGTGAACACTGCTGTGAGGCGGTAGTTTAAAGGTTAAGATGGTGGTAGCATCCGGACTGACCCTGCACAAGGGCCGGCCGACAACCACTAAAACTTGCACAGTCATTACCTAACTGCTTATTAAGCTAGACTAATCGCCATTCACCATCTTCTGATTTTACTGCCCTCTAGAAAAAAGGACGCATGTCTCATAGACCCGTGTATGTATACATGACTTTATTTCTTAAGGTGGGGGTTGAAGTTGCTTCGACTATCAAATTGCAAATTGTCCTTTTTATTTAGAAAGGTGTATAAGGTAAATGCAGCTATTAACGACCCTCCTAAGGCAATTTTGAAATTGATCATACTTATTAAGAATATTGGTAGCCGTCACAGTATTTTTATTATTTTTATATGGTAATATTGAATGTTGGGTTTATATTTACCACATTAAATGCTTCAAAATAAAGCATTTTCTTGTGAAAAATAATTAATAAAGTGGGCAAGTCGAATGTTTCTATTACCGACCCATAGTAACGGCTGTGGAGCTATTAACGTTTTTTTTGCAGCTATTACCGACTGTAAGAAAATAATATAACTTTAAATGGTGAAAAACACTTTAATCTTCATAAAATTTAAACAACAATTGTTACAAATTTTAAAAAACAATACACGTTACAAGTGTATGTTTTATATGGTCATCTGCTTACATAAATTATTATAACCATTAAAATTCTCTAACATCTATTTATACTATTAAGATCCTCTTCATTCTACTGCAATCCAAAATAAAAATATATTTTACTGACTTATTACTTAAAATTACGATCACAAAAATATTTTAATCTTTATCAAATAAAAAAAAAGTATTGTGTACACACACGTTACAAGTGTATGCTTTATATATTATGGTCACTGTATACCTCTAGTAATAAAGACGTGTCAGATATTTTTGCTACCAATTCTGGATAATATAATATATTATCCAGAATAATATTATTATTGTTGGTGACTGTAAATCAAAAAAAATATATTACTTAACATGAAATAAGTAGGTATATTATTTTGTGTAGAGTCGCTAATAGTTACTTTTTGTTGCTATTACCGATCCACATGGGTCGGTAATAGCAACAATGAGTAACTATTAGCGACCCACATGGGTCGGTAATAGAATATGTAGGTATAATAGTAAAATGTATTACCGACTTATAAAAAGTACATAATATTTATAATCGGTGGTTTCCTGACTGTAAAAGAGACCGCGATTGATTAAAGTAATACAACATTTAACTCCAAAAACAAAAATTAAATTAAATTATGGTTAGTTAATTATTGTCTCTAAAGCATATCGAGTTATGAATAATGTAGTAATTTTTCACAAATTTACAACGCAAAAACAAGAAAACTACACAAATTATTGTGTATCGCTAATAGATTTATACAAAGGCTGATTGTTTATTATTATGATGGTTTATACAAATACTTGTAAAATTGACAAATATCAACAGTAAATATATAAAAACTAAACTCTACGTGGCGGCCATTACCGACTCATAGGTCGGTAATGGCTGCAACTACTAAAATTTCAGAAGCTATCACCGCCCTATTTTCAATTAAAGTTTTATCATATAAAGTGACGTTTTTTCAATAAAATGCATTACATAATCGAGACTTTATAAGTAAATTAATACATTTAATACTACACGATAATTGTAGGTATCATTTATGTGCATTAAATGTCTAAGGCAGAAAAGTTGGGTACTTATAGTTGGTTCCAGTTTAAATGACGAAAAGGCACCTAACGCGGGATTTTACAACTTCTTTTGTTGCTAAATATGAAAGGAAAAGATAACAAAGGGACGACCGAAGTGTGGCACGTGCCTTGGAGTAGCTCAACCCTTCTTGGTCACTGAATAAAAGATTTTTTAAGCCGTCTATATTGTAATTCAAAAATATACTTAATAAATATTCCTATATGTAACATTCAATATAATTTTAAGTTGTCATTATTGATACATAATAAATCAACATCTCGCATATCCTTATGGCTAACATTCATTAAAAAATATTATAATAACAGTGCGTAATCGCAGTCAGGTAAAAAAATATTTTTAATACTATTCAAAAATTGTACAAAGTGATATTGACACAGTATTTAATTATTATTTTAGAAACGCAGGTCGTGCGGTAAAATACAGACAAACAACATCAAAACTATCAAGATTGTTTGTTCACAGTATACTTTGGCCGTACCGACACACCTGCGTAATTGTTTTACAACCCTACTTGAAGATAACAATTGAACAATAGATGTTTTTAAAGGTTGGTTTTAAGTGCCTTTTCGTCATTTAAACTGGAACCAACTATACCTGCAGGAACAAGAGCCAGTACGACAAGACCTGCGTTTACGCCGGCCGCTCAGAAACTGGTGTATTTTATCTCCTTTTTGCAATGCCACGCACTCTTAAGTCAGGTTATCCGATGCTCAACGAACAAACGCATGTATTTTTTCTATTACCTGTGGCTCAAACAGTTGCAGAAACGTAAAAACTTGGAATTACACTAATGGGTCGGTAATACCTGCAGATTTTCGATGGGTCGTTGATAGCTGCGTTTACCTTAATATACTTATCATCTGACCAACTCTTAGCGCCACCACAATGCATTAAAATAATTGAATAAAATCTTACTAATCTTACTTAATACCTATTATAAATTCGGAAGTTTGAATATTTGTTACAGCCGTGCCTTTTATGTGGATTCCGTCTCATTCTGGAATAACTAGATATGAGATTGTAGATAAACTAGCATATTTAGGTAGGTATTAATGAGTTAGATGTAACATGTGATGCCCAGTACTAGAATTCCAATGACTGGAGACCGCACAAATTTGCGACATTGTTCGCAATAAGTGTGGACATGACTTCAAAATTAATTAAAATATTATTCAGTTAATTAATTTCTTACTTGACATATATTTCATTGCTAGTCAGTAAGTACATACTAAGTACATAGTAAGTACTACAACATTTTGTTAAAGTATATTTATTAAGGCAAACGGTCAGTATTTTTTTCTACATTTTCGGCAGACAGTCGTGTTTTCTTTCTTTTACGTTCGTGTTTAAAATAAGTATCGTTTTCGTAAATATTTATATACAATAAATAAATAACGATTTTAAACTGACACGATTACTTACACTAGTAACAATACCCAATAACTACTACATGGTATATTACGCTATAGTTATTATTTCTGACGAAGAAGTTTTCTAGTTCTACTTATTGACTAGGAATCAAATTATATGTCAAGTAAGAAATTAATTAACTGAATTATATTTTAATTAATTTTGAAGTCATGTCCACACTATTGCGAACAATGTCGCAAATTTGTGCGGTCTCTGGGATGTAGCATAGAAACTGACCTGCCAGGATAGCCTTGGTATGAAACGATGAAGATTGGCAACCGGAAGGATGCGTTGAGTGATTCAGAAAAAAAAATTATACTCCATACCTGAAGAGTTTGTTTGTTCCCCGTGTGGTTGCCGGATTAGAATAGTGACGTGACACTCCAAGTCTTCCCGTGGATGTCGTAAAAGCCGACTAAGGTAATAAAGGCGTGTAGTACTTAGGTACTGTTAGGCGATGGGCTTGCAACCTGTCACTAATACACTGGTAAACATCTTCGCCTAAGTGTGCAAAATGTGGTTACAGAATTATCAAAAAGTTTTTATAGTTGTTGGAAATTCTGTAGCTCTGCCTACCCCACTCTGGGAATAAAGGCGTGAGTTTATGTGTGTGAGTTTGTTTATTTGTTTGTTTGTTTGCTTGAACGCGCTAAAATCAGGAACTACTGGTCCGATTTGAAAAAATATTTCAGTGTTAGATAGCCCATTTATCGAGGAAGTCTATAGGCTATATAACCAAAGCGAAGCGAGGGCGGGTAGCTAGTTATAAAAAAAATAATTTTCATCTTATGACTTTCTTGACAGACGAGTCAGGTTTCTAATGGAAATACTTACGTAAAATATATATTTATCATCTTAACAAAACACAGTAAGGCATTTTTCGGTGCTTCTTGGTCTCTGTAAACGATGACCCTATGAACGCCTAGAACCACTAAAGTGGTCGGGTACTGTCGTGTCTGCGACGCCATCGACCCCATCGACCCATATAGTGGTCACAGATACAGTGCAAAATAGACCCGAACATTTGTGGTGTAAGGTCGACATTAGCTGTGGTTTTCAGCTGTCATTAGCGTGTGAGGACGATGTTTATATCAAGTCAAAGGCGTTTAAAGGGTTAATGTCAAGTAATCGACTTGTGTCCGGTTCCTACATTCAAACCGCGGATAGATAATGTTTACTTCAGATTTAACTTTAAATCTGTCTGCAGTTTGAATGTAGGAACCGACATACAGCGGTAGCCTACTTTTTGTAAACGCTCATAGGGGACCATTTTGATTTTATGGTAAGTACAAAACGGTTTAATACCGATTCGCACTTCAACAGAACTTCACTAGTGGAAAAAGTCAGTAAAAATTGTCTATGGTTGTGTCGTCATCTGTCAGTTGCGAATTTGTCATTGCTCTGTAGTCTCTGCCTGGCAGCAATGAATGGCTTGGTCGTGTTTGTGTAAATGATTGTGAAACAAAGACTTTACAAGACGAATTAAATGAGGCTCGGCAGAGTACCGCTGTTTAACATTACTCATGAGTACGGAAGAGACTCTGTTGAACCTCGATTTCGACAAGCCGCACACGACAATTGCGCTGCCGGATGACGGCGTGGTATCTTTATCGAGTAGTGCAGAGGAGATTTGTTTAGTGCCAGATATTGGTTTTGAAGGCAACGTGGATTCCCCGGGTGTGAATAGGGAGTCGCAGCCGCTTCTCGGCGGCCGTGGCGACTTCGAAGTATCCTACAACCATTTTCCAGGTAAATACGTGCTTTTATCTCTGAGTCATGTATACACCTATTTAGGCGCAAAAACCGTCAATTTGCGCACGAATACTATATGTAGAAAGATCATGGCTGTATATAACTCATTGCGCAGTATTTTTTTCTTTTAATAACTTGTCTGACTTCCCAGTGGCTCTTGTAGGGCTTCCTAGACAGCCTTTGTTTTTTTTTAATCTAATGACATTGGCAGGAAGATAGTAAAATTGACCTTGGGTCTCTGCGTACATCCATGAATACAAGGTGATTACAATTTGGCTTTGTTTAGCTGCTCAATTTTGCATAATAATCTCTTCAACTTCATGTTGGAGTTAATTCATTAGAAAAAGTGTGTTTACTTGGTCCACTTGTGTGAATGTAGGCACGGGTACAGAACAATGTCAGTTTTCAGCCAACTGTAACGGTTGAGTATTGTTCAGTTTTTGGGGAAAATTATTTACTTATATAGACAATGGATCAGCCTTTTCATTGTGGTAAGGGAAATAATTAACACTGTGCAGTGTCTTTTAAGTATTTAAAGTGGTTGATTGTGGTTTGGTTTGTTTTTGGTCTCTTACAAGTGGTCCATATGCTAGCAAAGTTTATTACTTCAGCGGCTGTGAAAGAAAACGTAAAAGTGTGCTTTATTACATTCACAATAGATCAAAGTTTATTACTACAATGTTTGATTCGTTTTGTTGATTTATTTTAAATTTTCATATAATGTTTGATAGGATTTTCTATAATTCTATTGGTCAAATGCTAATTATTTCTTTTTATAAACATTATATACCCTGATATCTGAAAAGTAAACTGTGTAATAACATTACTCAACAAAAGTTTCATATTGTTGGGTCACTCAAAGAAATCATTAATTGACTTATCAATGCCTAAGCAATTAAGAATGTTTTGCTACTCCATATGAAAATACATTTATAACATGATGTAATTAATGACTTCTTGTACTAATACTAAGCCGATGATATGTAAGCATACAAAACCCTATTTATAATGGTCTCAGAAAGTTAATTAAATTATCAATCTACCTACCACTATATAAATGTTACACTAAAACATATCAACTGCAATAGTATGTAGAGTCACTGTAGTAAAAATAGACTAATGTTGCTTCCAACTATTTTGCAATACTCAAGATAATTATGCAAAGTTCAGAAGCCAGATAAACAGGTTTCTCTTTATCCAAATGACATAAAAAGTAGCTTTGTTTGTAACTGCTTGTTACAATTGAGAATGTTACTAAATTTGATTACTATTTTGGTGCTCAATAACCCTTAAAACATTGCTAATAAATGATTTATTTAATGAGACAACTAGTTTTTGAATAATTAACTAACCTACTTTAATTCCTATCTCAATTATGAACAGGTTGATGTTGCTTTTTTTTGTGCGTCTATAACGCTGTAATTAAATTTTACATCTATAGCATGATTACGGAAAACTAAAAATATAGTATGCGGTGTATAGACATGGTAGATGTCCATAGATTTTTTGGCATCAAAGCATTTACTCAGCTAAATGTCTAGGGCCCGTATTAATAAACTCATCTTGGCTGAGATGCGTGTCACAAGACACGTCAAAGTAAACGTCAAATCATGGAACACTGTCATTTTTGACGCATCTTGAGACGAGCATTAGAGTTGAGATTGGTTTATTAATACGGCCCTTAGATACTGGTGTGGGACTTAGTACCAATTTCACATAACTATGTTAAATGAAAATCAATGTTAATCGACCGTTAGCTCGTACATTTTGCCAGGTGTTAACACTATCATCTGTTAACCCTTTCAGTTTATGGAGATAGGAAATAAACCTTATTCCTATTGCAAAACAGTTCAAATGCCTTGATTATTTACATCATATTGCGCACTCGGCCTTATGAGGTTAATTTATTGTTGTTTAGTAGCCTAGAGCTTAGTTTTGGACTAGGTAAATTTATGTGAGATTATAGTAGTACTCGTAGGACACTATCCTCGTAAGGCCCAATGACACAAACTTAAGACTTAAGTTTACCGACACAAGATTCTTTTTTAAACTAATGAAATTTAAAGTGGGGCTTACGAGGATATATAATACCAGTTTTACTATAACTGTGTCTGTGTAAGGTCTATTTTCGAGCAATAATAGCCCGTCAACCGTAACACTAATTTGGTGTAATAGAATGAGACATCCTACTATTGACAGGCAATTGTTGCTAAGAATTGGATGTGTAAGTTGGGTGGGTCAACTTTTTGTTGTGATTATTCCGTCCCGTGTCTCCTGGACAACAGCAAAAGCGTTTCTTAGAAAAAATATTATAATACACTCGGAAAAAAGGCCAATACAACTGATTTTTAGTGGACTTTATCCATTGATATCACTGTTTTAAAGACAGGCCCAGGAGACGTCACCACGGCAACAAGGTACAAAGAAAGTTGATTGACCCAAGTGCGACTTAATAATTAAGTGCTAGCCACACTTAATTTAAAGAAAAAACTGGATAAATTTCCTGAATACTATTTATATTGCTTAAAATACACATTTTATTACCAGGAACGTCCAGAGACCAGTGACAATCTATAATTTGCTACAATATTTCCTGGTAATTTCCTTATTTTTCAAGGAAAAAAATACCTATCGACTTTTTCAACTTATTGGATACACCTCTTTGTAGGCGACTATGCAATAATTCCACGAGCTAATAAATTCCAACATGTGTTCATGTGCAATGTTGTCTGCAGATGACCCGCAGTTCAGTGAGCTGGTATGGCAGGCGGAGCTGGCCATCGACAACAACATCTTCCCTGAGAGGATCTACCAGGGCTCCAGCGGCTCCTACTTCGTGAAAAACACTGGCGGGGTACGTACTCATTCTAAAATATTAATGCTAGCTAAGAGATTTTCTAAGAATTGTGAGTTTTATTAGATCTTTGTTGAAGATAATGTGTTGTTCGTCTCGTATTAAAGCAATATGTTATTGACACTAGGTAATTTACATAATTATTAAAAGAAATATGGATTCTGCTTTATTTGATATAAACGTATTTTGTTTGATAACTGTTTCTACTAAGTATCAGACAGGATAAGAATACTGGTATTATTTTCATTCATTTATTAAGGGATTTAATTAAAACAAAACATAATTAAAGGCTTCATGAAAACAACGAGTTACGAAAGTTACCCATACAGTTGGTATGACTAACATTTGTTACACAATGGACGCGATCGTGATTTTGTATGTAAGTAAACTTCTTTATTGCGCAAAAATGTAAATATTACAATCTTAATATTAAACTAATGTATAAAGGCGAACTTATCCCAAAATTAGATCTCTTCCAGCTACACTGAAGTAATAGTGTAGTGTTTTATTTTCATTAACCATGTAATTTTTTTAAAAACGACCCGTATTTGCTTTTGGTATGATATCGTATTAAGGCGTTTTGCACTAAATCGTGTACCCCAATCAAGGAATGAAATTAAAGAACTTTAACTTTGTCAGTTTTGTGACGAAATTAACCGTACATTGCGGCCGTCGTCAAAACGCCCATTTTCAGCGTTATAAATGATATGATAGCTGCTATTTACAGTGCGATAGCTCTTAGAAGATGGTTCGGGTTTGTACTTATCTTTCACTCACTCATACGATCTTATTAAGAGCGAGTGAGAGAAATGTAGAAAACCGAAGCATCTTAGGCAGCTGAGGTAAAAACAAAACAATGGGAGCCTGCCGTTGGACCGAAATATGATTGCCAAAATGTGTCGTTTCCCGTTTCTTTTGCCAACGCAATTTTTTCCCTGTAACTGTAAATATTTCAGGATTTATGTCAGTACCATCGTGTAGAAGGTTATAATAAGGTTGGATGTGCAATACAATTCATATAGTAGATGCGCCTTTTCTCCGTAAGAGATAGTGATAATTGACTTCTACACGGAGAGAGTCGCGGGAACAGCTACCTTATATTACCGGCAAGATTTGAGGCCAAAAAAGCCAAAGTATGAATGAAATGTAAGTTAAGCCCGTCTCTTTCCCACGAACGAGTGATGACTCAAGAATAGGTTAGGTTAGTTTTTATAAAATCGATACAATTTGGCAAACATATTTCGCTGAAACAAAGGTAACCTAATAGGATATCATGTCAAAATCAAATCAAAATCAAATCAAATCAAATCAATGACAATGCTTCTTCACAACCGCCCTTGACACTGATCAACGAATTCAACGATAATGTTCGACATCTCTCTCAGTTGGACCTAAACATACAATAAACGACGTGAATTATCGAGCCGCTGTTGAACCATGTCGCAGACAAGAATGATTAATTTTGACGTTATGCTTTTACGTTTTCGTCGTGACTTTACGTTGTCATGTCTCAAGGCAATATCCACGTAAAGTGTGGAAAAAAGAAAACCTACGTATTATATTTCTGTGTAATTAACTCGAATCTAAAATATTACAAAACACCCTACAACTACAACATTAGATCCTCCTTAAATATTTATTTAATTTTAATTAACTACCTATATTGATTTTTAAAATTAATTATAAAACTAAAAAATCTGTGAATATTTCAAGCGTCTACCTGTTCCCGTTATTAATATTGAGCAAAAAAACCGGCAAAAAATCACGTTTGTCCCCCTTAAATATTTACTTTATTCTGTTTTTTTTAGTATTTGTTGTGAAAATTTCAACTGTCTAGCTATCACGATTCATGAGAGCCTGGTGACTGACGGACAGACGGAGTCATAGGGTCCCGTAAATATAGACCTTAGTCTGGGACTAGGTCAATTTGTGTGCGATTACTAGTATTTATATCGTAATATTTAGATATACTATAGTAAAATTATCGAGCCATATGTTACGTACAATCGCAATTCATTTCCTTATTTGATAGTCATTACAAAACAATGGTTCTATTGATTCAATCGGCTGGGTGCTTATTGTATTGTCGGTGTCATAATATTTTTCAATATACACTTCATACGTTTTGGTACCGTTATTACTTTCCTGCTATATTCCTTGTAACGTGAGAACGTTTTCCTCAAATACGAGGTAACTCTTGCCTTGGTTTTTGTCGTCGTATTTTTAAGGATAAACAAAAATTTCAACGTGATAAGAAAGCTGAGCTGGCAACATCGCATTTTTTACTTTTTCTTGATCATTGCAGTGATTGGTTGAAATCACTTGGTAAGGTTAAGATATTCGAAAAAAATAATCAGGGTACAATGTCCCAAACCGCTCTCTAAGCTTGTACATGGGTAGCTACTAGACAACGATATATTTACCTACTTATAAAGAAAAAGTCATACTTAAATACATAGAAGACATCCATGACTCTGGAAAAAAACTCGCGCTCATCAAATCTCTGCCCTTACCGGGATTTAGCCTCATTGTGCAACATGTGGTTACAAAATTATCAACAAATTTGTAGAGTTGTAGTTAATTCGGTAGCTCTGCATACCACACTCTGATAACAGGCGTGAAGGTATGTGTATGTATGTATGTATGTATGTATGTACTGGGATTTAAACCCGGGACCATTAGCTTCGATTCGACCTCAGGGTCACTACCAACTAGGCTGTCGTGTCGTCAAAAATCTCCAATCACGTAAATACATGCGAATAAATTAATTTATTTATTTATCTATTCATTTCACTTAATGATCAAGAAAAACCACGAAAAAAACTAGCTAGCTTGGCTTTTAAAATAAATAAATGCTGAAATTCGTTTTACACTAAGTCTTCTTGCCCTTGCTTTCTAAAAACCTCGCTTGAAATAGTTTTACCTAACAGCTTTACCGTTCGATAAGACGGTCTATTAATGTCGTTAGTTTTGGACCGCATAAAACCGGAATGTAATCAGTCTATCATTAATACGCATCTGTTGCCTTGGTAGTTTAAAACTGAGAATTGGCCAAGGTTAAATTAGAAGAAGCAGGAACTTTTTAAAAAGGTGTTCTGAATAAAAAACCGGCCAAGTGCGAGTCGACCTCGCGCAAGAAGGGTTCTGTGCGGTCACGAGCGTTAATTTGGGACCCATTTCAAGAAAAATATGCTTGAAGTCGTCAATGTCATTAGAGATATCAAGTCATGAATAACTTTTAGGAAAGTCAAATTTATTGTTGTAGAATGTCAGATTGACTTTGGACCTATGGTGGGTACCAAATTTAATCTCGTGACTGTACCATTATCTATACAACATTAGACACTACCAGTTGCGTTATTAATATCGAGCAAAACACGGCAAAAAAATCACGTTTGTTGTATGGGAGCAACACTTTTTTTTTTTTTGTAGTATTTGTTGTTATAGCGGCCACAAAAATACGTCAACTAACCAGTTGCGTTATTAATATCGAGCAAAACACGGCAAAAAAATCACGTTTGTTGTATGGGAGCACCACTTTTTTTTTTGTTATAGTAGTTGTTGTAATAGCGGTCACAAAAATACGTCAACTAACCAGTTGCGTTATTAATATCGAGCAAAACACGGCAAAAAAATCACGTTTGTTGTATGGGAGCACCACTTAATATACGTCACCTGTGAAAATTTCAACTTTCCAGCTATCACGGTTCATGATATCATGAGATACAGACTGGTGACAGACAGACAGTCTTAGTAATAGGGTCCCATTTTTACCCTTCTAAAACATGCTTATAAAGGTTTCTCGAAATCACACTTTTTTTTAATTATTGTTTACTGATTAAAAAACTATATTATCAGTGTTTGCTACGCCCGCTTTGGACTGCTTAGTGGGCGGAGTGACGTCATTTTGTGACGTAGGCAGGGTCATTACCAACTAGACCAACACGTCGTCGAAACGTCCACTTGTGTGCGTACATTGCTCCTCTTGTTAACAATCTGGTTTGTATCAGTTTTGATATTTAAGTAGAGCATACAGAAATCTTATCCTTCGCGGGGTTAAAAGGGCTTTGAGTATGGTTCTCTTATTTGGTGCGTCGGATACAAAATGTTTTTTTAAATTGCGTAAGGACTAACATACTTTTATCATCATCACCATCATCAGCTAATATTGTCCACTGCTGGACGTAGGCCTCTCCCATAGCACGCCACCGAGCACGTTCTGCGCCCACTCTAATCCAGCTTCTGCCAGCCACCTTGCTAAGATCGTGGCTCCACCTGGTCTGAGGGCGTCCTAAACTGCGTTTGCCGATCTGCGGTCTCCATACAAACTTTACAGACTGACAATTCTCCCGTTATACAAAAGAAGGCGTCTAACTATAATGTGGTAGTCGAAGCATTCTATACTTTATGTTAACCAGATTAGATTTAATATGCTCACACTATTATTATGTAGTTAGCCACCTTCTTTGGAATCACGGCAGAATTACATCGACCAATAATATAGCTTATATTACATTAACCTAATTCACATGAACAAGGGGGTTAACTAAGCAAGTGCTGTAACATTCATTCTTGAGTCATCATTCGTTCGTGGGAAAGAGACAGGCCTATTTCATTCATACTTTGGCCAATTCTTTTTTGCCTCAAAGCTTGCCGGTAATATAAGGTAGCTGTTCCCGCGACTCTTTCCGTGTAGAAGTCAATAATCACTATTTACAAGGCAAAAGTACCTACCCTATACCTAGTGGACTCATACGGAGAAAAGGCGCATCTACTATATGAATCGTATTGCACATCCAACCTTATTATAACCTTTGAGAGTTTAATATGATTCTATGAATTAATTGTACATGCGCCTTTTCTCTGTAGAAGGGAATTAAGTCCTTTCCCGGGTTCAAGTTATCTCTATACCAAATTTCATGGAAAGTTTAGGTTTTCGGCTTAGTAGGTTAGCTGTGAAGCGTGACAAGCAGGTGCTTTACCATTTATAATATTAGTATGGATTTGTAAATAAATAATGTGGAGTCGACCAAGACACTCATTTACAACTTTGAACTGAATTATATTGTGATGCTGAAAATTTCTATACAAAGTGGGGAAAAACGTTATAGATATAATGAAAAAGTAGTTCTGTTACGTTTTGAAGAAAATATATCTTACAATTAGAAAAATTCACAAAAAAGAAAACTTACAAAAGTTTCTACGGTAACTACAACATATTCAAAAATCGTGGAGATTAGACTTGCTTTATGGGATGAGAAACGTTATCGCCCGGAGTTTTTGTAACCTACCGCCAAACAGCAGTGTTCGCATTGTTGTGTCCCGGTTTGGGGATAAGACAGCCGGTGGAATGACTAGCATAGAGGCATTCCATCTTAGCCTCAGGGTTGGCAACGCATTTGCAGTCTTAGGATTGCATTGCAGTCTTGTGATTGCGAATGTCTATGGGTCACAGTTTCCACTTACCATCAGGTGGTCTGTGTGCTCGTTTGTCTACTCGATGCTCGCGTCAAATTACAAGCCTTTAATTCGCTATAAATATAGCTGAAAGTCTGAGAGCAAAGCAGTTTCTTGGTGAACTATACAAACATTGGGATGCCCTTAGACTACTAGCGCCTGACCTACTATTTATCTCACCTAAACCGTTTATATGCAAATTTGCAAACACGAGACGCGCCGTGACCTTTCTCGACGATTCGAGACGACATGCGTCATACTCTCGCTGTGCGAGTTTGTACTCGTATGAGAGCGGATGTCACTTGTTATTAACCCTTTAACGCCCACTGTACTCGCACGGGCACAGCTAATAAAAGTGAGATTTCGGTGGTTTTTCAGAGGTCTCAATTGATATCATTGCTCCTTATGGACATAGATGTCTCTTAATTTATGCCAAATGTATTATGCATTTAGAATATCGAATAAAGCTAGTATCGAATAAGTTGTTAATATTATTAGTTCGTAGGTTATTGGACTTATTGGTTACTATTGTTGCAGTAAAAACAAAAAAAGTTGACAGTTTACTTTTGGGCGATAATGGGTTAATAAATTAATAATTTAACGACCCAGATAGCCTTGTTGGTAGTGACCCTGCCTACGAAGCTAGCGGTCCCGGGTTCAAATCCCGGTAAAGGCAGATATTTGTGTGATCAGTGCGAGTATTTGTTTCTGAGTCATGGAGGTTTTCTATGTATTTAAATATGTGTTTCTCTATTATAAGTACGTTTATCGTTCTCTAGTACCCATAGACAACATAAATACATACATACATATTTGTAATCTTAAGTTTATGTACGAATTTACTTGTAATTGTTTTTTATTATTATTGTGCAATAAAGAGTTTACATACATACCTACATACATACATAAACCGCCGAGTTTGCCGTGTGGTTACCGGCTAAGAATAGTGCCACTCCATGTGTTCCCGTGGAAGTCGTAAGAGGCGACTACGGGTATAAAGGCTTGTAGTATTGTTAGGCGATGGGCTTGCAACCTGGCACTAATATAGACTGGTAAACATCTTAGCATGTTTGTGCAAAATATGGTTACTGAAGTAACAACAAGTTTTAGACTTGTTGGTAATTCTATAGACCCTACCTACCTCTGCCTTCCCATGTACCCATATTACCCATATTATAAGCCTAGAGCTTAGTTTGGGAGAAGCTCAATTTGTGTGATATTGTCCTCTTTCGTTTATAACTTTTAAGCAGTTTGAGTCCAGGCTGGCCCGTATTTCACAGAGCTGAAAGGGACAGGTGATAGGTGATTATTAGATGTACAATTGTGTCACTTTTAAGTATAAAGCCCAGTGGTGTAGGAACAGGGCCGAGATTCTACACCATAAAACTTTATTCATAAATGTAGTATAAACCATTTTCAGCTAACAAAAAGCGTTGTCCGTTTCTGCCAATTGGAAATGTCACAATGACAGATAAGGACAGATCATATTTCAAGCATATTTAAAAAAAAACATTTATGAATAAGAGGGCTTTATTGCTTTTGAAGTGTTATCGTATTATCGACGTTTTGATAGCTTTTATTTACCTGATAGTAATGGCGCCGAGTTAAAACAATACCATAACCCGTCAAAGGCAATATGGTTTTGCCATGTAGAATATATGTATGTAGAATATATGGCCCTGAACTCGTCGACTTGTCAATGTGAATCGAATTGTCATATTTAGGGTTAGGATTTTGGTGGCATTTTTGGTTATAGAATCCATGGAGTCGCTATTTCCTAATTATTTTAAAATATGACACTTTGATTTTGACCCTCAGTGTGGTCATATTTCAAAATGAACTAAATACAATTTTAGTTCGGTTATTCCATACCTACTAATATTTGCTTGTTTGTAACGCTTTCGCTACAGATATAACCTCCATACCAAAATTCATTTAAATTGATTTGGCATTTATCTATTAATTTAATGGCTTAATGACTTTGGAAGTAAAATACTGAAGGTCAAAATCAAAGTGGTATGTATTGTAATTAATAGGAAATAGCGACTCCATGGATTCTATAACCACAAATGCCACCAAAAGTCCTAACTCTAGTCATATTACATGTCACTGACAATTTTGTAAAATTGGTGTTAATTTAAAATCGGCTCTCGAACGTTCAATCGACTGAGCGAAGTCATACGAGCGTGCTCACTCGACTGATAAAACCGGTAAGCTGAGAATGTACGCCCATAAATGTTCTAGTGACGCTCTGACGGGACAACTTCAACTCCACGGTTAATAATTAGTGCGTCGAGTTCAAGATCGAGCGGTAACAGAACCAGGAATTTACCTTTGAGAGAATACATATGCTTAGGTAGAATCAACAACATTCTGTGGTTAGGCTAAGCGATCAGGTTTCAAAGTTTTACAGATCGATACGTTTGTAGATTAGATTCAAATATTAACCGGCCGTTGGGGCGGAAAGGTTCTGAGGTCCATGCCACGCTTTTCGCGTTTCTATTCATTTCGTTTTTAAACCAAACGCGTCACTGGTAGATCATAATGACTTTTCGTATCACGTCATGTGACGCGTTTGGTATAAAAACTAAACGAATAGAAACGCTAGTTAACTTAGTGCATCTTAGCAAGGGTCTCTGTAGTGGTGATCACCAGGGGTCACAGTTATGGTGCCGATGACGTTAAAATGGCGAAAAGTGGACTCGCCATTTGGTAGAGGGTCGCGGGAAAAACAGTTTTGGCGTGCCCTTATGTCCAGCATTGGTCATATTTCAGCTGACCTGTGACATTGATATGATGACACGAAGACTATTTAAGCCTGTAACTCTGCGGAATATTCATTAATAACACATTATGGTTCTACAGGTCGAATTATCGAGAATTGGGATGATGATTCATGTCATGTTGAACCTTACTATGTACGATCACGAGCGTTAATTAAAGACCCATTTCAAGAAAAATATGCTTGAAGTCGTCAATGTCATTAGAGATGTCAAGTCATTTGTAACTTTTTGGAAACTTAAACTTATTGTTGTAGAATGTCAGATTGACTTTGGACTTTTGGACCTAAGGTGGGTACCAAATTAAATCTCGTGACTGTACTCTAAAAAATTGGATCATGTGGCCAATTACACTTCGAACAGTGCACTCATTTGTTTTAAACATTGCCAACCTAAAACGGTGTTGTATTATTCATTCACAGAAAATAATAGGCGTATTTAAACCTAAAGACGAAGAGCCGTACGGCCGGCTGAACCCCAAATGGACGAAGTGGATGCACAAGCTGTGCTGCCCGTGCTGCTTCGGCCGCTCGTGCCTCATCCCCAACCAGGGGTACCTGTCCGAGGCCGGCGCCAGCCTCGTCGACTCCAAGATCGGTCTCAAGATCGTTCCGAAGACGCGGGTGAGTAGATAACAGTGTAAACGCTTTGTAGGATGGACCAATCTAATGTCGGAGGGATTAAAGAGTGATTTTACTTTAGGAAATATTACTTTTTTTTGGTTTATGTGAGTTCTCTGTAACACCAGTAGGTATATAAATCGGAAGTTATTATACATAAAAACCTTAAAAACAAATCGGCTAAGTGCGAGTCTGACTCGCGTATTAATGGTTCCGCACCATTGTCTGCCACGTTATATGCAGCCCCCTCTTCAATATATATTTTACTAGCTTCTGCCCGCGACTCCGTCCGCGTGGAACTCGTTTATATCGTAGCTCCATACAAATATTATCAACATCGTTAACAAGCGATTTTCAATCATCATAATTAAAGCTCAAGTTTATATACCTTTTAATAATTTGTAAACCTCTTTTATTTACATTTATAATCTATTCGGTAGTCAAACAAAACTTAGGCCGCTTCCTCACTTGGCGGTATGCTTGCAGTAAAACACGGAATGGGTAACGGTTGCTAGGCAACTAGTGGCGTCTACCAATCAACGCGCTGCGTTTATGCCGACAGTAAGTTTTACTGCACGCATACCGCCAAGTGAGGAAGCGGCCTTAGGCGGCGTGACAAATAACAGCTTTCTAGAACAAGGAGTTTCTGAACTAAGCTGGGACATGACGAAACTATAAGGGGTAGTTAACTACGGAAGCCTAAAGAGGAGGTGGTTCTCAATTCGTCGAAATGCTAAAGAATAATTTTGCACTGAAATCATTCTTATTCAATGTAATTTCAAAGGTTGTCAAAAGTCAATGTCAGATATCGGTTGTTTATAGTTGCGATAAGTATTAATAAAAGAGTTTAACAAATTGTTAGAAGGTATATAAATTTGGTCATTAATTATAATGATTGAAAATTGCTTTTTGACGATATTTAATTAATCATTGGTACTGGGACATGTTTGCCCCCGTCAATCTGGGGTTTGCTTATAAAACATGACTGAGGTTATTTGCGGAAGTATCAGGACTAAAGAGGTTCTTATGCCATTCCAACAATACCCACATTTATAATCTTTGCTAAGGTATTTCGCCTACAGAAAGTCATTAAGAAATATGGCATACATACAACGAAGAATATTACGCTTTAAACATTCAGAGCATAAAAAACAACATAAAATGTCAATAAAATTAACAGATTATTAGTTGGTTCGATATGTTTAGCTACCCAGCGCAGGCAGGCTTCAATCTATTAAAGCATTGAATGTCACTTGATTTTATATGCATTTTACTTCACGTTATTGCATTCAATTTAAAATTCCAGAATGCAAAAAAGTTATATTAGTCGTTGGTTCGATACGTTTAGTTTTCCAGCTCAGATAGGCTTTTCACTATCTATTTAAGTAGATATTGTCACGGTGTACTTAACGTTATTGTATCTAGACTAAATCATTTATATTATATTTGCACAGACCATATTAAACATTATTTTTTCATTCATTTCTTATCTTAAAGGACGGTGAAGCATCTGAGTTTTTGGCCGGCCGTTGTTTTTTCTTACGCAGTAATTCTTACATAAGAAAAATATATTCCGACAAGACTGTAGGTGGATGTGGGCGGAATGGACACAAAGTAACTTAGTCCCGCGACTTTTGATACCGGGTCACGCAACCAAACTGATACGGAATCTCCTGACCTGATTATGATGATCACAGATGCGCGGGCCAGCGGTACAAATAAATAATTAAAAATCTATGTTAGTAAGTTTGTCCTCTATGCGTTCTGAAACCATTGGTCAGATGAAGAACTTTGGTAGGGATGTTCTGGAAACGACTAGGAAAGTTTCTCGCTCAAAAAAAAAACTGTGTCTACTATTTCACTTTACGTGGCATTGCAATGCATGCCAGGTATGGTCGGCCAAGAAAGGGGTCTACCAGTTTTGTCAAAAGTTTCTGTGATATCTAATTATCGCGAACGTTGACACTTGTCACTGTCATAATATCATGGGAGCGAGAGAAATTCGAACTTGTTGTATAATGACGTGCAAATGAACTTCAACTGTAGGGTGGTAGACCACATTTTTGGCCGACTGTGCAGTTAATACCCAAATAAATATCACGAGACAAGCTCACACAAATTGACCTAGTCCCAAACTAAGCTCAAGGCTTGTACTATGGGTACAAGATGACGACAAACTTACTTATATTGAGAAATACATAGAAAACATCTGACAGGAACCAATACTCGCGCTCATCACGCAAATATTTCCTCTAACCGGAGACCGCTAAGTCACTACTAACTAGGCTAAGCGAGCCGCCTTGTTTTATCCTCGTTATGACCCGTTTATGTGTTTTATCGTCGTTTTTCGAGTCAAATCGGAGAAATACTGGAAAAGGGCCGAATCTTAAGTACCCGAAACCGACGTGCGTGCATGACTCGATGTATGAATGTGGAAGAAGCGAAAGAAATTTGTCAACATCGTAGCAAGTGGAAAGAAGTGGTCTCTGCCTACCCCTCTGGGAAACAGGCGTGATTTAACCCTTAAATTGGCAAAAATAAAAAAAGTCGTGAATTCAAACCCTATTTGATTTGAAATCAGCATAAAAAAAATAGTAACCAAAAAATAAAAAAAGTGAACATTATAGTATGTGCATTATTAGATACACTGCCAATTTAAGGGTGTATGTATGTATGACCCACCATACTACAAACAGACAATTTTTGTCAGTGGGACTTTGAATCTACCAACAAGGCAATAAAGTTCAATTACGTTTGTTCGATAACGCCATTTTCAGTTTATGTTGATAACATAATAAACCTTATTTCCACTGCAACACGTTTCAAATTAAATTGCCTTGATTATGTACATCCTATTGTACACTGCGTCTTACGAGGTTAAACGTTACGAGGTTCCGCTGCGTTACGAAAATTAGCTATACTGCTACAAGACAAATGGTAGTATCTCAGAAAAACCCCTGTAGAAAGTGCAAGCGTATTACTAACGGGTGAGGGTTGAATCTTGAATTCGAGATACTGCTTATTGACACGGAGGGTAGAATGTATAAATGTACGACTAATTCTCGTAACGCAGCGGAAAAGTTAACGTTTCTTAATTTTAGTCCTTAACGAGATACAATCTTTCTGAGAGACGCCCTAAAACGAATCATAAAATATTCAAATCATCGAAATCATCGAATATTTTTACAATAAGGCTGCTAGTAGCGAAGGGTGATGAGCTGTTATTAATAGGGCTGTGGTCTGCGACTTGCGGTTTACATTGAGCGGGTTTCTATTGTGCAGTCATAGGCTTTCTATTTGTCGAGCTGACTTTACTTGTATGTTTCTCAATTCGAATATTAACTTATAGAGCAAGTTGAGCGCTAGGGTTCGTTTAGGTTTATTAAGAAAAGTTTCTAATTTAAGGGCAGACTACCAAATAACTATGTAAAAACTCACAGCGGACATACCATAATGACCACTTTTTTTTGCTGGTTCTAAATCAAAAAGGGTTTGAATTCCCGACCTTTATTATTTTTTTCCAAATTAAGGGTGTATGTATACAGGGTGTTCGGCACATGGACCGTCAATTTTTTTTGGGATATTGTTGGGGTTATTTGTTATCTTTTCGCCCTTGGACTTAGGGTCATAAGGGTCACGGTTTTGGAGATATGATTTGTTAAATGTTTTTTCTCAAATTTTCCGAAATTCCTCCTTTAAACGTTCGTAACTTTTTTATTAATGCGTGTTACAGAAAAATATGTTGTATTTAAAACTTGTTAATACATGCTAGTTCAAATACTATTAGTCTTTATTCTAACTGATAGTCTCAAAGGGACGTACGAGGTTTTTTATTTAACAAATTTACTGTTTGTGTGAAAAAAACCAACTTCAAAATTCAATTATTAAAAACCTAAATACAATTTTGGGGTTCATTTTATTTTAAAAACTTCTCTAGCTAATTACCTTTCTAACGATGTGCTACACATTAATAGAAAGTAAACGAGAATATCCACTTTTTCAAAAAAAGTTCGAGAGCACCTAGATAACTCGTTTCCTAACTCGTGGATAGGCAGAAGTGGCCCGATATCTTGGCCCGCAAGATCTCTAGACCTAACGCCCTTAGACTTTTGTCTGGGGACGGACAAAATAACTAGTTTATGTAACGGAAGTGCCTACGCAATTTCTCAAGTATTTTTTAAATAAAACTTCATTTCAATACTTTACAAGTACTGAAGCGAAGTTTTATTTAACAAATAAGGCGCTAGGTCTGGAGATCTTGCGGGCCCAGGAATCGGGCCGCTTCTGCCTATCCACCAGTTAGGTAACGAGTTATCTAGGTGCTCTCTAACTTTTCTTTGAAAATGTGGATATTCCCGTTTACTTTTTATTAATGTGTAGCACATCGTGAGAAAGGTAATTAGCTAGAGAAGTTTTTAAAACAAAATAAACCCCAAAATTGTATTTAGGTTTTTAATAATTGAATTTTGAAGTTGGATTTTTTTCACACAAACAGTAAATTTGTGAAATAAAAAACCTCGTTCGTCCCTTTGAGACTATCAATTAGAATAAAGACTTAGTATTTGAACTAGCATGTATTAACAAGTTTTAAATACAACATATTTTTCTGTAACACGCATTAATAAAAAAGTTACGAACGTTTAAAGGAGGAATTTCGGAAAATTTGAGAAAAAACATTTAACAAATCATATCTCCAAAACCGTGACCCTTAGGACCCTAAGTCCAAGGGCGAAAAGATAACAAATAACCCCAACAATATCCCAAAAAAAATTGACGGTCCATGTGCCGAACACCCTGTATATAATGTAAGGCGTGAATTAATATCGGATCGGAGATATACAGTTTCTGGTACTAAAGGTATGCCCAGGTATAAATATTTAAATATCTCGTCTCCTGCACTTAAGAGTATTACATTATATAACAAAAAATATTAATTTTGCATAATTCTATTATAATACCACCACCACACCACCACCACTTGTACGAATGGCCGCTCACCTTCAAAATGTATGACTTTTACAAATGACAACCCTTTTACCCAAACCCCTTTGTTGAATGAAGCTATTAGTTGTTTTATGCGAAATCGATACTTTAATTTTCGCTAATTTCGGGGATCCTTTATTAAGGGGATTGTAAGGCTGAAATTTTCCATGCAAAATGCGGTAACGTCATCTCCCCGTTTTTATGCTTTTTTTTATACGGTGTAGATATGTGAAACGGGGTCTGTACATTTTTCTTTCCAATAAAATATTTCTTAAATGTAAAAAAAATATGTGTACAACCCTGGTTTATCATAAAATCATAATAACTAAGTGCAATCGGACTTGATCTAATTTTGACAGCTACGCGATTTAAGCTTCGCCTCACACCACAAGGACATAACGTCGGTGATCTTGCAACACAGCGTAAGTAAAAAATTCAATAAGTTGCAAAATTTACCTTACTGACTTACGTGCTAAGGTGTACTTTGTAACTTATTTTAATTTGTTTATTACGCGGTATTGCAGGATAACTGACGATAAGTACCTAGTTTTTTTTCGTCCCGGAATATTTTTAAGAAAGTTTGTTTCGTAATCGTAACCAAGTCAACTTGTTGTTTTATTACGATTTGCGTAATAACCTACTTTATCTCGAATGTTTATTATTTTTTGAAATTAACCTATTAAGTCTATTCAATAATTGCACATTAGGTTAATTGGTGCAATGTTAATCAGGTCATTAGTAAATTGTACAATTACCAACTAAACAAGTCTAGACGTATTTGCGTTTCTGTCACAAAAAGTAGTAGTGCAGTTCTCAAACGTCAAATTTATAATGAAAAATTGTCCGTTTTGTTTTACCAATGTCCATTTCATGGTTACAAAACGGACATATTTTTTTTATAACTCGCACTATTTTACGTTATTTACATTAAAATAATGATTAAACTTTTTAAGGTCGTAATTTTCTTAGTTTATGTGCATTGTGACTTCAGACTTGTAATAGGTACTATAACGCTTTACCAATAATGATATGATTATAATTTGAGCACTCCAATAAATTCAATTTTTTTTTTTTTTTTTTTTTATGGCATAGTGTAGACAAACGAGCACACAGGCCACCTGATGGTAAGTTTGAGGCCTTTAATTTTTTTTAAAGTGTTGCGAGAGCGTCGAGTCCACAGCATGCATACAATTTATACATTTTCAACTCTGACGTACGTATCACGTTTATAACAAAGCGTACATTCACAATGCATTTAATACAATATGATGCGGTTATTACGTCACTATGCGTAAAGAACAACTGCTTTAATAATTTTGATATCGTATGAGTCAAACGCAGTGATCACATTGTTTACCTGCCTTATCGGCTGGTCGCCAGCCGCTCGGTTCGGAATATAAATAAAGAATCGATATATTGTGATAAGATTTAGTTTCATTTGTATTGACGCTATGATATTGTAGTTTTTTATAGCTTTTAAATATAAATTCGTGTATCGTTGCTTCCACGAGTATTATAAAAATCTTATGTTCTTAATACGATATATTGTGTGCCGAATTTCATCTAATACAAATTTAAGTTAACATCCTTAAACAATTTATCATATTTATTCGGCTTAGTAGGAATTTAGTAGGATGTAATCCATCTAAAGTACCCTTGAGGCACGAAAGTATCTCATAATTTTACTGTCTTTTCGTTTTTTTCTCGTTTTTTTGGTGTTGTTCACACCAAAAAAACGAGAAAAAAACGTTTCTAATATTGGGACACCTCTTATTATTGAACTTTGCTTTTTTATTTCTTAAAAAACCCGCTTTTGTGCCATGGAGTGAACATCACTACATAATATTAAACAAAAGCCCCCTCCCTCTGTCTGTAAGTTCGCGATAATCTCATAAATCACTTAACTGATTTCCATGCGGTTTGCACCTTCACTTAGGTAATTTTTCACGGAAGGTTTTTATGTATAATTCTGCTCTATGTACGGTGTCTCAGAAAACTCTCATAAACCGAAGCGAAGCGAGGGCGGGTCACTAGTTACCAATAAATTATGATTATCAAGGCATTTTTTTTTAAACACGCATAGTTTTAAAAAAAAATGTACCTTATTAAGCACAACAATTAAGAAACGACAATTTTAGTCATGTGAGTAACAAAAGTTCGCCCATAGGCGGTATCTCAAATTTAATAAACGAAGCAGATGCAATCCTCGCCCGTTAGAAATATGTTCGCATTTGATATCACCATTTTTCTTATAGCAGTTTAGCTAAGTTTCGTTGCTCACATGCTAAACATAGAACCGTTTCGTAATTTTTGCGCCTTAACTAGGCACACTTTTTTTGGAGTCCCCCCTTATGGAACCTTCATAGTCTCTATATTAACTCTCCCCATTCCAGGTGGTGAAGCTAGTCTCGGAGACGTTCAACTATCTGCGCATCGACCGCGAGCGCTCGCGGCTCAAGCGCGCCATCACGGAGCAGTTCCCCAACCTGCGGTTTAACAGGATGGGGCTGCCGCCTAAGGTTGATATGGAAATAGATTGGGGCTTGTGTGAAGGGCATAAAAGGATTTTCGAATCTCTTGATAACAGCTGGTTATTGTGACAATTTTTACCAAGCAAAAATAAAATTTAACTTTTGATGTCAACGTAGTAGATATTGATAACCATATTTTTGTATCTTTATTTCCACTTGCGTTACCTGGTAGAACTATAAATACATGGTTATATACGGCGTTATCTTTGGGGTGTTAAAGACACTTTTAAAGTAATGTTACATTAATCAATATTATTTTTGCAATATATGTGTACAAGGTAACGCAGTGGACACAGGTGTCCATATATGTGTAATTGTGTATAATATAAAGAATGTCTTCTCCTACGTTACGGGAACTTTTGTTCATTAATAAATCTATAAAATCATCGCTTTAAACGTGTTGAGGATGGGGCACTCAACCGGTCTCTTCGTAGCTCAAAACGTAAATAAAAGAGTGGACTGTATGAAACTTGATCTATTGCGGTTGTCGGGTTCGGTTCACTGGTCAAAGGCTCTGTTCAAGGTTCTGTTGTTCTCTCTTCAAGGTTCTCCCAGGTTCTACTCGCCTTTGACCAGTGAACGTTCATTTATATACAATAACTTATCCCTACTATATTGGTGGGCAACGCCCACTTTTCCAACTTACGAACTAAACTATGTCTAGGTTCTTACATCTATCTTAAAACTAAACATAAAACATTAACCTACTATTTATAAACTACGCGCCGGCATGCGTCCGGTCGCTGTAGCGGGTCGGGTGTGAGTGTGGCAGCTAATTGCGTCATAACGTATTTATACTTGAGCCACACTCCCCACCCCGACCTATAAATATAGTCGCGAGAACAAAACTCGCCGCACGCCGCGCCAATGTTTATTTTGGTTCCTGGGCTCGTGTGCGACGGTCGTGCGGCCCCTCGCCCTCATGCTCAAATAAAACAAACACTTAACCTAACTTAATAATACCTTAAAGTTAACTTAAGAGCTATTTCTTAGCCTACATGATTTAATCTTTATTTTCATTACTTAAACCAAATCAAAAACACAAATCAACAAATAAAAAGGGTCTTAAAATCTAACGAGCTCGCTGTCCGCAACATTCTCCCCCCGGCGAAGACTCCTAGTCGGAGCCATCTTGCTTCACCGGAAGGACGGCGAGCTTCGTCGTGGGGCGCCGGAACTCTCCTCCCTTTGTTCTTATCGTCGCACTCCGGATGCCGCCGTCTGCACCAGGATAAGTTTCCACCACGATGCCACGGGGCCAGACGTTGCGGGGCAGCGTAGAGTCGATCACGATGACTAAGTCCCCAACTTGAAGGGGACGCTCGCCTCCGCTTGGAGATCGTCGTGGGGCGAGCGTTGGGAGGTACTCCCGGACCCATCTCGTCCAGAAGTGTTCCGCCAGAGCTTGACTGGCTCTCCAACTTCTTCGGTCGCCCTCTTCGCACGGGCCGGTGTTCGGTAGCCCCGTCGAACCCCCCAACAAAAAATGGTTAGGAGTTAGGGCTTCCTCGTCTCGGGGGTCGACGGAGACGTGGGTGAGAGGTCGGGCATTAACTGTATGCTCGGCCTCTGTCAGTAGTGTCGCCAACACCTCTTCTTTGGGTGCCTTTGTGTTGAGTGTAGCGGTGAGTGCGGTTTTAACAGACCGCACTAGTCGCTCCCACGCTCCTCCCTGGTTCGGCGCGCCGGGAGGAATGAAGCGCCATTCGGTCCGGCGCTGTAGCGCATAGTCGCGCAACGCCGGCAGCCATTCTTGATAGGCAGCCCGTAATTCGACGTCGGCGCCGTGGAAATTGGTTCCGTTATCACTGTATATTAGCTTGGGCCAGCCGCGACGCGCTGCCATGCGCCTTAGCGCCATTATTGCAGAGTCAGTAGTTAGGCTCGCCGCCAGCTCCAGGTGTACAGCTCGGGTGGTCAAACACGTGAATAGTGCCACCCATCGCTTTTCGTGGCGACGTCCGATGGTTACGGTTAGAGGGCCAAAATAATCCACTCCACAATTGGTGAATGGCCTTTTGTTCGGTTCGAGGCGCGCCAGCGGCAAGTCGCCCATGGCCGGCGCGTGCGGGCGCGCTCTTCTTATTAGGCACGTGCGGCAATTATGCGCGACCGCGCGCACAGTAGGTCGTAAGTGCAGTATCCAGTAGTGCTGGCGTAAGTCGTTCACCACTCGCTCGTGTGATGAATGTGCCGCGTCGCAGTGCGCCTGTAGTATCATAAGGCGCACTAGCGGGTGTCTGCCGTTCAAAATCACCGGATTCTTGGTTATCCGCACTGGAGTGGCGTTTATGCGTCCATGCATTTTTATTAGGCCATTCTCGAGCACGGGGTCTAAAACGTATAACTGGCTTTTCTTTGGTACTCTCCCCCCGTGCTCTAACACCTTTATTTCTTCGGAAAAGTCGTCCGCTTGGCTTTTCTTGTGCCATAAAAGCTCTGCTCGCTCTAGGTGCCGCGGTTGCATAACGTTGCTTTCTTTGCGGCACCTTTCTATAAAGAGCAGTACGTAGGCGGTGGCTCGAATAAGCCGCTTATAATTCGAGAAGCGGCTTATGTCCGGTAGCGGGTACTCCCTCGGTTGGTTCGTTGTGTGCGCGCAGGTCGGCGGTTCGGGCTCTTCTTGCTGCGCGGGTTCCTGGGGCCAGTCCTCTTCCGGACGTCGAAGAAACGCAGGCCCGGTATACCAGCGATCGGTTATCTTGATTACGCGATTGCAATCAGCGCGTGTCGCGTCATCCGCCGGGTTTTCTTTTGTCGGCACCCACCGCCATTGTTCAATTTTGGTTCTTTCGGCTATCTCGCCGAGGCGGTGGGCGACGAAAGGGCTGTATCGGCGTGCGTCATCTCGCACCCAATGTAAAACTGTCCGCGAGTCGGTCCAGAATGTGACGTCACTAATCGCGTAGCGGTGTTCTCGCTTGATGATTTCGCTAAGGCGCGCGCCGATCACCGCGGCTTGTAGTTCCAGCCGAGGGATACTCAATTGCTTCATGGGCGCGACCTTAGCTCTTGCTGTTATCAACTCGACTTCGGGGTTCGGTTCGTTGGTCCTCCAGTATGCGGCAGTTGCGTAGGCTTGTTCGCTGGCGTCCACAAATATGTGTAGTTGCGGGCGGACCCCTCCCCCCGTCTTGAAGTAGCTTCGGGGTATGCGCAACGTAGCGACGCTGCTCATTGCGTTTAGCCACTGGCTAAAGTTATCGCGTTCTTCTTCGGGTAGCGACTCGTCCCAGCCCATCTTGAGGGCCCACAGTCGCTGTAGCTGGACCTTGGCCGTTATAACGTATTGTGATATTAGGCCCAGTGGATCGTATATGCTCATTACAGCGCTTAGTGCTTCTCTTTTCGTGGGCCCTCTTTTCTTCTCTTTGACGTCGGCTGGGACCCTTATTAGCGTGGTGTTGAAGCCCAAAACGTCCTCGTTTGGCTCCCAGTACATTCCCAGTACTTTCGGTGTTTTGTCTCCCAGCGGCGTAGGTCCCTCTGTTCGTAGCTCAGGCGGTATTCTTTTTATTAATTCGCGCGAGTTTGAGGTCCACCCGCGCAAAATGAAGCCGCCTTTTTTATGGGAGGCCGCTATCTCCATGGATCGGTGTATGAGTTCCGGTTCGGTGGCGTAACTAGCCACTAGATCGTCCATGTAATGGTTATTCATTACATCCTCTACGGCGTCAGGATGCTCGGTAGCGTTATCTAACGCGTTCCGGTTGCGCACGCTATGCGCAAGAAAAGGCGAACTTGCGGCTCCGAAAATCATGGATTTCATCACGTAGGTTCGTGGCTGTCCGTGCCGCTCGTTCCCTCTCCATAAAAATAATTGTGATGGCTGGTCGGGGGCTCGTATCCTTATTTGGAGGAACATCTCCTGTACGTCTGCTGTTACGGCGTAGGCCCTCTCCCGGAAACGAAACAGAATTCCCGGGAGTGACTGCAGTAAATCCGGGCCTTCTAATAGTTGATCGTTCAAACTGATTCCTCGGCATGTAGCGGCGGCGTCAAAAACCAGCCTAATCTTCCCGGGCTTGTTCGGATTTCTGACGGCGAAGTGCGGCAGATAATAATTAATAGGGCTCGTTCTGGGTTCGGTTATCTCTGCCGCGTAGCCTTTTGTTAGCAGATTCTCAATTTGTTTCGTGTATTCTTCTGCGAACTTAGGATCCTTGTCCATTTTTCTTTCTATGCCCAGCAGTCGGTTGTAGGCCGTTTGAAAGTTGGGCGGGAGCTTCGGTTCGTCATCCCGCCATAGTTGGCCCACTTCGTACCGGCCGTCTATTTTCCGGACGGTATCGTTAAAAATCCGGGTTGCTCGTTCGTCTAGGGGATGCACTTTCGTTTTCAGGGCCACCCCTAAGGAATCCACGGCGAAGTGACGTTCCACAAGATCGTGTAGCTCGTCCCGCTCTGTGGTTAGATATAGGGCGGTTTCATAGCCTTGCGCCTTTATCGTGCGCGGTGCGGTGCCATAAATTGCCCAACCGAGATCGGTGAGCACCGCCGCCGGTTCGTTTGCACGCCCGATTCGGGCCTCTCTAGAGACCATTACGTGCCAATGGTCGGCTCCGATTAGCAATCGCGGCGCAGCAGTGTTGTAGCATGCTCCGTCGAGTCCCGTCAAGTGGGCGTAGTTCTGTAATAGCGTCTTGCTTATTGCTTGTTTATGCAGATTCAAACCGCGCACGGTTCGCAGCTTTAAACGGTGTATCGGACCGCCGTATCTGCCGCAGACGTCGGCTTCAATTCTGCGGCTCTTTTGTTGTTGCGTCATGTCGCCCACGCCTTTGATGTACAGTGGCGCCTCGGGTCCGGTGGCGCCTATTTCTAAGGCGAGATCATGATCGATAAGGCTGACGGTTGATCCCTCGTCCAGCAGTGCGTAGGATTCTACTCGTCCTTTAGGCCCGTATAGAGTGATGGGAACTACTTTCAGTAGCACTGTCGGTGCGCCCGTGGCAAAGTTCGTTGTGTTCGTAACGAACTCAGGTGCTTCTGACGCTTCTTGTTGTGGCGCCTGCGCCGCTTGAGGCGCCGGCGCTTGGGTTCGGGGCGCCGGCGCTTGGGTTCGGGGCGCCGGCGCTTGGGTTCGGTGTACCTGCGCTGGGTATCGGGGCGCCGGCGCTTGTGATCTAGGCGCCGGCGCTTGGTTCGGTTCGCTCACGTGCAGTAATTGATGATGTGAATGCGGGCATCCTTCGACGCTGCATCCTTTAGCTCGGCATTGATCTCGCCGATGTTTCTTGTTCATGCATTTGAAGCATATTCGGTTTTCTTTGGCCCAACCCCACCGGGCAGAGACTGACAGTGCTTGCAGCTTCTTGCACTGTGTTGTTTCGTGGTTCCCTCCGCAGCTCAAGCATGGTTCGATTTGCTCGGCGGAGTAAACCGGGTTCGGTCGGCGTGGCGCTATGCCAGCGTTCGGTCTGAAGGGGCGCAGCTCCCGTCGGTTCGGTGGCGGGGCTGCGGTTGTTGACGTTCCAGTAGGCGCCGTCGAGTAAGTGAAGCGTAAGGCGCGATCTGCCTCTCGCATTAAAAACTTCATTAGTACGACGACCTCTGGATCTTCCGTGTCAGCGTTGAGTTCTGCGTAGTCGCAAAATCTGGATTTCAGATGCGGGCTCAATCGATCCAGTATCTCCCTCGTGAGCAGCGGGTTGTGGAGATATTTCCGTTTATCTACGCTTGCCACGACTGTAACAATGTTTTGTATCTTAACCGCGAAAGCGTTCAAATCCGATGCGGACGAGCCCAGTCGTGGCAATCTTTTTAAATCCTCGAGCGCTCGGTCGACGATGATCTCGGGTCGCCCGTAGCACTGCCGAAGGGTCTGCATTATATGTTCAGGATCGGTTGCTGTATGCAGCAGCGACAAAACGGTCTCGCGGGCGGCTCCCTTTAAGCATGACCTTAGCCGTGCCATATTTTCAGTAGGCTTGAATGAATACGCCTTCGTAGATTCAGTGTAGGCAGCTTGGAACGGCAGCCATTCGCCGTTTGCTCCGCTGAATGCCGGCAGTTCGTATAATTGACGTGGTGGCGGTCGTTGGCGCGACATTTTCTCAATAGCGTCGGCTAATTGAGCTATCCCACGGTTGCTGCTAGTGCTGCGCTCACGGGTCGGTGTTTGTGTCGAGGGTCGTGGTTCGCGTTGAGGCGTAGATTCATACATGTTCGCAGTTCGGTTCGGGTTCGTTTGATTTATCGCGCATTGATCTAACCACGAATCCACTTGTTTCTCTACGAGTATTTCGGGTTGACTCAATTCGCTGCCTCGTTGTGATCCCTCGGCTTCTATTATATCCAACTGTGAAGCCAGCTTGCTCTGTATCATCCGCTTTTCTAGTTCGAGCTCTCGGCGGTTAATCTCGAGCATTTTCTGTTCGGCCTCGTATTCGGCTTGCCGCATGAGCATTGCTGTGTTATTTGAGCATCTGGATGCGGCGGGCGTTTGGCGGAAAATAACAGTTTTGTTCAAACCAATTCGTGACGGCGCGTTAGTATCGCGTAGCGTCGTAGAGCGCCCGGGATCGGCGGCGCTCGGCTCGTTTCGGATCGATGTAGCGGCGTCCAAGTGCCCGTAACGATCGAAATCGTCTCGTGAAACGGTGTCGGGCACTTGCGCACTATCATCGCCGCCAGCAACCGAGCGCACGTAACGGCCGAGGCCATCTCGTCCGTAGACGGGGTCGTGCGTCGGTGCGGCGTTAGCAGCCTGGCGCACGTAACGGCCTAAGCCATCTCGTCCGCGGACGGGAACGTGCGCTGGCGCAGGATCAGCAGCCTGGCGCACGTAACGGCCGAAACCATCTCGTCCGGGGACGGGAACGTGCGCTGGCGCTTTATGATCGCGGGCAACCGTACACTCGTAACGGCCTAAGCCATCTCGTCCGGAGACGGGGTCGAGTGTCGGGGCCCTATCTCGTCTTGAGGTATCTAAATGTCGCTCGAGCTCAGCGCGCCATATTTGAGGGTCCGCAATAAGGGCAGTCGGATCGACTTCTACCCCAAGAGGTTCGGAAGGAGCAGAAGGTCCGGCAATGTTTGTTCGCCGTACTGCAGCCGTTATTGTCGACGTTGTGGCGCGTTCGGAGGATGGTGGTTCCGATCCTGCATCCAGTTCTTGCTGACGTTCTTGCGTGTCGGTGCAATCGGCTTGAGATCGTGTGACAACCATTGTTGTTGTGGCTGTAGATCCGGTTCGAAGGACCAGGCGATGTTGAGGATGGGGCACTCAACCGGTCTCTTCGTAGCTCAAAACGTAAATAAAAGAGTGGACTGTATGAAACTTGATCTATTGCGGTTGTCGGGTTCGGTTCACTGGTCAAAGGCTCTGTTCAAGGTTCTGTTGTTCTCTCTTCAAGGTTCTCCCAGGTTCTACTCGCCTTTGACCAGTGAACGTTCATTTATATACAATAACTTATCCCTACTATATTGGTGGGCAACGCCCACTTTTCCAACTTACGAACTAAACTATGTCTAGGTTCTTACATCTATCTTAAAACTAAACATAAAACATTAACCTACTATTTATAAACTACGCGCCGGCATGCGTCCGGTCGCTGTAGCGGGTCGGGTGTGAGTGTGGCAGCTAATTGCGTCATAACGTATTTATACTTGAGCCACACTCCCCACCCCGACCTATAAATATAGTCGCGAGAACAAAACTCGCCGCACGCCGCGCCAATGTTTATTTTGGTTCCTGGGCTCGTGTGCGACGGTCGTGCGGCCCCTCGCCCTCATGCTCAAATAAAACAAACACTTAACCTAACTTAATAATACCTTAAAGTTAACTTAAGAGCTATTTCTTAGCCTACATGATTTAATCTTTATTTTCATTACTTAAACCAAATCAAAAACACAAATCAACAAATAAAAAGGGTCTTAAAATCTAACGAGCTCGCTGTCCGCAACAAAACGAAAGATTTAAACTTAACCAAATTGACATAATAACCGGTTTTTTATATGATCGTTATGTTGTTTTTTGTTTCAGTCAGGCTCGTTCCAGCTGTTTGTAGAGGGGTTCAAAGACGCCGACTACTGGCTGCGGCGGTTCGAGCAAGACCCGCTGCCCGCGCACGTCATGAGGAAGTAAGGGATATGACTTGATCTAATCTAGGTTTATATTCAACTGTATAGATTTGTTTTACGTTGATTTTGTCCGGTAACGCAGGAGACAAACATTTTTTTTAAAGTACTTTTTTATTTTACTATAGGACTTTTTATGAACGGTATTTAATCTAAATAGCGTTGAAAATTGTGTGCGTCTTAAAGGAAATAAGCCCGTGTCCGTTTCACTGCCGAGAGGACACACATTGCGTGCTATCCCTATTACCTTCACTGTTTTCTGGTGAATAAATGTGTTTTTCCTTCTAAACCTTATTGTCTGTACAAGGTTCCAGCTACAGTTCGAGCGGCTCGTGGTGCTCGACTACATCATCCGCAACACGGACCGCGGCAACGACAACTGGCTCATCAAGTACGCGCCGCGCCGCGACGCGCTCGACATGACCGACCCCACCGTGAGTCCATACACATGCACATAAAGGGCTAGTACACGTTTTGGCCAACGACTGGCTATAATAATATAAGCGACGACGAAACTAATTGTAAATACAGTATTGGATTAGGGCGTTGTTCGGGGTAAAATTTGTAACATGATATAATTTTTACTAAATTGATCAACAATGTACAAACAACATAAATAAGGTTAATTGTATATTTAGGCTAAAACGTATAAAATTTCAAGATACCACAACACATTAATTTAATTAAACGAATCGTGTTGATAGTGGTTATTTTTACCATGACGCGACTATTTAAATGAAAATGGAACTGTTTTTTTTGCTAGTTTAAAATCACTAATTCTTACAATTTAATTATAAGAATTAATAATGAGTGAGATGGAACGAACCTATGCCTCCAAATCGTGGTTATCTTAGAAGTAGTTCGCTGATTACTATTTGAAATTACATCGGGTTACTCTATTCTCGCCATGCACATCTCTGTACAATAACCATGTTTTTTCAGGAATGGCAGTCCGTACCGGAAGTGCAGATCGCGGCCATAGACAACGGTCTAGCGTTTCCGTTCAAGCATCCTGACTCGTGGCGCGCCTACCCCTACCACTGGGCCTGGCTGCCGCAAGCCAAGCTGCCCTTCACGCAGGAAACCAAGTCAGCACCACAATAAATTTTTTTTATGTAATGTGTCAAAAAAATAACAAAGCGGACAGAGCGATGCATCACAATTTTAAAACAGAATAAAATGAAATTTTTACCTAGTTTGTGTCAAAAAAGTAACGCAGTGGACAGCAATGGACCGATGATGATACGTTTTTTTTCCTTGCAGAGAGCTAGTACTTCCGCTGTTGTCAGATATGAATTTCGTCCAGGAGTTATGTGATGAACTACATTTATTATTTAAAGTAAGTAACAGTAGTCCTTCTTGTCTAACTTGTAACATAAAAATAACCAATAATTAGGATTATGATTATTTTTTGCTGTTTCACAATCTACTTTGTTTGGTTTTCTTTGGTAACTTAGCCATGTTAAGTGGCTCTATATTGCTTTTTACATGTTATCATATAGTCAACACGTTTGATAGGTCGCTCTCGTTCACTTGTCAATAATGGCGGCCGAGGTTTGTATGTATAACTAGTTTGTACCCGCGACTCCGCCCGCGAGGATTGGGAACAAATTTTCCAGGATGAAAAGTAGCCTATATGTTTACCCATACATGAAAATTATATTGAAAGTGTGATAGTTAGTTTTGCGGGCCAGTATATTAGTGGGATAAATTCTGGATTATGTATATTATTACAGAAAACTCACATAAACTCAACTCAAACTATTATTTTCGGCAGTCCTAAGTTTTTGTCCAGGGTTGACTTTGCAACTCTCCCGCCTGTTTATTTTGATGGGGTCCTTATTCCTTTTTCGCATCAAGTCAAAAACCTGGGTATCATTATGGACTGTTCCTTGTCGTGGGTTCCTCAAGTTAGCGAGGTTAGCAGGAGGATGTTTGCGTCAGTGTGGTCTCTTCGGCGGCTTCGTAACTTTCTCCCTATCGCGACTAGAATTGCGCTTGCTCAGTCATTACTTCTCCCTATTTTAGACTATGCTGATGTGTGCTTTTTAGATCTTACTGAGGAGCAGCTTAACAAGCTTGAGCGAATTCAAAATTTATGCATTCGGTTCATATTTGGTTTACGCAAATATGACCACGTCTCTTGTTTTCGTTCGCAACTCAAGTGGCTTCCTATCCGTTTCCGCCGGTACTTTCACATTCTTAATCTTCTCTACTGTGTTCTGTTTATCCCTGCAACCCCCCGTTACCTCAAGGAGCGTTTTAACTTTTTTAAGTCGGTTCGTTGCTCACAAAACTATATTTTAACTGTACCCTCCTCTTCATCAAAATTTTACAACAATTCCTTTACTTTTCAGGCTGTCCGACTGTGGAACTCCCTCCCTGTGGAGCTGCGTCGGGCTAAGTCTTTGCCTATTTTTAAGAAACTTCTTCATGAGCATTTTTTGTCGCAGTCATAATTGTACTGTCTCAGTTAATTTCTCTGTCGTGTAGCTGTCTTTTTTATTGTTTTCCCTGTTGTGGATGTATTGATATTCATTTATGTATTTATATATATTTATCTATTTATTTATGCAAGTCATATATATATTGTATTTATTTGTTTATATATTTATTTTCTTATCTATTTATTAGTACATATATAGTGAGCCTATATTTATCACTTTAGCGTGAAGTTTGTACCACCTACCTCGTAAAATGTTTTAATCTGACACCTTATCCCTAGTAAGGTTGTCTGGAAGAGATCGCTAATCAGCGATAAGACCGCCTGTTGTTTACCTGTGTTGTTTTTAATAATGCTGTATCTCTGTATTGTTATTGTTTGGTGTACAATAAAGTGTTTTGTATTGTATTGTATTGTATAAACCGCGGCGAATCTATAAATGATTGATTTCTCCTCATCCCTCACTCTTAACCCGCTTATATACAGCTGGTATTTGATTGCAGCAGGACAAAGGCTTCGACAAGAGCCTGTTCGAGCGGCAGATGTCGGTGATGCGCGGGCAGGTGCTGAACCTGACGCAGGCGCTCAAGGACGGCAAGAGCCCCGTGCAGCTCGTGCAGATGCCCGCCGTCGTCGTCGAGAGGTCAGTGATCACAAAAATACCTTACTTATTTGTTATTTGTTAGAAAATCCAACGTTATAACTAGGAACTTTGACAAGTTGTAGGCAAAAAACTGGCAAAAAATATGATTAAAATGATCAATATCTCCGAAACTAGTAAATCACTGAACATATATGTAGGCGTTTAGTCGATAGCTTCTTACCTGCTCTATCAGCCCTAGGCGGGTTGACGTCGCTTTCTGGGACACCCTGTACGTATATCTTGAATATTAATTTCGTAGGTTAGGTGAGATTAGACTTGTGACTTGTTTTAGACAAAACTGATGCAAATTGATTTAGACCCGTGTTGATTTAAAGTTTTAAACAAAATCAACACGAACATTCAGCTAAGTGATACATTCTATGAAATTAGTGTCGGTGAAAGGGTACACCGTTTAAACCGTATGTGGTTGCAGGTCGAAGAGCGGCTCGACGTCGTCGCGGTTCTTCGACTCGTTCCAACAGCGCTTCCAGCACAAGTCGCCCTTCTTCTCCTGGTGGTGAGCGGGTGAGTCCAACGCATTCAGATTTTATGGTTTATTTAGGCCTTAACTGGGTGCAAAATTTTAGTTATTATATTACCAATAATGTAACTTGGTAACACAGTGGGCATAAAGTATATACATTAATTATGTAGGTAACGCAGCAGGATAGATGTTTTTTTACAGTAGAGGATAAAATTAAGCAAATGTTTAAAAAAAGATGTAGACTCTTATTGCTTGGGCAGTAAAATCGATTTAATTTGAATGCTAAAACGATATAATTATACCTGTTTACTTTAACCAAATTGAGGAAATTTTCCACTGTCAGACAAAAACCTATAACCTAAACCTAAAATGCAATGACTTAATGGCAACCAAAATCACAGTTAGCCACCTAATTTAGTTTTATTAATTAATTAATTAATACAATATCCGTCAAGCACAATCAAGACTGTGCTTAAACTTGTAAAAAGAAACATTATTGTAGTAAAAAAAACGTAGTCTAATAAGTTTATTATTTTAAAAAACCTACAGCTGATAATCTCTTTTATTTACGATTTTGACATAAATTTTCTAGTCAATGATTTCTGTCGCTTATCGGAGGATTATTATTATTACTATAGACACAAGATTTTCAGTACAATATAAATTAGTAACTGTGGTTTCTTCTATTTCAGACCTAAATAGATGGTGTTAATACGCGGTGGAGCCGATATGTTATAAATAGTGAAACCAATTGTATGTATATTTATGTATGTTAATGTACATTAGCGCATTTTAAAGTTAATTAGGTACTGCTGGATTTAATGTATATTTTATTTTATTCCTTAATTTAATTACCTACTTAAATTAGTAAATCAAGATCACTTCTATTATTTTTTTACTTAGAACAGGGCGTGATGCCCGAGTGCTCATATTTTTATTGTAACTGTTCTGTAAATAGTCGTTATGAAAATAGTTTTTTTTTACCATTTTCGTGTATTCGTTATAATTCAGTCAAAATAAACTTAAATAAAAATAATAAGTTTTTATAGATTTTATTAAAGATTCTTTGACGTCTTACTAAATGTTTTTTTTTCTAAAGATACGGCAGCTATGTACGGCAGAGTGCAATAAATTCGACGTTCGTTCTGTAGCCTGTTTCATAATATGTTACTGACTAATGTTCTGGCAGTGATGTGATGTGGTATGTCCTCAGCCCTACTGCTGACATTCATTTTAAAATTGAATATGCTTCTATTTTTTCTGTGAAGAGATTTTTTTTTCAGCAGTACTAATTATAAGGGTCTTGTTTGGACCAGAACTAGTCGAATGTTTCTCAGAGATAGAATATTTTTAATCAAACTAATTTAACTTCGATACTTGGGACAGTGTTTTTTATTATAGATTCTCTAATTTTGGTCGACTGACATGTGGAAATATCATTTAAACTGTTTCATTACAAATTGTAAAAATGTTGACTTTGATGTGATTGAAAAACAAAAGATTTCTTGTGCGGTTATCATTAAAAAAACTCATACGATCCTCATACATTATATATTCGATGATTTTTTATTACATCCTGTGATATAATACAATATTTTTTTTGTGGATAATAAATAACATAGAGTATTTTGAAAACCGGATAAAAACAACTTTGTTTTTTTTCTCTTAAATATGAATAATTGCTTGTTTTATATTGCAGGATATCGAGGTTTAGATTTAGCATAAGGATTTGTTAACGTTTGTCTATGGCTTGCCTATTTATTTGTATCGCCGATCGTAGCTCATAGTACAAAATGTGTTATTCGATATATGACTTTAATTTTACTGTTAATACGTTTTTGCATTGTCAGATATATATGAACAACTTGAAGTCGATTTAAAAATGTAGTATTTTTTGAGAATTTGCCGGTTTAGGTTTTCTAAGAAGTCTAAAACTCGACAAGGGTTATTAGAAATCGCTTAATACTGAATTTTGTCATTGTGCCGATTGAAAAAACGTACGGGATATCGAAACGTTGGGATCCTTTCCACAGGATGTACTGAAGATGTGATAAATATAGAAGGGAGACGGGATCTTTGGGATAGACCTATGGGCAGATGTAATTCGACCAAAATAATGATGATTTGATTATAATACGATTGTAATTATAATTTTGATAAAACTACTGTAGAGTAGAGTCTGTACATACTTTTATTATTACATTCACTTCTAATGTTATTTTTTTGTAGAACTTTAAGTATGTTAGTCATATTCTGACTACCTTTTGTATGCAACTCTTACAATAAATGAAATATATTATACAGACTCGTTCTCAATATTTAAAATATTAATTAATTTCCAATTAAAAAAAAGCAGATTCTGCAACTAAATACTACAGTCGGTAAGTCACGTCAAGGAATTTTCGTGACGATTCAAACATTGCTTAAGACTTCTTGGGCTATCCCACGGAACATTACTAGCAATTTTTCAAATTTATATATGTATAAATTTAAAAGATCATTTAATAACGCACGAGACAAAAGCCGCGCGGACCGAGAATCCATTCGGATCGCATACTGTCAAAACACATACACGTTCGAGGCAAAGGGTGAAAGTCAGGAATGCGTTACCCGCACTGAATGTGTTTACCGCTTGCCTAAACTTTTGTCAAAATTATAAAAATAACTCTACTTAAAGACTGTATCGTTAAGTATAAATACAACTTTACGTAGTCGTCTTTCTTTCCTAAAGTATTTTTTAGATTTAAATGTACATGTGTTTAATTAGTGCTTTTATTAGGTACACATTTCATCCTGCGGGCTCGACTTGAGGCATATGGTTTAGTCAAAATTTACCGAATCCATCTGAGTGATGTTAACGAAAGTGGACAAATAGCAAAATAAATTTTACTGTTTGCGAGCTAGACAACGTAACCAAAAAAAATTATCATACTACGCAAACCATAATTACACATGATTCCCAAAGTAAAACATCTGAGCATTCTCTTTAATTTATTTTTAATAAAAAAAAGGCATGGATGGCGATGGGCGGTGGCCATTTTGAGAATATGGCATATTACTCATTACAACTCCGACTTTGACATCTATTATAACTATTAAGAAGCGTTTCTATCGACGTGTTTTACCGATGGTTAGACGCCACGATTGTCCATTGTGCTTGGGTCTGGCTGAGACCTTTGGTTAGTCTCCCTCCTCCCGCTCGCACCAGATATTGATGGGAAACCAAAACATTACGTAAAAAGTCGCTTTTGTGTGAAAGTAAAAATCTATCATATTTATTCTGCGGATGCTCATTCGGGTAAACATAAAGGGGACACTTAGTTCACATGTTTTGGCTGCATACCAACCTATTGCATTTTAAAATTATACTATAGGAGTTGCTGAAATACTTCAAATTGAGCTCAATAGGCTTGTCCGAAATATATTTTGGGGACGATTTTGAAAGCATCATAAAGTCTCCAAGACACAAAAGTTAACCATATTATATCAGATGAAATGGTTAAAAAACACCTGCAAGTCATATCCTCACAACATTGTAATTTAAAATAATACGGATGTCAAAAGTTAGACTAGGTTTTGTATGTATTTATACTAAACGATACAGTCTTTATTCTGATCACTGCTAAGAAGTTCAATTAGAGCAGCATTCTTTCGATAAAGGTCTTTTTCTCGATGATTTGGTATGTCTCCGTCATCTTTTGTTACTAGTTCTATGTATAGTACAACTTTTAATGGGCTTGGGCAATTATATGGACAGTTATAACGAAAATAAGTGAAATTGTAACGGACAAAACTACAAGAATACGTACTCTTTATTTGACTGTTCCGAAAACACCAAATATACAAACAAAGTTCATCATACGACGTTTTTAATAAAGGACCTATGTTTTTCCTCCTACTTGTACCATATAACTGCTCAAGCGTCCTCTAATCCAGTAGATATTTGTACAAGGAAGTGTGGGGATTAATATAGCTGTAGTTAGTAATCATACAAACAATTTATCATAAATAATCGACTAGTTAGTTGAAACTGATTATATAAATATGTTACGTGTAACGGTGAGTGAATGGTGAGTGATAGGCATATTGTTATTTAGTTGGATTTAAGTCTAAAATATGTTGTAATGATAGGGTATGCATACTGCAGTATATATACAGTTGCTAGTTGCAAATACAAGGGAAGGGATAAATTCATGATAAATTTTGACGGATATATCCGTACCACAGATTCACCACTAGCGACGGATACATCCGTCATTGTCCGTTCCTAAACTTTTCAAACTGTGTCTGAATCAATTTATGTAAGTTGAAATGGCGTTGAAGAAAAACTATAAAATTACCTTTAAATGTATCATCTTAAAAGTGAATTCTAATTTTCTTTTCTTGGATTCTTCCTTGTGCGGCTGAGAGAGTCGTTCACTGTAGCTGTAGACCAATGTAATAGAACTGTTTAGCAAAAATACTACGTGACTATGCGGTATACATTGCATCTTACACGAGTGCCTATACCACTGGGCTTCATACAAGCTACGCAGTCTACAACGAATTGTCATCGGTGACGTTAGTCAAATAGGGTCCTAATGACATGCCTGCAGTCTAGATGCAACTAATATCGAACTGGTGTGTGTATACGCTATTGTTACTGCTATTTTCATAACTGCAATAGGGTTAGGACTTTTGTTGGCATACCATGGTTCAAGAATCCATGCAGTCGCTATTTCCTAATTATTATATACTTATATTGATATTGGTTAAATCGATAAACTGATCGCTGAATTTTGGTAAGCTTCGTTACAAACAAACATATAATAGTAGGTAAGAATAAATCGACTTAAAAATGTATTTAGTATCTTTTATCTTGAAGTATGACAATACTGAAGGCCAACTTCGAAGCGGTATGTAGTATAATAATTAGGATATAGGGATTCCATGGATTCTAGAACCACCGTATGTCACCAAAACCCTAACCCTAGACTAATAACTTATACTTAATATAACTTCTTTTGTGTCAATGGTTATAAAAAGCCTCCTTAGATTTAGTTCGGAAACAGTTTTCCGGGAAAGGTTTATTACATTTATTTCAGTTGCAAGAACGTTAAATAATATCAAAATATAGGGCACAGTCGAGTTCAAAAGTACCACGTCGCAGTAAAGTATTAAAGGGAGAGTGGTGTGAGTTTAGTATATCAATAGCTGCGACAAGGCGCTAAAATAAACAGCTACTTCTGAGTTCGACGGTACTATAGTTGAAAATTCCCTTTAAACAGTGGGTGATATGGTTGGAAAAAGATCTGTCAACAGATGTAGAGGGCCAATTTTAGCACCTTTAATTGAAATGAACTTATTTGGCTGTCGCTTTCGATTTAAAGGGATGCCACACGAGCGTTGCGTGGTCACCGCTGCGATGTTCTTCCTATAAATTAGAACTACATGCCTCACAATGCGTTGAAACACTTTTGTCAAATCTATGTTGAAATCACAGCGTTGTGATGATGCAACGCACCGTCAACTCCCGTGTTCCATTTCCTTCGAGCAATACATAAAGTAATACACTTTGTAAATCTGCGTTAACTTAGGTCTACTGTTTCAGGGCGCATTGCCCCTTTGGCTCCCCTCTTTAATCGGACATTATTTCGCGTTCTTGCAAATTGACGGCAGAAGTTCCCAATAATGTAACCCTACCTGCGCTTGTAGGAAGAAAATTATTTTTGTTCCGTCCTTTTTTTTGGTTTCTAAGGCCTAATTAGTAGTTTTATATATGAAAGCTTAGGCACTGCAGTCCGAAATGCATCTGTAGATTTTATAATATTGTTTTATGAATACTTAAAAGGTCAACAAAAGCTGAAAGTAATAATTTCAATAGTTATTTTATATGGACGCTATGGAGTATTTTGTTAGTGATAAACTTATGCTGGTAACCAACCTATTATGTAGTTAAAAGGACTGGCTTGGTTGATACCCTGAGTGTAGTCGAACTCAAAAGCTGGACATTTTAGTACCTCGTCACAGTACCCTATTAAACTGAGAGTAAATTGAATTCACTATATCAATAGCTGGTTCTAAAATGTCGTGTTATTGTGGTCGGCCTTACCTTATTATTGTGATAATAATAATTTAAAAATGTTACCCCCAAAGCAGAATAGTTTTTTAATGTAGTGTACATTCTACAAAGTCTTCCTTCTATTTGTTTATCCAGAGACGGGACCTCTGTACGAAGTAAATGAACAAAAATGATTTTCTGCCGCAGCCAGTATAGATACCACTTGTAAATAGTTTTAAAGTTCTTGTTTCATGTTTATATACATTATTTTGGAGAAAAAAATATAACCACCACTGCATTTTACTTGTTGTTTTATTTTGACTTTTGTCTTAGATGTTACACCGCTGGGGATATGAAAATTAGGCAGTTCCCGATTAAAACTAAGGCAAAAGCCAGATAATTAAATAAAACTTCAGGTTATTTTAAATTCATTTTATTCAACATCAAATTAGCAACAATATGGTGCATAAAATTCAGTAATCGAGTTGCCGCCGTGAAAATAAATCTTATTATTATATTACGATTTAACACACAATGACCTAGACAAGGAATGTAATAAACTTTTGTTTCAAGTATTAAATGAGTAATGAGGAGTCTTTAACCGATATAATTTGTTTTCTAAGTAAATACCAATAACATACGGGTAGGGCACTAATAATAATAATATGCCATCAAGTACCTTTAGCGTTAGCTTTTGATTATTCATTTTCGACATCAAAACTAGCCATAATATCAAAAATACGTTTTTTTATTCAACCAAAATAATCCTTCTTTACACAATTAACGGATATATCCGCATCATCAAAAGCGACGGATAAATCCGTCACGCCCATAGCGGATATGCAGCCCCTTTATACTTTAAAAGCTTGCCCGCATTGTATGAGTACCTACTACAATTATATATTTCGAGTTTGAATTCACAATTCGAAAACGAGAGGCCGTCTTGTTAAAACTAGTCTTTTATGAGGAGGACAGTGGATATTTTATATTCCATGCAAGACATTTTTTTATCTACAGGGTGCAGCTTGTTATGTCAAGGATAAATAGGCATATGCCGACACATTCATTTTTGTAGGCATTTGAGTCTAAACCCTATGAAAAATCCAAGTTAAAGCGATCCACGGGATCAAAATTTGGCATGAAAATACTACAATCCTGTACTTTTTTTTACTTTCTATATTAAATGTAATGCAATCCTTTGGACACAATCTAACACAAATAAAATGTTTACGATATAAATTAAATTGTATAAGCGTCATAAAATAAGAAAACTTAACGTTTTAAACTTGATTGTAATTCTAAATGACTATAGCCAAGTAATAAATAAAATCTCTTTACAAACTAAACATTAACATAATATTCAGGGGACAAACTTATTATTTAGAATAAACCACGTGGGGCCAGCAAGATTTAACACATTCTGGGGCTCTAAAATTGCCTTTGACATTCTATCGTATTGTCATATTTTCCACAGGGTCTTATTCCACTTTGTCTCTACAAGTATTGTTATTGTGCCAATTTTTATACACCATAACGTTAACAATACGAAGTGTCAAAGGCAAGAAGGTTTAGCCAGAGTAGAATCTAAAAGACGTTATTATATCTATGTTTATAAGCTCTGGTTTTAAAGCTGTCATTGCATTGGGGTATCAGTGTTTTTTTTTGTATTTGACAGCGTTGAAACGGTTATTAGCTATCTCATTGTAATTAAACCCTCTTATTCTTGCTGGCCCGTCTAATATTGTTCCTAAGAAGCGATAAAATTTCATGCACAATCGGACTAGATTGGCAATCAAATGAGGTCGTATGGATCAAGCTGATTAATAAAATCCAAGGTTTTAAGGGCCCATGATCCCCAATTTGATTGCTTGAAAAATGGAGATATGATTTTTTATTTCGATTAAAAATTAGCTGATAGCCTCAAACGGTTCGGCCGTTAGAGCTTGAACACAAGAATTTTCATAATTTACATACACACTTCATACTGCATTTGCTTTCAGGGGGGTTATTATGACATAGCAATGCAGTTCTGTTTACGCTGAGAGAAAAGGACAGAGCTATATAACTGCTACAGCTCCGTCCTTTACGCTCACCGTAAAATAAAAGGCACAGCCACGTCATAATAACTCCCGTGGAGTACCTACTTATAAATCCAATTTAACCTGTATTCAATGAAATAAATAACTACTAACTTACCTTCATCATATAAAATCCAATTACCTGCCAATGACGAATAAATCTGCACGCACACTTGGGTATGTTTTCGCTCCGTGTGTAAGATAACTTGATATTTCTACAGCGGCCACTGACACGCCTAGAACAGCTAATCCACGCGTGCTGCGAGTGCATGCGCAGCTTGCGCCGCAGTGGATTTCCGGCTTTAGAAGGAAATTGCTGCTATTTTTCGGCCGTTGCTTTTTGACATGATATTGAAAGTGTGCCAAATGCCTGCTATTTCAAAATAAAATTGGTAATTTTCTAAAACGTTTGTACAGTACTTTACACTGTAGAAATGTTGAACTTTGTCATATCAACTTCGAAGTCAAATGTAACTAACTGGCTGCATAAATTGGTTGTATGTACAGTATGTTATAATGAACGCAATACTGTTTATACAGCGATAAGTTATCTGCTAAGGTGAGTGGAGTGCTGGTACTTGACGAACGCTATGGCGGCGAGCTCTTTGCAGAACTCCTCCAGGACTATAAGGCTTTCTACGAGTTGGTTGTGGTCACAGCTGAAAGAAAATGGTTTAAAAATATTTTAATGCAGTCTCGTGCAGGGTTCGTCCACCATACAACAAAGAAGCATTGTTCGTACTCTTGAATTTCAGAATGGAGCTAAGACACATTACTAGTATAATGTATTCATATTTGTATTGTTGACCCTGAGTTGGCTACACATTTATCTCTATTACGGTATTTTCATAATTTGTTGAGAAATGCGATTTAAAAAATGTATGCATGTTCCTTATTGGGGTTACATTTAGGCAAAGTTTAGAAAAGCATACTTAAGCGACTTAAAAGTAAGATTACTTTTAAATTTAGCACAATTGGACTATGCAATTTTATTGTTATACCGAGTAGTAGAAATCCCCGCTTCAGACCTACCTCTCATCATAAATCGGGTCTTCACTCATCAAATGCATCCTAGTATTCTCTATGACCTTCTTGTAGTTCCTGATCTTCGGTATCTCTAACGTCAACTTCCTCGCCAACTCCTGAAGCGTCTTGAACAGGGTCACAGTTTTCTTGGCGGTAGTCAGCATCGGATTCAATAGATACTCGTGCAAATTCGGATGAGGCAACAGAGCTAACTTAGATATTATTGAGGTAAGATGCAAGTTTACTTGGTAGGGTTGTGTATGCATGTTTGAAAGTAATTTAAATAGCATTCTTAGGAACGGTCCTTCGTCGAAATCTTCTTCGTCCGTGTCTGGAGAACGAATTAGTCTGTGTGTAGGGCAATCGGAACTGGTGCATTTTTGGTCGTGTTGGCATTTCGGGCAATGTTTGTCCGTCTGTTTGTTGGTAAAGATGTCGAGGTGTATATCAGCCTCGGGCCGGCTGTCGTAGCTGTGAGTTGAACTTGCTGTGGTTTCTATGTAGGTCTCCGTCGGCCAGTTGAACGTAGACGTTACGTCTAGCCAGAACTGAAAAGGATGGGCAGAAATGTATGGAGTGACCACAGATTGGGGTTACACGGCCCATGACGACACGTATGCGTCGTGTTCGAATGTCTTCGCTATGCCCATAACGACCATACTTGTCACGAATAAATCTAAATTTAATAGCTTCCCTGTTCGACGATAAAAATGAACCATTTAGCTAATGTTTTCTCGAAAGAAAGGTTAATTAGTGTATTTAATTTTCAATATTTTCTTTTCATTTCATTGTTCTAAATATTATTTAAACGATAATCACGGATATATCCGCACCAAAGGTTCATCACTATTGACGGATAAATCCGTCACGATGGGTACCGCTATGCATACTTCAATAAAGCCGCTGTATTCGACACGGCGTTAAACTTAAAATTGTATATATACGAGTTGGACTGTAACAATATTTTAGTTTTAGACGGTGTCGCTTGAAACTCTCGCTCCATCCAATAAGAGATGGACGATAGCAGAATAATATTTAGGATATACCTCAATAAGAAAAAACTAAAACTGAAAATGTTTCAGAGTATTTTCATGTGGAATTATTTTAGATTATGAATATTCCAATTTGCAGTCTTTTAGCCATTATGTAGTTACCTGGTAGTGGCGATGCGCGTCATGTATATAGTGCTCGTAGTCGGAGCCGACCGGGTCCGACAGGATGGCGCGCGGCAGCAGCAGCAGGAAGCTAGAAAGGAAACAGGAAATAAAACAACCGCTCAGACAAACAAACATTTAATCACATATGGCTTACAGTAATCACAGGTGACTTCATTGTGGGACAAATCGATTGATTACTTTCAAACTAATTTCCTAAAAGCATGACAAAAAACTGCTCGGAAATAGGGTATGGTAAAAAACCAGCTTTGTTTAATTTTGCGGTCTCGTTTTTTGCAGTCATTAGCTGTTTATTAAGACTAAGCTAACGAAGGTAAACGTCACGCTAAGTAAAGCGGGAACTTGTTGCCACATTCAGACTCCATAATTAGCAGACAGCATAATATTCAAATGTCTTCGGATTCACATATAATTATATTCTAGATTTTAGCCCTTTCCGAAACGGGAACTGGTTCAAAATAGACTTGCGGGATTTCAACTAATCAAACTGACAGTCATGTAAAGTTAAGTAAAAGCTAGTGAAATTGAGCGAGCTGTCGTTCGGAGTGAATTAATTTCTAATTATTGCCCAATATCGCTGCAGTTAAAATAGTGTTGATATTTGAAAAAAAATATGTTTCAACTGTCACTAAATCACTATTTTTGCCATGCTATAGGTAATCGTTGAATCAGTTTCGAAAGTAATAAAGCGATTGTAGAATATGGCAAACAAAACTTCAGGATGAGGCCGATTTTCCTTTCTTCGGGGCTAAAGATTAATATTATAACTACAAAAAAAAATATTTTATGGTCAGATGCCCGTCCCATACATCAAAGTGACAAGTCAAGGAAAACTAACTTTATAGACGCGTCTTGAGATGGACGTCGCACTCAAAATCAGTTTGTTGATAAGGCCTTAAGACAACAAACTATAAATAAACGCCAATTGAGATTCACCATATCTTTACAAATAACGTTCATTGAACTATTCCGAAAAACTAATGCGATATTAAATTTTAAAATATGTTTTTAGGTTTTTTTTCATTAAGTTCGTATTTTTTGTACTTGAACTATGCATGACCTTTATGGATACTAAAAATCTCTAGACGTTTTTCACGTTCCTATGCAGACAGACATAGGATACGTTATCACATAACGGTTGTAATAAAAAATTAATATTATAAGGTTTTTTTTATTTTTACACACTTGATGGGTGTTCATCATGCAGAGCTTGTTATAAAAATGCAAATTGGATGAAATTAGTATACGTTACGGTTGATTTTAAGGTAAATCTCAAGTAGACGTTAGTTAACAACTATGATTGTGACATTACAATATTATTCGTCTCCTCGTTGAAATGATCTTGGCCCTGTCGCGGTTATCAAATGTACCGAAAACGTATGCAACAATTATTTAGTAGTAATAAAATAGTATATAACTCTATTGTTTTCAACTGTATAGTATTTAAACTAGATTTTGTACACAGAATTCATTTTGGAAGTTAGTTTAATCGCATGACAAACATAAAAAAAACGTAAAATATTTTAAAATTTGAAGTTTTTTTATACATAGAGGTACGCTTTTTAGGCTTGTAATATGCTAGGTACAAAACACCGCTGGTACAAATTATTTTGAGATATATTTAGACATAATCAAAGAACGTAAGATTCGTCCTCATAAAATTAAGAAGTAACATTTGGAAAAAAATAACGACATATATATTAAGCTGTCATATAATCTTACGTAATATAAAATGGCGATAATCGTATGGGATAAAAATAAGCCAAAATAAAGAGCACACAATTGGCTAAAACTTAAAATAAACCTAAAACCCTCATTTAAACCCTTATTTACATTTCATCTTAAGTATATTTACAGGCTATAATGTACATAAGTAACATTAGAACTTATGTACAAGTAATACAAAATAGTTCATTTTATAAAACATCAAGAAATATAATGAATCTGCACAATCACAACCGTCGCGAAAATTTGTATAAAAATTTGAAACTATAGAAATAAATATTAACTTTTAGAGTAACTTGTAAACTTGCTCTCATATAAATAAGTAAATTCACAATCAGAAAAACCAACTCTAATAATGCATTAGTTAAATTTTGAGAACTGCAATCCTTTGGCACTAGAGTAAGGTCAGTAACCTTCAACGGATATATCCGCATCATAAACCAACAGTAACGACGGATTAATCCGTCACCGTTGACAGTGCGATAGAAAACTACGTATTTTTTGTAAGATAGAAATACGAACTTGTTTTACAACTTACTTTGCGAGGGACCAATTTTGCTATAGAGATGGTGTAAAAAAAGGTTAATAATTTGACTAGGATTATACATATGACTAAATAATATTTAGATAACGGGGGCTTGATTTTCTTTGTTACGTTTTTGAAAATGTATCTTGCGTTAGTTAATGTTAATAACGAAGGCCAATTTTGCTAAAGGTTTTGTACCTGCTTATTTATATGAGATTATGGAAACTAGAGCTACATTTGGTGATTAAATTTACCAACATATTTTGTTTGCATTAGCTGTACATTGACGAGATGGGAGGGGGGGCGGTAGTAGTTCACACGTAATCAGTTGGTTTGTTGGCAACTACATTTTAACCTAGTTGCGTCCTTTAGTCAAGTGAAACAAAGAAATAAAGATCAAGGGCCAATTAAATTGAAGACGAACTATACTTCCTTTGTTTAGCTTCTTAACTTAATGTAAACAAAACCACGTGGCTTTGTTAAACATCCAATCAGAACAGTTTTTTGTAGAGTTTTGTTCTGCAACTATTGGTTGACGGACATTTTTTATTTTATTTAATGGACAGGTTTTTGCTCAAAAAAGTCGTTTTGCAAATTGGAAGTGCTTTCACTTTCTACTAAAATAATGACTGTTCACACGTCTCAATTTACTTAAAACTATTTTAAATTTGACTTAAAGTGCGATAGATCTTAGAAGGCGCTTCGGGTTTGTACTTGTCTCTCACTCGCTCTCATGCGCTCTTATTGAGAGCGACTGAGAGAGAAGTACAAACCCGAAGCACCTTCTAGTGCTCACAGACTGAACTAAGTAATCAACTAAATTAACAAGGCAGAAGAGAAGTATTTCACTGGCACCCCCCCTTCCCTTCCCCCGCAGGACGACAACGCATGAACTTGTTCCATAGTTTTGTAGATTCATCCGCGACTTAAGTTAATATTTTCTCAAACATGCTTGGAAAGGATGGCTTTTCTTTTGAAAAACGAAGTCGAAAATAGTCCCAATTCTTCCTAGGAGCAAAATAAAAGTATAAAAACTAATTTCTGTCCGCTGCGATATTTTAATTAAAAGTGCTCTCTCTCTATTGCATTTATAATCGAAAGGACCACGGAAAAAATCCCATACCCAACAACTTGTACCCGCGGTTTTGGGCGGTTCATTGTACATAAAACCACAGAATAAGTAATAGTACAAGTACAGAAGTAAGGAATGCAATTTAACCGGTTATTAACCGTTTTCGTATGAAAATAACCGGTTAAAATCGGTTAAAACCGGTTATTTGCCTTGTTTGTTGTTTGCTCCGATCTCCCTTTCCACCTAAGTAATAAGACGTAGTTTACTAGTATTAACCTTCAAAATATATGTTAATTTAATTATTAATTTTTTGGCATTTTGCTGTAATGTGATAAATGCCAAATTTTTTGTTTTATTGAATCCCGACTGTGCTAATACTGTTGCACACTCCTGTAATTGGTACTAACTATTTAACTATTTTCTTTATACATACCTTTTGTATTTGTATTTGTTTGTACAACCATTGGTGTGTCTAATTGAATAAATAAATAAAATAAACAAATCAATATAAACCTTAAAACTTTTTGTTTGTTATAAACTCAAGTACTATCGTTACCTACTCCGTTACTTAGAAAAGCTGCCATTTGTTTGTGTGTTGTGTTTACCTAATATCCAGCACATGCTGACCTTGCTTTAGCAGGCAGTTACTAGTACTGGGAGATCTACTTACAATGAACGCTGTTCAAGGCAAGTAGATAACTGGTTTTTGGTCCGAATAAGTTGAAAACTGCGAAACTGCGGACGGGTCGTTAATAAAATAAATAACATTATACCGCTCTTTTTGCGTCGAGGATTCAAAACTGTAGGTACTGATTGTGTCAGTAATTAAGTCCAGCTACTCGTAACTACCTATCTAGATCGAAGTTATTAATAATATTAATAATAATACCTTACCTATACCTTTCGTCATCCTGAGGCAGGTTAAAAAAAGATAATTTGACATTGGAGTTATTATTTAAGCACCCGTATGCGATGCAGTACTTTTTGCCTTTTCGATTAGTCATTATTCGTATAAGTGCGTATTCAAACAAAAACTTTGGCAGCGCACGGCGGCGCGCGTCGAGACGAGCGCTCGCGTGACACTCAACTGATTCGCCCCTTGCAAGGGGCAGCACATTTTGAAGGCGATAGCGCGGAGTGTCACCGGCCTGATAAAACTACCTATCTTAATACTCGTTATTAAAAAAAAAGATTCTTATTTTTCGAAAGTTTAATACAAAAATATATTTATGTATTTGTATCATTTCCTCGCATTGTTTGAGAAAATCATTATATATGGCTCGGCGGAACCATGGATTGCCTGACTCGGATTTTACCAACCACCTCGTCAGGCAATTCTCACTTTCCGGGCCTAGGCAATAATGTAAAATTAATATTAGGCGTCGCGAGCGCGGCCGGGGATCGGAATGTTTTCAGTGACCATCACCTCTTCTACGTGCCGTCTCAGTTGCTCAAGCCGCCTAAAACGCAAGCGATATGTTACTGCGGAAGCATGCGAATAAATATCGTTACTACTTTAGAAAAAACTCGTATATGATATTTCGAGAGGCATGAGTTTGAACTTGATTCTCTTTTCAAGTTTAGGTCTAAAATAGTATGTCAAGAAATATGAGATACGAGGTTTTTTCTTAGTAATGACGATATGTAAATATTTTAGTAACGTGGTATTGGACAAAATGCGTGACGCTCAAATTAGTCGTTAGAATTAGAAGTTTTTTTTTGGTAAAATAATATAAAATGCTTTGGAAAGTATAGAGGAGTTTCAAAGACAAGAGTCTACACCAAGTTTGTAATACATTTGTACAAATTTAAGAAAATATTAGGAAGAGAAGAAATGTAGAAGAGTGGATCCGAAAATATTTACAAGTGAATTTAACGGTTAAAAAACTTTTTTACCAGATCCCGAAACACTAGGCAATTTATAAAGGGAATATTTCCACCGGAGCGACTATAATAGGATCCGACATACAACTTCCTTACTTTATTTTTTGTTATCACCAACGAAATCATTATGGTAACGAAAAAGAAACTTGTTATATAAATATTTTGTGACCCATTGGAAATAAGTTCCTTAATTTTCCATTTTTCATATACCTTATCAGCTCTTTATCGAGATCAAGATTCGAAAATAATGTAGGTACCTAATTACGGTTCCATAAAAAAAAGTCAACTATTCAAGACAACGATATAAATACTTATATACTTAGAGAAATATATAAATTAATCAAATACACAAAAAAAATATGTCAAAAGCAATATGGTTTTATCAATTAGAATAGAGCCCTACAATAACGTACCTGTTTATAACGCGATGTATATTCTCTGGCGCGCCTTGCGCCGGGTCCAGTCCCTCGTGGGACAATATGTCCGTGATCTGCTCGTTCACGTGGTCTTCGTGCTGGAGCTGCTTCATTGCTTCTCTGGAACGGATACATAATTAAATGTAACGAAGTAATCAACCGATGGATGCGAGTATCAAACAAAAACGGGATCGCGTATGTGTATTATGAGGGTCAGGGAATAATCACCAAGTCCTGACCTAAATAATCTAGGCTTGTGTAGACATTCGTTCATTGAATACAAAACGGACACATTTCAAAATGAGTCAGTGTTGCATTTTAAAATTAGAAGGTATTCGTATAAGATTTTTAATGCAAGAGCAAATTATTTTGGAATGTGTCAGTTTTGTATTCAATGAGCGAATATGGTTGAGGGAGGACATCGCTGAGTTACATAAAAGTAACTTACTTTGAGGAATTATTGTATTTTATGTTTGAATTTCTTGCGGCGCTTCTTCTCCGTAATGATGGTCTTGTCCGAAGCGCTGGTAGATTCATACCGATGTGTAAAAGGCCAATTTAATGAATAAATATATTGATATTACTTGATTTGATTTTGGTTTCGAGACAACGATGTACGTACCTACTTTTATTAAGAAATATATACTATAAATGGAAAACATACCAGAACTCAGATGCAAATACTTTCTTACCCCTGGAACCTAGGACTGTTAGCTTCGTAAGTAGAGCTAAAAGAATAGGTTTTAAGTATGGCCGAAATCCACTTGAGGAAAACAGTATATTGTATTTGAACAAAGCCATTGCATTTCGGCACGCGACACAACAGGGCCGGTATTCTAAGTGCTAAAAACCATATCGTCTTTGATCTGTTGATAGCTCTTATTTCCTTGACAGTAATGGCGGCTGACGTCGAAACAAATCCGCCGGAAATAGAGACCCAGGAGCGCGTTTCAGAAAAAAGGACGTCATATTTTTTTAAAGCAAATACAATCTACATATACTTGCTAAGGAGATTGTGTTGATAATCAATTGAAATTTCCAGATAGTTGCGGTGATTTTTACACTTTAAACTGTTACAAAGGTTTTGTTTAAATACAAATATATTGTTTGTAGTTCGAAAAATAATATTGTGTCAGTCAACTAAAGTCAAAAATCACTTTGACAAATGTCCTAAATTTAGGACGTTGGGCCTCACGAGGGTGAATGCGGCCAAACTAAGAACTAAAGACTTATAACTTATTATAATTTAATTCTATTTCTGACGATCTCAATGTAACTGCATATAATTTGACATGTAATGTAATTTATACTGTGTTATATTGAGTAATAAAATCTGAATCTGAATCTTAATGAATAAAGCAGTAATGAATGCGTACTTGTTCCTCTCCCGCTCTTGCCACAGCGAGACGTCATTGAGCCTGTCCCGCTCGTCGTCGTCGGGCTGCGCAGGCGCAACGTACCCGCGCGCGCACACGCGGGACAGCACTAGCCTGTGGATGCTGTGCTCGGTGCCTTTCTCTACTATAGTCTGTTAAGAAACATTTTTATAATAAACTAGATGACCCGGCAAACGTTGTTTTGCCATATAAATAATTTTTAAGTAATTTCTAGGGTATGAAAAATAGATGTTAGCCGATTCTCAGACCTACTCAATATGCTCACAAAATTTCATGAGAATCGGTCAAGCCGTTTCGGAGGAGTACGGGAACGAACATTGTGACACGAGAATTTTATATATAAGATAAAGGGCGGCTGGCGGATGCAATATCGTTCCTTTACTTTCTCGTATCTGATCGAATAGTTAGATAGGAAAAACACTCGTGTATACTAGAGAATTAAGACTACTTCCTATCTAACTATTCGATCAGATAAAAGGTTGAAAAAGTAAAGGGACGATATAGAAACTTCATTAATATTCTAAATATTCAAATAGACTATAATCAACTTTTTATGACACGGGTTAGCTTTTAAAATCAAAAAGAATTTGCTTCGAATGCAATTATCTGTAATTTAAGATTTACTAATTTCATATTTTGTTTTTATTAATGCGATGTAATAATTAAATCAAGGCACATCTGTGTTTTCCATACATCTACTGTAAGAAAATGACATTGTGGCAGGTGATCTCCATTACTGTTTTAAACTGTTAAGTGCACACTATGATATTATGAATATGCAGCAATGTGTCTCGTGTCATTTCCCGATGAATGTCGAGAATTGCCGCGTGTCAAAGTCCAATTAATCCTACTGTATCGTACCAACACGAATCAAAGCTCACTTTTCAACGTACAGTCACAAGATTTAATTTGGTACCCACCTTAGGTCCAAAGTCAATCTGACATTCTACAACAAAAAGGCTGAGTTCCTTAAAAGTTACAGATGACTTGACATCTCTAATGACATTGACGATTTCAAGCATATTTTTCTTGAAATGGGTCCCAAATTAACGCTCGCGACCGTACAACAACAACGACAACCTTTGCAGGTATGATTACCTCGAAGAAGCGCAGCGTCTCGAGCGTGAGGTCCTGGTTGTCGGCGAGGCAGTTGTCGACGAGCGCGAGCAGCAGCGGCCACTCCGACAGCTCGCCGTCGCCCACCAGCCAGTTGGAGAACTCTGTGGGGATGCATATTCATAGGTAGGGAATGCAAATAACCGGTTATAACCGGTCTTAACTGGTTATAACCGGTCTTAACTGGTTATAACCGGTCTTAACTGGTTATAACCAGTCTTAACTGGTTATAACCGGTCTTAACTGGTTATAACCAGTCTTAACTGGTTATAACCGGTCTTAACTGGTTATAACCAGTCTTAACTGGTTATAACCGGTCTTAACTGGTTATAACCGGTCTTAACTGGATATAACCGGTTTTAACCGGTTATTTTCATACAAAAACGGTTAATTACCGGTTAAATTGCATCCCCTAGTCATGAGCAGAGCCCGGAATTTCCGCAGCAAAACAAATGACTGTTGCAGTCTAGCTAGAGTTAGAAATATTTTCGCCGAATACACATGACAGAAACGGTATTGTACTATGTAGAAATAAGAATGTGGCGAAAAATCGTTTTGACGACAAAAAACCGACATAAAGATTATTTTCTCTGACATGTTCGGAAATGTTAACGATACCGATTTTCTCGCATTTTTTTAAAAAACACTACAAGCCTCGACCGAGAGGCGGTTGCTGGACTCGTCTATAATTTGTCCCGCAAAGAGATTTTTCCCGGTGTTTACAGGAATGTAGGTTACCTAGAGCGAGGTCGGTGGAGTCGACGAGCTTGAGGCACTTGCTGAGCACGGCGGTGACGCGCAGCGCGCGCGGCGCGGCCGCCAGCCCCGCCTCGGCGCTGGCCTCGAGGAACTGCTGCCGGAACGTGCGCGCCAGGTGCGCCGCGATCGTGCTGTGGCATTCCTGGGGTCACCACGAATTCAAAAGGTTACCAATAAAAAAAAAACTGTAAAAGATTTTTCTCAAAAATGACAGGAAAAGTTGACATTACTATCTATATATTGGGATGCGAAGTACATAGTTTACTCGCTACACAAGCACGCAATGATGCATACAAATTTCATTACTATCTAGTATCTAACTTTTAAAAAGTGAAAACGGCCTTAATAAAATGAGGGCACAAGTCTTATACATCCAAATTTTGTTCGGAACATAACTTTTTTATCTGTGTCTCGAATAGCTTGAGTAGTATTAAAAAAAGCTTGCGTTTCTGTTTGTCATAAACATAAAGGCGGTAAAGAGTAATAGTTTTTTCTCAAACATGCTATGGAATATTGACATTGTGTGCCTTACAATAGGCTGCGAAGTATGACGTTTCAGGTGCGGCTGGGACAGGAGGTCGTTAAGGGAATTTCATACAAATCGTGCAGGCCTAGGCCTGCAAAGTCCTTTTTTTTAATTTCCATTCCACATAAATTTGTGGCACAGACATCATGACATTCTGCCACTATGCGTATTCAAAAAATAATATTTTTAAAATTTTTGAGAAAATGTTATAACGTCAAGTACTAGGAGTGCATAAACGTTTGGGAGACATCCGCGCTGTGTCGTGTGCGCCCGCCGCCCGCCCGCCGGCTGCCCGCACCGCCTGAGATCTAAGTTGCGCTATGCCTGATATACCTCCTAATTACCGCTGCGCTCCTGGTACTTTATTTTAACACCCAATTACTTTTCCGTGGACATTTATCAATTTACTTTTTTGAGTGATGTATTTTTTATTTAATTGCATATGTTTGAGAAAAGCACTATACATACCTCGGCGGGAAATATGGGGTTGCCCGCCTCAGACCTATCCGGCCTCGCTTGGCGCTCGGCCGTCTATATGTCTTCGGCCGGCAACCCCTTTTGTCCCGGCCTCTGTAGTAATGTACTATTTTGTTATGTGAAGCTTGCTTGTTTACTTTACTTTAATTTTTTTCTTGCGATTTTTGAGAAAAGCACTATATATGCCTCGGCAGGTACGGCAATTGCCTGCTTCACTGCCTAGGCAATAATGTACTATTATAGCATGGTTCGATTCAGGATTTTCAAAGGTGTACTTACCCAATGTCAATGACAAAATATTAACTGACAGTCTTGGCATGACAAAGTTTATCCGTGTACACCTTTTTAATAACCATCAGCAATTCGTTCTGGTAGTGACCCTGCCTCGAAGCTAGCGGTCCTGGGTTCAAATCCCGGTAAGGGCAGATATTAGTGTGATGAGCACGAATGTTTGTTTCTGAGTCATGATTGTTTTCTATACAGTGTGTTACCAGCACCCTGGCTTTTTTTAAAGTAGGTTAAAATAACGTATATCTGTAACGTAACTATGACATTAATTTAATTAATAAACAGTTTTTCAGGCTTTGTTAACTTTCTAACAAAATTTTAATTGCCAGCAATGTAAAGCACAGCGATTTGACAAGTGTAAATGACAGTCGACGGATACTTTGATTATTATGATTTGCCCCCGTACCACGACATGCCTTGTATCAAGCAACAGCAATACTGATAACGATGAACACGCAGCACATGCACTACATTAAAAATGGACAGTATCTAAGAAAATTTATTGTTAAGTTATTTTAATTATTTTTTAATTGATAATACTTGCAAACAATTGCTAAAGTAACGTAATATCGGCAGTTTTAAAAAATGCCCGCATGCCGGTAACACACTGTATATTTAAGTATATATTTCTCTATGTATTTGTATCGTTGTCTAGTACACAATACAAGCCTTGAGCTTAGTTTGAGACTAGGTCAATTGGTGTGACATTGTCCCCTGATATTTATATTTATTTATTATTTATATTCAATATTAAAATACAACCTAAACGTCTTCTTCCTATCTAAACAATATTGACTAGTTAAATCATATTTTAGTACTTACTTTCATCAAAGTATCGCAGTAATCCAGCCACGAGAAGAAACTAGTGAGCTCTCGGTACCCGTGGAACTTATTGTAGTCTTTGTCACCGAAATCTTGAGCTACATATCTAGAAGAATACAAAAAAAAATTACATACATACATACATAAACTCACGCCTAAAAAAAAATTAAACAATGAATAATCAATAAAAAGACATTAGTAAGACTAATAGTTGTCAATTTTGTTACCAAAAAAAAATTAAACAATGAATAATCAATAAAAAGACATTAGTAAGACTAATAGTTGTCAGTTTTGTTACCAAAAAAAAAATTAAACATTGAATAATCAATAAAAAGACATTAGTAAGACTAATAGTTGTCAGTTTTGTTACCAAAAAAAAATTAAACAATGAATAATCAATAAAAAGACATTAGTAAGACTAATAGTTGTCAGTTTTGTTACCAAAAAAAAATTAAACAATGAATAATCAATAAAAAGACATTAGTAAGACTAATAGTTGTCAGTTTTGTTACCAAAAAAAAAATTTAACAATGAATAATCAATAAAAAGACATTAGTAAGACTAATAGTTGTCAGTTTTGTTACCAAAAAAAAATTAAACAATGAATAATCAATAAAAAGACATTAGTAAGACTAATAGTTGTCAGTTTTGTTACCAAAATATGTAAGGGACGTAAAAAAATGGACACGGACGGAACGATATGTAAGGGACGGAACGGAACGAACGTTTTTGTATTTGGGGACATATCGGGATTCCTTTTGTTTATAAACCAGAATGATGGTCCCAACCAGCGCACAATTTTATTTTAACAGAAAAAAAAAAATTATTAACTACCTATTCATATTTACTTACCTATTTAACCTAATTGTCTGGAAAATCGCCATTTAGTGACAAGGCCGACAGTTGAGTTAAGTATGTAGTATTTTAATGTATTTTTTGTTGTAATGCCAAAAAAGGGGTCGATAATATGCGTCTGTCAATTTAAAGTGCCGACTAAAGCGACATTTTAGTAAAAATGTCACCATCAAAAATTATAGAAAGGTGTGTTAAAACTGGAAGACAACATTTGCGGTGTTCAATTTTAACTACATTTAGATGTTCCCTTTTCAGTATGTTCTGTTCAAGTGGTCGACGTCGTTAAAGTCGACATTCGGTAATTGTTGACGACACTATCTCTATCACACTATCTCGGCCGGCGATGTGTCGTGTAGGGACCGGACTCGTACTGTACTAACGCCCTTGCTTCGTGATGTTCAAGTGGTCGACATCGTTGGGGTCGAAGTTCGGTCCTTGTTCGACAGCTTGTCGACGACACTAGCTCTATCACACTCACTCGGCTGTGTATCGCGTAGGGACTATAGACTCGCTACTGTACTCACGCCCACGTGATATTCAAGTGGTCGACGTCGATGGGGTCGGACAACTAGTCGATGACACTATCTCTATCACACTCACTCATTCAGCGATGTGTCGTGTAGGGACGACACTCGCTACTGTACTCACGCCCACGTGATTTTCAAGTGGTCGACGTCGATGGGGTCGGGCAGCTAGTCGATGACACTATCTCTATCACACTCACTCATTCAGCGATGTGTCGTGTAGGGACGACACTCGCTACTGTACTTACGCCCACGTGATGTTCAAGTGGTCGATATCGTTGGGGTCGACGTTGGCCGGAATGGCTCTGTACTTCTCGGACAGCTTGTCGACGATGAGCTCGCAGGCCGGACTGCAAGTCGTCACGAGGCTTGCAATGTCGTCGTCTGGTAGTGACGACACTATCATTATGCCCTCGCATGCGCGGAGAACTACTTGGTTATCCTAAAAAAAAGTATATCTAAAAACACTTAGAAACAGGTGGAAAGAATTGGTCACTGGGAAACAGGCGTGATTTAATGTATATATGAAGAAACAATGGGCACTTTTTGTCACATTTAAACCTAAATATTTGGCAAAAAGCGACAAGGCATGTTTTTTTAACATTGGCTTTCAATATTTATCAATTAATTTAAAATTTGCCCATTTACTTCAAAAATCATTAACCCGTGGCGCGTCCTGTGGGCGGTCTCGACGGTGGTCCATAAGAATATTCGAATTTAGAACTCAGTGTAGTTCGAACTAAAATTGATATTGTAATACATAAGTACAGATGTAGTGATGTGTGTTAGCCTCAGGGTTGGCAACGCATTTGCAGTCTTAGGATTGCATTGCAGTCTTGTGATTGCGAATGTCTGTGGGTCACAGTTTCCACTTACCATCAGGTGGCCTGTGTGCTCGTTTGTCTACTCGATGCCATAAAAAAAAAACCTTTCCCAACGTTTTTTGTCGAATATGTTCGTATTTATCTAGCTTTCCCAATTAGCTTCAGTACCCATCAATATGAGAAAGCAAGATAGTCGAAGTTATCCGACCAAAAACGATGGGAAAGGATTATTCACTACATCTGTATATGACATGACGTTCCACGGGTAACTGTAATTTATGGTGGAAAAAAAAGTTGAACGTGCGGGCGTAGTATCGTTGCGTTTATCGCGTGACAAAGTGTGGATAAAGCATCCGTCACTCTCGTACTTATATACGTGTCAAAAAGAGACAGATGTTTTATCCACATTTTGCCACGAGATAAACGCAGTTATAATAGGCCCCCTGTCCTGCATGTAAGAAATAATGGTGGTATAAACAAGAGCATACTTACAGCACTATTTAAATACGACAATAGCAAATCAATCAGCAGGAACTTATCATTGTCATCATACACAGTCTTGTGGCTCTTACACGACGCGTCGTCATCAGCGGAACAGCTGTTATTGCAGTCTGCGCAGGCCCTGATTATAGATACACTCTTCAATGGGTTAGTAGGCAATTCCACTTCGAATAAGGGATTTTTTCTAGGCGTTTGAACTTTGTTTCTGATTGGGATGAGTTTTTGAACGTCTTCCGGTATGCTGAGGAGGGTAGACTTGTCTTCTACGAAGGGGGTTGTGAATATGTTGGCTAGCCCGGGTTCTTTTCGAACGAGGCCGCACAGAGTTAGGAGCAGTTCGACTTCTTCCTTCTCTGTGGGTGATGCGGGGCTCTCATTGCATTGTATTAGCATGCGCTGGAAAGGAAAATATTGTCAAGTACTGGAAATTCATGAAAGTTATGTGAGTGTAATTTATCAAAAACCATTGGCTGTCTATCTCTGTCGGGTCTGCTCCGTTTGGTAGAAATATTTTTGGTGAAATGTATCTCAGAAATTTATTCCCGTCGCAACTGTTTTATTTTTCAAGTAGTCACAATTGTAACGTAACGTAATATACGTAGCAAGCGGTTTCGATATACCGGATATAAAACAAAAATATTACAAAATGCTTTTTGGGAAATGATACATTTGACCAAAAATGCTTTGGCCAAGCGGCAGGATCCCGTCTCTGTCTCACGTGCTGATTGTTGTTGCAGTTGTGAATGTGAAATAAAATGAATCTTAAGAAAAATACCCAACTGCAGTAAAAATATCAACTAAAAAGCGAAACACAAGCTCTATAATATATAAAAAATCATAAGAGCAGTGAACTTACATAACTGACATGCAATGAATTACAAAACATATTCCTTAGTTTTTTTTTTAATAATTTGCTAGAAAGCTAGCTAGAAATTTGCACACTGTCTTTCGCTCGCAGCAAAATCGAATTTTGCCCACTGTCTATGAACAACAAAACCTGCTTTTTGAGGTGCTGAGGTGAAAGTTAATTATCAGTTAGTTAGTTAGTTTTGCGGGTCGTAGGACCTTGTGCAGGGTCCGTCCGGATCGCTACCACCGGCTTATCCATTAACCTACCGCCAAACAGCAGTGTTCGCATTGTTGTGTTCCGGTTTGGGGATAAGACAGCCGGTGAAATGACTAGCATAGAGGCATTCCATCTTAGTCCTCAGGGTTGGCAACGCATTTGCAGTCTTAGGATTGCTCTGCAGTCTTGTGAATGCGAATGTCTATGGGTCACAGTTTCCACTTACCATCAGGTGGCCTGTGTGCTCGTTTGTCATACCTAAGCCATAAAAAAAAAACAAAAAAAAATGGGTGGATCAACTTTTTGTTGTTGTTGTTCTGTCCCGTGTCCCCTGGACAACAGCGAAAGAGTTTCTTAGAAAAAATGTTATAATATATACTTCTAGCACACTCAGAAGAAAGGCCAAATGGGTTTGTAATTGCCAATAAAACTGATTTTTAGTGGACTTTATCCATTGAAATCATAATTTTAAAGAGTGACCCAGGAGACATCACCATGGCAACGAGGTACAAAGAAAATTTGATTGACCCTTAACCCTTATACATTAGTAGATTAGGTATAATG
>OZ014459.1:11640577-11826492 GCA_963966035.1 Acleris laterana | reverse complement strand
ATGATATCCGGCACGTAGGCGGGGTTGGGGTCGTCATCGATCAGGGACAGCGCGGCCCCGTGAGGCTCCAGGGAAGAGGACCAGATGTAGGGACAGTTGAATACTGATGATAATCTGAAAATTGTTAAGGTATGCTGGTTAATTGTGCAACATGTAGTTACAGAATTATCAACAAGTTTTTAGAGTTGTAGGTAATTCTGTAACTGCCTACCCCACTCTGGGAACAAAGCCGTGAGTTAATCTATGTACGTCTATGTATGTATGCAGAAATGTATCCTACTCCCTACTAATATTATAAATGCGAAAGTTTGTGTGTTTGTAACTCCTTCACGCGGCAAATTCAGGATGGATTTGGATAAAATTTGGAATGCAGATAGTTTTAAATCCTGCTACATTTATCCCGGAAAATTTTAAAGTTCTTGATGGAACAACGATAAACGAAATCTACGCGGACAGAATCGCGGACAGAAATTAGTCTAGTATTATAGATGCGAAAGTGAGTGTGTTAGTTTGTTATTCCTTCACGCTACTTCGGCTGCAGAATTTGGATCAAATTTCGAATGGAGATAACTTTTACCCTGGATTAACATGTAGGTTAGCTTTCCTCCCGGAAAAAATTGAGTTCAGTGACTGACTGACATTTGGAAAGAATATTCCTTAGCTGCACTAAAAAGCCCTTTTTCTAAATTCAACCCATAACGAGAAGAACTATAGCAGGTGCAGTCGCAACTCAAGTTTTAGGGGTTTCATTCGGTTCTAGTACAGTTCAGGAGGCCAGGTTTAACAGTAAAACAGGCCATCAGGTGGGGGGTTATGACCTTCGTGACCCCTTATCTCGCTTAGGCATGTGTAAGGTTATAAGCGTTGTCCTCTAAGCCTTACCCAGTATACAGCTCACTGAACAGAAACTCTATCACAATCACGTCAAATTCTTCTTTAGGATCTTCCATCAGCTTCTGAACTTCTTCGTTAGATATCGTAGCTTTTGCCAAGGCCATCATCAGGTTCGCGAACTCAGAGTTGAACGATATCACTGTTTTCTCCTTTATAAAGTTTTTGACATCCAACGAGATAGCTGAAATTATTAGGTAATTATTAGAGATAAGATTTCCGCAGCTGATTTACCTAAAGTTTTGTGTTGTTTATAATATGGATGCGGATTTTGTATTTGATTTGATATCGATGGACGATTTAGCCGTGTTTATACACCTACACATATACATACTCATTTACTTAGTAACATACATAAATGAACTCACGCCTTTGTTCCCAGAGTGGGGTAGGCAGAGCTACTGTAGCGTGACCGCTACAAAAATCTAATCCCGCCTCTTTTTTCACGACTCGTGTTTAACCTATTTATTTTATCGTACTGTCTGGCCGAATGTTCAGTTCATGGTAGATTAGTTTTCAAGTTTGGAATACGTCGTTTGACAGTGTGTCGAAGCGACGTGGAAAAATATTCTTTTGTTTCATCAGAACCCAACCAGAAGAACAACTTTAATTATTAAATAGAAATTTACGCAATACAGTTGTGTCGGCATAGGCCCATTTCCAAAAAGTTCAGTTCAGTTAACGTCGTGTGTTTTGTTGTGTTCTTGAGGCAACCACCAAAAGGTTTGCTTGCGCAACTGGTGTTACAAAAACCACCGGCGTCTTCGTACAACGCTGACATTCAACCGGGATTATCCGGGTAAGTCGCATTCGCGGTCGTGATTCCCTTTCCCCAACGTATCTCCCGACCGGCGTACCTTCTAGTTCACGTTCCTACGTTAGCTCAACGAGACTTTTATTTCAGTCCACCCCTGGGGCTGGGTCAGAACTCCTTATAAAAAGGATCCGCCTCTGCGTCGTGCCGTGTGCCTGTTGACGCGCTGTCGATACCGGCACGCAGAGCGTCCCACCAATAAACCGGCGACTCCCGTGGTCGTAGCTGCCACCCCCTGTTTCCCGTCACTCCACCAGCCGTTACCAGGAACTGACCATCCAACTTGTTTTTTTATATAACCCTAATTTTGTTTTTATATCGCCGGTAACGTTTTCTGAACCTGTTTTTTCCATTGTTTTGCTATGCTAGATTTAGATATCCTACTTAAAATATTCTATAGAAGTGCACATCTTAGATATATTTCGCTCTGTGGTTGTTAATTTGTCCCTTTTTACAAATTAATAACCACAGATCAACTTGGTAGGATATCGGCGAATTGACCTATGTCGAGGTGATCATCTCCTTTTTTCCAAATTCTAAAATAGGCCCGCGAGCCCCGCATACCGACTAACGGTAATTTGGATTATTTTTTTTGGTTTTTAACACTAGCGCATTAGCGCGACCTTTCGGCTTTGCTACCCCAAAATTGTAATGTTCATTTCTAACATTTGAAACCGGAATAGATTCGTATATCCAACCTACTTATTTTGGTTTATTTAACGTGGCCTTCGCCTCTTTCTTGTTTTACCTCTTCTTTTCCTTTGTCTCCTTTTGTTGTATATATTATCTTTAATTAAAATATTGTTTAAATTTTTTTACGGTTTAATTTCAAAATTTAACGTTTGGCATGTGCCACGCACAATGTCCATGTGGTACTTTAACTTGATTTAGTGCTGCACTACATAATCAACTACAACTCTACAAACTTGTTGACAATTCCACAACCACATTTTGCACAGTAATATTAGTGTATTGTTTTAGAAATGTTTACAAAATGTAGCCTTTTTTTTAAATTTACGTACAGTCGAGTTCATAATGTGTACACTTTAGATCAACGTGCATAGGTAGGTATACGAGCTGCATAAAAGCATGATAAAACATCTCAAACTTTGGCTTAAATTCGTGTAAGTACTTACTAAGTTGTACATGTACATACTTAAGATTATCGATATTCCGGGTTTACTTACGAATAAATTAGTTCCCGAATATCTTATCGCAGGTTCTATTCTATTATGTAAAACTGTATTCCTTTTGAGATGTCATCATATTAATTGTCAACGTTATTATAATAGCACTAATTTACTTGACAGTAAGGGCGGCCGGGTTAAAAACAATACAATACCATGTCATTTGACATGGCAATATGGTTTTGCAGAGTAGAATAGAGCCCATGGTATTCAAGTGTCATCCATCATTACTGAGAAACGCTAGAAGAAAAAAGAAGATATTACTGACGGACTTACCACCCATGAATTTTGCGTTGGAACTGACATCGATCTGTCGTAATTTCGGGGAGGAAATTGTACTAGGAACACCCGCAATATACGTCACCTAGGATGAAGCAGATTGTGTTACAGGGGAAAAATATATTTACATCGAGGGTGTAGGTACAATGATATACTGTACAGAAACCATAGAGAATAGAACCATATTTTCTTTAGGATCTTTTGTGCAATTATCCTCTTACATACTCAGCTGTTCAAGTTTCCTCACGATGTTTTTTCCTTAACCGGAAGAGCATCGGGTAATGTACTTACATACATACATAAACTTCGTCTTCGCTCCCAGAGAGGGGGGTAGGCAGCGCTACAGAATTACCTACAACTCTAAAAACTTGTTGATAATTCTGTAACCACATTTTGCACAATGTAATGTAAGGTAAGGGCACCTATTACCGCCCCCCCTAAAATCGGCACCCATTACCGCGGTATTTTTAAAAATGCGTTTTATGAACAAGTCGATTTACTCAATAAGAAACTTATTTTACATGAGAAAAGCGCAGTTTGTAGACTACCGGTTTTTTGAGCGCTAGTATTTATGCATCAAATAAACAAACCGCCAGTATCCGCGACGCCGGCGCAGGAGCAGTTTGTGCCATAGAAACGCGAGACGCCACACGTAAGGGAACACACATTTTATTTAGTGATTTGCGTAATAGTTGTAATGACTAACCTAATGCTAAGATTTTTAATTTATTGATTATTGTTTTCTTTGCGACTTTCAAATACTATTTTTGTGTATTTTTGTCTGGAAATACGTTAAAATTAGAATATTAAATACCGCGGTAATCGGTTTCGTTTTTCGCTATGGCTCCTAAATCCGAGGTATACCACGGTAATAGCTGAAATGGTACTTTAGGGTCAATGGCCTTTATTGTTTATATCTGCTGTCGGTTATTAATTTTTTTAGTGGTAATAAAAACTGTATCTATCTAAGCAGTTAAAGAGCAATTTCCGTGGTATGAAAAATACTAATAAAGGCCTTATTTTTTATTAAAAACTAGTGCACTAATACTACTTGTTTCCATAGAAAGCCTTAAATTTTTGAATCGTTTTAATATAAACATATATTTAAAGATGTTCTTATTAGTTTTATGAGTTTGGTTTTATTAGATGGTTAAAATGTTAAGGTTTTATTTGTTTAACCAACGTCACGATAACTTTATTTTTTTATGGGTCGTAATTAGGTTTTGTAGAATCGTGAATTTATCCTATTACCGTGGGTAAGAAAAGATAACCCTCGGTAATAGGATGTATGGGAACCTAGTTCCGAGGTATTTAGGTTTTTTGTGGGTCGGAGTTAGGATCCTATACTATCTCCTATTACCGTGTGACAGTAAATGAAATATCAATTTTAGGGTACCGTAAAACGGATTCCTTAATAAAATTAAACGTTTTTTTTTATAGTAAAGCTTACCCGTAGGAAACTGTTGTACTAACTGATGGTACAACGCTTATATGGTAGACTGGGTTATAATATTTAAAAAAAATAACAACAACAAACGAGAACAAGTTCTTTTATTATTATTTTTGATTGGACAGATTATTTAATTATTAGAATGTTAATAAAGGTCTTTGTGTAAGTATGTTTATATTATTTTTTTATTAATATTTTTTAGTTTATCACCAGACAATTTTTATTGAATAAGCAGTTTTAATTCAAAATAAATCTTTATCCACTTTTAAATGTTTTATTACTTAAATAAGTTTTACTAAAAAAACAATAAAATATTAAATATTCAATGTACGGAACCAAAAATACATTAATCATCTACCCTCGGTAATAGGAGCCTCATGCGCGGTAATAGGGTCAAAGCTCGTCCAATACCACGGTATTAGGAGAAACCGACTTTTTCGGTTTAATATTTATTTTATCCCAAATAATCACCAAAACTGAGGCCATAAAGGTGCAAATTACAAAGTTCAATCAACACACTATTATAAAAATAAAAAATAAGATCGTTAGGGTGTCTTGATACCCTTAATTTTTGGCTCTTATTTGAAAACTACCTTAACTCCCACGGTAATAGGTGCCGTTACCTTACTTTAGCTAGAAAAACTCATTGATCTGGTGACCGCGAGGGTTCGAACTCGGTGCCTTACGATCACGATTCGACCTATGCCACTAGGCGACCGACGCTCTTAGAAGAGAACCATGTTCCTAATTCCTTTACGGGGTGTTTTTCAAAAAAAGAGTGCACTTTAAGGAGTACTATCAACAACACTAACTTTTCCATCACGTCACGATAGTTTTTCATACGTCCATTCGCCAATAAGCGACATCTGAGATTCAATAACTGAAGCAGTTTCAATCGCCACGCCCACCTACGCTATTATATTATTGCTGGTGAGTCTGGTGACTGTACCTAATTTGAAATTCTAATGCTGGTTTCACACGGAGGTAGGACAGTAGGCAGCAGAGTAATGCTACTGTGTGAACGCACACGCAGCAGAACAGGGGGGTTATTATGACATAACTATGCAGTTCATTTTACGGTGAGTGTAAGGGACAGAGCTATGGCAGTTATATAGCTCTGTCCCTTTCTGTCAGCGTAAACAGAATTGCATAACTAGGTCATAATAACCCTCCAGTACTGTTTTATATTTACAACATTCATCCATCTCCCTTATGGTTTTTTTGGTCACAAAACTTTCTTTGAACGGGAATTATTTACGTTAGTACTACCAAAATTTTGGTCAGTTTTTGCATATTTGACATAAGTACAACTAGTACTTATTTTATGTACAACATTCAGCCATTTCCGTAATAGTTTTTTTTTGGTAACAATAACCCATCTTTGAAAGGTCGTAGCACAGTAACGCGGCCAAAAGTTTTGGTCAGTTTTTGCATATTTGACACGAGTACAGCTAGTAGCTACTTTATGTACAACATTCACCCATTTCCCTGGTCGTTTTTTTTAGGAACGATAACATAATGTTTTTAAATTGCCATAGATAATATAGATACCGCGACCATTGTGCGCAGGCATACCGTCATATCTGGAGTCAGGGAGTTGCCTTCTATCCTGTCAGCCTAGCATAATCCATTTCCGAGATCGATCCCAGTTTTATTGTGACCCACTAGTCTACGATGGATAACGATAATCGAAATCGACATGGACGAAGTCGCGGGCAAAAGCTATAATGTTTTAATAATAATAACGTTGATCATCGCGTTATTGCGTTCCTTTACGATGCTCGCCATGTGTAAGTAAAGAGCGCGTGATACACAAACGGTTGTTATTACTGTTATTCGTTGCTATTTACAGACGGACGTTATCATTATTCGTTCGTTACTAATCTAAGACCTTGACTCACTGCGCAGATACAACCAAGACACACACAGCAACATACACTTAACAAGCACTGAGAGGTCAATTTACGCTAGTTGTTGCAGTAATTAATCCCTGTTACCAGTCCGTCCAAACTTATTCATTTGCTTTGGCAGCAGAACACTCCAACGGCGCAGCCCTGACTGGCTCAGTCTCCGTCAGTCTCCGGCATTCATTTGAGTATAAGTACGCTTTTAATCTAATTATCAATTTTATTTTTTATACCTGCTGCCTTCAAATTAGCAACATGATCCATTTTTTTCTGTCTATTTTACAGAATTAGCAAATTTGCACATTATTTCATCTGAAGGTTATAGTGCAAACCTGTTAAACCCTACTAAATAATGAAGCATCTTGACTAAGCCCCTGTACATTATGTCAGTTTTTGAAAACCGCTAAACGTTACCGTTTAGTTACTGTAGCCAAGATGCAAACGCTTCTAACGTTTTTCTTTTCTACCACTCAAAATGTATGGGATGACGGTTGACCAAGTTGTTTTTTGCAACTCATGAGAATGTCTTCCCATACATACTCGTATTGTGTGATAGAAAAGAAAATTGTTAGTAGCCTCTGTTACCTCGTGTCCCGCGTCGAGCAGCCTCCTCACGTACCCCTCCCCGAGGATGCTGTGGCTCCGCCCCGCTAGAGGGAACACCACCAGGATCTTGAACGCGCCGCACAACATGGGGATCAGCAGGAACGGTATCAACTTCATGGTTGCTGAAACAGACCACCAAAGTCGAGAAAACAGACGGACTAACGTTTTACCTACTACTTATGCATAATACGCTTCAAAGTATTAAAAAAAAGGTAAAAAGGGTCCTTCAGAAGATCTATTCTACTAGGTAAAACTATATGGCTTTTGACATGTTGTCGTACATGTTTTTAAGAGCTATCCAATGACACCTCACTCGATGTAATAATATAATAAAAAATAATTGGCTACACTTGTACACTAAAAAAAAACGTTTTTATTTTACTACTTTGTCAGCGTATTTTAGATGTAGAACTACGCCAAATTACAGTTTTGTAGTACCAAGTCTCTGAGCTAGACCGCTGACAGAGGGACAGACGGACATCATGTCCGGGAGATGGAGAAACTATAAAGTTTCCTTGTTTGACTTCGAAACCCTAAAAAGCAAGCTTTAAGAACCCGACTGCATTATTTGATGTTGTTGATGACAAATTAAAAGCGAATAAAACCCGCCATTTTACTACATAAAATTCATCAAAATCTCGAGCCGTTGAGTACCTAGTTACGAGCGGACAAGAACTACTAAGGCTGCGGCAGCGTCAATTGACCAATAGAAGGCGCATGCGGTCACGTCAAACGCGCCTTGCACACGTTAGTTTAGATTCTATTGATTAATATTGGCACAGCTCCGCTCCACTCCGCTCATCTCTGCCTCTGTGGAGCCGCAGTCTTACAGCTAAAACACATAACCCTATTGGGCATCGCCGCAGTCGGCTAAAAACAGTTCACCCACAAATAATACGACGTATAATTTGGACGGACCTGATATACTATACAGCATGTTTTCAACCTTGATCGTAACACTTCCACGAGTTCCACTGTCTGTATTTAGCGGGAAGTAGGTATCAAGTGAAGCTTTTAATTGCCGGCAATGGATATGAATTAGTTCAAAGTTCAAGGATTCTCACTACCCAAATCTATCTACTCATGTCTATCTTTGTTTTGTGAATGAATGAATGATTGAATGAATGAATGAATGAAGGAATGGTTTATTTTACTAAACATCATGTACAATAAGATGGATTATCTACCTTTTTTCTACCAAATATAGTATTTTCGAAACTGTTATCTCTAAAAATAATAGTATATGGCAAAAAAATACCAAGTTTTTTAAATGAATAAATTTCCTGCTCTGTGCTTGTATGAGAGCGGCCCGGGCTTTAAAAAAAGATTAAAGCTATGCGTTCCGCTTTACTCAAAATATAGTAGATTCGATTATATATTTTTTCTAGAAATATAGTATTGGATCCCCTAATATACCTTGCTATAATATATCTAATCTAATACTTTACCAAAATTCTCGAACACAACTCCGAAACGGCTTAACCGATTCTTATGAAATTTTGTATGTATTTGTATATTCAGTAGGTGAGAATAGGTCGTAAAGTATATTTCATAAGGTTTGTATGAAAAAAAATTACACCCGGGCGGCGCCGGGCGCGGGCGGCTTGTATATATTATAGCTGCGTATGTGAACTCTGTCAAATAGTACGGAAAATATATCGTAATATATCGTAGGATGCCTTGCTATAAAATATAAATTGAAGATTAATTTAATTAACACAACGCGTGCAGTTTTGAAGTAGGTTTTTTTTATTTAATGTGAGAAATAAATATAATCAAACCAAATCAAATATACCTAGGTACCTAAGCATGTATTATTTTTAAACTGTTTCGAAATTAAATTTGCATTTAGCTATTTTACCCTATTCTGAACATTTAAAGATACCTAGTACCTAATAATTTTCATAATGAAGTTAGTTTACCTAATTAGATAACTTTCTAACCTTTCAATGAAGTACAGAACACTAATACTTACGGAGGAAAAATGCTCACTCACAATTCATTTAGTACTTACTTCGCAAATTCAGTTACTATTCCATAAAAGTATATTTTTCACTAACTTTAGACGACACTTCAGCTCAACATTTAGATGCGTTTTTCTACTCTTTCTGTATCGTTTATTATTATTACACCAATAAGCTTCTCTCTCAGTGTACACATAGCGCTTGAGTGATCTCATCCATAACAAAACACTTGGTTATTTCAAATGAAATAAACGCAACATTTGTCTATGAGACCTCGTTGGATTATGCTTCTGTTATTGAAATCCGTCTGCATACATATAGTAACTGTAACAATTACACGTGTAAGGGTCACCTTGATCTTAAGTGTAAGTGTAATCTTCAGCGAATTAAGCAAGGGCGGGTTGCTATACTTATAGTAATGTTATGTACGTAAATAGATTGGGTATCTACGTACGTACTTATAATATACTAATTATTTTCTACAAAACAAATGTAAAACGAAATTTGCAAGCATTCTGTATCACATCATCGGAATTAAAATTGGGATCATCATGTAGGTACGAGTATAACTTATTTATTAACTCTATTCGACTACTCAAAGATAGCGCACCCACTAAATTATATTAAAACTTCAAGTATCCCATAGATAAGTATTAATTAAAATATAGACCACTTAAGCCGAATATAAAAAGCGTGGAATGAAACCAGAATACCATTGAACTTGTTGATATATTGACTTTGTCAATAGTTATTTGTGTTTCTGCGTAATTAACCGGTGTCAAGTCAAAATGAAAATCATTTTGGTGCTCTGCAGCTTTGTTTGCTTAGTCTATGGTAGAAATGTATTGGGGAATCAGTTGGGCCTGAAAAATCATCATAAATGTAAGTGACCGCTACTTGTAACTTTATTAAATCAAATAAAAAAAAATTAAAAAAAATTTGGACGGGTTCGCATTTTACCGAAATTCCGTCAACGGAAAGAAAACCTCTAACCAGCTCTCGATTTTTCTTTGTCTTTAGTTAGTTTCTGTATGATCAATATGATCATTTGGTTGACTGGTAGAGAATTCCGATGGCCATTAAATCCGCCAAATATTTCTTTTTTTCAATAAAGATTAATTAAATAATAATTGATATACGATTTGAATGTCTTACTTAATTGTAAAAAACATGTGACCTTGGTTTTATGAAATCTTTTTTAAGTAGGCGTACCATCTATGTGCCAAAGTGATTAAATGGAATAAAAATGCTTTTTATTGAGATTGAGCATAAATAACTAAAATTTCAGTTAGCTAGCGTAAAATAGCGTTTAAAATGTATGGAATTTGAACATAAATCCTGGTAACAGTTCTATAAGAATTGAAAAGTTATTTGAAAAAAAAACACCAAAAGCTACTAGAGTTAGATTTAATTCAAGAAGGTTTGGTAGGGGATTCCAGAGATTGGGCTCGCATTTATAAAGATAGAAGAAGAATAGATATAGAGAAGAGTTGAAGACTTCAGGGTGGATTTCTTAGCAACTTACTATAATTGGCATTATACAACTTTAAGAAACATGCTGTTAAATAAGACGAGAAAACAGTCTATCTGTCATTTTGTCAACATTTTATTGTTTTTTTTTTTCTTAGATGGAAATGGACTGAAGCGTTGCGTGAACATGTGGGACGAAGGTTGTATCAACGGGCAACTTGGCGGGTCAGGTGAGTCCAGAATCCGTACAAATACATACAGTAGAACATAGAACCTCCTCCTTATTTCGCTCGGTTAAAAAGGGAGCCCTATAAGATTACATTAGGTACAGGGGCCCAACTTTGAAAATCGAAGTTTGAAGTTACGTTAGCACCATCCGTTTCTCTCCATTTAGTACCGAATAGCGTAACTAACTTCGAACTTTGATTTTCAAAGTAGGGCCTCAGGTCGATTCACAAGTGCTGGCACGAATGGATTGAACGAAAGTAATGTCATCTATCACTGTGTGAGTGCCGTCCTTTGAAGCGATGTTCGAATTTCAAACCGAATACCTCTTTTTATTTTACACACTTGTATACTTTCGTTCACTTATTCAATCCATTCGTGCCAGCTCTTGTGTATCGTACTACCACCAGTTTTAATAATAATCGGCTGTCTTCGTTTACAAAAAAAAACACGAGTGATAATATACAGTCGGTTCGAGTGCAAGTGTGATAGTGATATGATAGCCATCTGGTTTTTCGTCCGGGGTTTTATCCTACTCGGTAAAACGATATTGATTTTAACATAAATCGAATAAAAACTTTTTTTTTTACGTATTCACCAATAACAAGCATGTATTTTAATTCTGTCGCCATTACTTTCACTGACAGTACGATAAAATGTCATTTATAAGCAAAATGGTTATTATGGACAAGCCCCTGTCTGTCTGTCATGTTTCTATTCCCTGAATGTTCATAAGCTATAAACTAGAATACTTATTTATTGTATTCAATAACCCGAGTAAAGTCTTATCGTTTAAAATTTTGGCACTATTCATATCGCATCGAAAAAAATTCTAGTTATAAAGAATACGTATTTAGGTAGGTACCCTTTGTCCGTAGGTAACGACGACTATTATCTAGGAGGCAGCTTCAACCCTGGCAAGAGGTGCGTCAACATGTGGGACGAGGGGTGCGTCAATGGACAACTCGGAGGGTCCGGTAAGTATACCTCTAAACACATACATATTTAGATACAATACCCATCCCAGAGTGGGGTAGGCAGAGCTATACAGAATTACCAACAACTCTAGCAACTTGTTGTTTATCCTATGAACACATTTTGCACAACAGGCAAATATATTATATTCTGGTAAATATATTAGTGACAGGTTGCAAGCCCATCAACAATACTACTAGCCTTCCATCCCTTAATCGCCTCTTACGACTTCCACAGGAAGTTATGGAGTACACTGGCACTATTCTAAGCCGGCAACCACACGGCACCTACCGTGATACCCCTAAACACGTATCAATTAAATACCTAATGATAATGGAAAGTATGAAGATTGACGAAAGAGTTATACAGATCGAAAGTGAGTGGACGGGTCGGAAGGGGCCGCCCTAGGCGTACTTTTTCGAGTAAAATCGGAGAAATACTGGAAAAGGGCCGAATCTTAAGTGCCCGAAATCGACGTGCGTGCATGACTCGATGTATGAATGTGGAATAAGCGAAAGAAATTTGTCAAGATCGTACATAGTCGGTCCTTAAGTTCTGTCACAAAGGTTTAGTCAAATAAAACTAAGTTTTGTTTATTTTTTAAGTTTAACATAAGTTAAATTTAAAAGCTTAATTAAAGTACATTTTTAGGAACTAATCATCATTCCACATAGTCGCCGCAATTTCCGATACGATCTTTTAACATTCACGGCCGGCACCGATTAAAACACGCACGAGTTTTCTAAAAATTTCACTTTTTGAAAACGCTTTAAAGATTAGTCTTTGTTAACCAGGAAAATTTTCTATATAATATTATGAAGCTTCTCATCTCTGGGTATGTTCAGAGACCAGCATTATTATCTTAACGACACTTAAAAACCAGCTTATGAAGCACGAAAGTTGGTCTGTTTTCGTATTTCTGCAAATTGATGTGAAATCGTAAGGTCAATTTAATGAGACATGAAGATTGACCGGGGTATAAGCGGATCTTTAGTTGCTTGGAATACATTCGTATCAGTATTTAAAGATAAAAGTCTGGTCAATATGTCACGCAAATTTCGACTCAATACGAGAACTCTTACAAAAGTTGTACCCGTTATTAGTATCGTGGTCGTGCGTGTTTTGACCCATGCTTTCCTGCCCCGAATGGGAATGCTTAAAGCTCGTACACCAAATTATTGCAATAGTAACGAAATCAAATTTCGCTTTTTTTATTCTATATAAAATGAGGTTTTGATTGAAATGTACTACAAGTTTATGAAACTCTATTTATTTTTAAAATTATAATAAACCTTTGTGACAGAACTTAAGGACCGACTAGGTAGCAAATGGAAAGAAGTGGTCTCTGCCTACCCCTCTGGGAAACAGGCGTGATTTAATGTATGTATGTATGTAATGGAAAGTACGAGGTCTCAGTACCGACTCGACCTCGCTATTTCAGATTCAAATAAATAATCATAATGTTGCACGATTTCGCCTTACGAAGTCAAAAAATGATATCGAATACAATTATATCTTAGTACCTAATAACAAGAATCTGAATATTTAGACAAGCCCCTGGCGGAAATTTTTGGGTGCGGCAGAATTCAATTTTTGGGGTAAACTAACGAACACGTAGATACAGTAAGGGAAGCTTAAATACGTACCTACCTTATGTCTTATTCACATTGTGATAAGAGCGAAAAAGGTACCTACATCTTTTGATTTCCTTGACTGTACAGTCGGCCAAAAATGTGGTCTACCATCTTAGAAACCTACGGTTGAAGTTCATTTTCCCGTCATGATACAAGTTCTATTTTCCTTTGCAAAAATATTATGGCAATGACAGTCTCAACCTTAGCGATAATTAAGTAGATCTCACAGAAACTTTTGTCAAAACTGGTAGATCACTTTCTTGGTCGACCGTACCTAATCAATCAGGTATCCCAGGAACCCATACCGTGGGAGCGTTGTGTATTTTGAGTACCTAGTCGAACAGAAGACTTATTGTCTAATGCACTCGCAATCGCAATCGACTTCAAAGTGAAACCTTCAAACCTTCGATTTTCAAAATAAAAACAATTACGATTGCTAGTGGGTATTTCTCTAGAAACTAATTTTTTCGAGTTCGGGGCAAAAAGTGCTTGAATTTAAAACCGTACGTTTTCACAAAAAAATATGCATATGCTTATACTTTAAATCTAAATGGAGAATACATAAAGCTTGTTTTAACTATTTATATAATTGAGGGAAAAAAAAATTAAGTGCTGAAACTTGACATCGGTGGAGCGTCCGCAATGCAGATTTCTTCGCAAAATAATTCGAAAAGCAACATCTAAGCTTAAATAATAATATTTGATATTACTTCACATGTGTATATATAGTTAACAATTCAGATTATATATATCAAAATAAATAAATGAGAACAGTGTAAGAGCATTTTCGTATATTTCGATACGTCCGAGAGTAGTGCTTGATTACAGTGGCATTTACAAAACGATACGCACACCTCTGCCGAAATATGTTAGGTACTACGCTGCCCGCTTGCCGGTAAGCATTTAGTCACGCCGCCATTGCTGAAGGGAGCGCACGTGTCTCGCGGCATTTGGGCAGATATTACCGAGGTAAGTTCGTCGCTCGGTGGTTTTCGAATAGGGTGATTGTTGAATTCGGTGGTGCGATTTATTTGTAGAATTTCTAGTTTTTGTGAAAAGTGAACCAGACGAGAAATACCCCCAAAGGGACGAGTTTTATAATTAAAAACCTCAATATTCTATTATTTTTGTTCTTCTCATAATTGTTAAAAATCGTTATATATTGATCTCGGTGGGTGTGATCTCCGTGGATTCGGTGGTCTTTTTGACCACCGAATTCAAGTTACATCCATCGAAATCAATTATTTACGAAATACCAGATAATCATTTGTTGATTCTTACGCCAACCTAACGCCAATGATATTTGTTTTAGATATCAAAATGGGTAAACTCACAAAAGAACAAAAACTTGAAAAAAAAAGACTTTGCGAACGAGCTCGGAAAGCAAGAATAAAAAGTGACCCCACGCTTTACGAACTGCTTAAAGAAAAGGATAGGCAAAGATACCAAAAACGTAAATCGGAAGGAAAAATTAAAAGTATTCGTACAATGCCCCGTCGCATTCAAAAAATTATGAGAGAAAAGAGTAGACAAAGTTCGAATAAGCATAACTTGAAGAAAAAGCAGGCTGCAAATAAAGATACGCTAATAGAAGTCACACCCAATGAAAAAGAGAATAGAGAGACCTGCGATCCGTTCAGTGAATACCCATTGCCTTCACATAGCCTATCTAATATAAATCCACCTAGAGCATCGAGCCCTTTACCTTCTGTCTCATCTGGTACTAATTCACCGGCGCCTTCAAGCCCATTAAGTGATAGCTCGATGAGAGCAAGGTTGCGTTCCAGGGTCTTGTTAGAGACATCTACAAATTTAAGTGAAAGCTATGCTAAAATAATCCGAACGCCGAAACGCAAAGCACCTTCTCAGCAGTCCAACTTAAAAAAATATAAATACAGAGTTAATAAAGAATTTAAATTACTTCATCACAGAATCACTGACTTAAAAACACAGAAAGAGAATTACAGAAAGCAATTATTTAGATTGAAACGAAAAAACGAAATACTAAGCAAAAGACTTATTACACCGGACGAAAAAAAAGAAGATAGTTTAATTTCAGAAGATCCAAATAATAAGATCTTAACTATGCTACAGCAAATGAAGATATATGTACAAATGTTTTATGAAGATGATGAAAATAGTCGCATGTGTCCCGGAAAAAAAGACTGTGTTACAAAAAACAAAATTAAACAACAGAAACGATTTTTAACGGAGTCTTTGTCTAATCTATATAAAAAATTTAAACTTGAGCATCCTGAATACACAATAAGTTATTCGTTTTTCTGCAAATTAAGACCGTTCTGGGTACTAATACCAAATGTTCAAAATAGAGACACCTGCCTCTGCCAAATACACGACAATTTTGATCTCGTCATATCAGCTTTGAGAAGGCACAAAATTATATCAGAAATCAACGCACAAGACGTCTTAGACACTTTATGTTGTGACAAAACTAATGTCAAATGTCTTTCAAGAGAGTGTGATATTTGCAAGACTAAATGTTTGATGTATAAAGAGTTTGATAATTCAAACGAAGCTTATTACATGTCATGGAAGAAGGTTAAAAAAACGTATGAGAAAAATGGCCAAGAAAAAACCACGTTACAAACAGTAAAAGACAAGGTGATCACTTCTCCAAAAGGTTTGGTAGATGAGTTTGAAAAAAAAGTGGTACCCTATATGCGTCACGTTGCAAATATTATATCACATCGCCGGTACATTAAGAAGATAAAAGCCGAATTAAGCGAAGACCAGTGTATCATTCACTGTGACTTTAGCGAAAATTATAATACAAAATATGCGAATGAAATACAATCATTCCACTTCGGCAGCAGTCGACAACAAATAACATTGCATACATCAGTGTTATATTTTAAAAAGGAAGGAACAACCTACACGCAGTCATTTTGCACTTTAAGTGAATCGCTCAGACATGATGCTGTCGCAATTTGGGTACACTTACTCCCAATCTTAAGATATTTAGAAACCGAATCTCCTCAAGTTAGATCATTGTATTTCATATCTGACTCTCCGTCAGCCCAATATCGAAACAGAAAAATGTTTTTTATAATGTCTAGCCTTCATTGGAACTTCCCAAGCCTTGAGTGCGTTGAATGGAACTATAGTGAAGTTGGCCACGGTAAAGGTGCCCCTGATGGCGTAGGTGGTTGCTTAAAGAATACTGCAGACAAGATTGTTGCTCGTGGCAATGACATAGCGGACTTGCACACCCTAGTCCATCACCTTAGGGAACATGCGAAGAATGTCATTATTGAAGTAGTCGAAGAAACAAACATGTTTGAAAAAGAATTACTGCTTCCATCTAACCTTCGAGAGTTTAAAGGTACTTTAAGCGTCCATCAAGTTATTTGGAATGCAGACAATACAAAATGTTTATCTATGAGAAGGCTTAGTTGTGCACTTGGAGAATGCTTGCATAAGACTACTCAGTGTGAGCATGGGCAACATGTTGGATATTACTTTTTAGACAACGTAAATCGCAATGCTAAAGATAAAACAATAACGAAATCAGTACAAGACAAAAATAAAGCCAAGGACACCCGCTTGATAAAAAAATCATCTAAACATAAAACTAATGAAAAGTGTGTACCTACCCTCATGTTGAAAAAGAAAGAGCAAAGCCCAAAATTAATTAAAAACAAGCAACAAAAGGAGGTTAAGCAAAGTAAAACAATAACAATAGAGACGAACAAAACTGGTCGCGAGAACAGTCACGTGGAACTATCTGAGATAAGTATTGCGGAAAATAACAGTTTTTGGGGGCAAATTTCAGACGTCGAAGAACTCATTACTCCGTCATTAACTGATACTGTATTTTCCACACTGCGTCAAGAAAAGAATAATAAAGATATTCTGATACATAATAATTCAAATATTCTGGATTCTGACGATTCAGAATCATATAATATATTTGATTAATAGTAATAAGTTATTGGTATCTTGTTTAAGATTTTAATTCTATTTTTTTTATAGATCTCTTTTATTGGAACTGTGATTGTATTATTTAGTTTTAAGGATATAATATTGGGCCACACCCTAAACATTTTCTTTCAGTTTTCAATTTATTGTGTGTAAACAAACAGTGTTACATTTTACATTCCCGATGGTAAAACAATGTTTTGTTTGCATTATAGTGTAATCTTTTACTAAATCGAGAACTGCAATTAATTTCGCGTTTGGGGTAAGCCACCTAAAAGACCACTTACGTTGATTGTTGATCTCATTGTAATAAACCAAAATAATTAGTTATTAAATGTAGGTTAGTAAATATTTGTTGTTAGTTACATTATTTTATTGTGATTATTAGTATTTGATTAGGTGCGTTGTTAATCAGAAGTTATTTATTTGGTTTGAGGTATGAGACGTATTCTGGTCTCGAAACTCTAACCAAATAAATTACTACTAATAGAAAAATATGTAGGTCAGCTGAGACAGCTGATAAGAAGATTTAGAGATTTTTTTTTTATTTAAAATTAGTTACCTATTATCTGTGATCAGACATGTATGGGTCCAACTAAATAATTAAAGTACTAACCAGTATGTTAATCCTAAATATCAAAAATAAAGAAGAACTGTCAAATTTATTTTGTTTTTATTGAAAATGTTTATCTCGGTGGACGCAGTTTTTGAATTCGGTGGTGGAATTTATTGAGATATTGATCTCAGTGGGCCCATTTTTGATTTCGGTGGCAGTTTTATTTTAAATATTAAATATCTCGGGCTGCACAAGGCCGATCCGAGGCAAATTGCCACCTAAAATTATTAAACTTAAGCTAGTTTAAAAAAAGTATTGCATAAAATAAGAATTTTCAAAAAAAAAAACGGCCACCGAAGTCACGCAAAATGGCTCGGTCTGGAGAAATACCCTAGTGCGTTAGGCAATAGCCCCTCTGGTCCGGTGTATTATGGATTATAATAACGATATCAACTATAAAATATGGTAATATCTTTTGACGACGCGCTGGCCTAGTGGGTAGTGACCCTGCCTACGAAGCTAGTGTTCCTGGGTTCGAATCACGGTAAGGGCAGATATTTTTGTGATGAGCTCGAATATTTGTTCCTGAGTCATGGATGTTTTGTATTAGTATTTATATCGTTGTCTAGTACCCGCATAGTACAAGCCTAGAGCTTAGTTTGGGACTAGGTCAATTGGTGTGAGATTGTCCCCTTATATTTATTTATTTATTTATTTATCTAATAATTGTGACCTCTATTTTTAGGCAGTGACGACTATTATTTGAACGGCGGCTTCAACCCGGGCAAGAGATGTGTCAACATGTGGGACGAAGGCTGCATCAACGGACAGCTTGGCGGCTCAGGTACTTACTTATGAAAACATTCGTTCTAAGTTTCCGTAGATAAATGACAAGTCCGTATTTTTGTCTAGATCTGTGCGACCTTAGGCCCATATGCGATACGATACAATTAGAACGATCTAATCTAATATGGCATGTAGAATGGAAAAAATGGTTTTGGATAAGTATCTACATTTTTAGGGTGAGCATTTCATTAAATGTAGCCAATAAGTACCTTATTTCTTAGATCATGTATCCCAACAAAAATGTTCGCTTTTTTTTTTTAATTTTAGTTAATGGCTTTCACTCCTGTTAAGGTGTATTTCGCCAATGTAAAAATTTATTTATAGACACTCCCATGGACTTATTAGAGCAATAAGTCCGTGGATATCACAAGCGAAGACATTGTTCGGTAAAAGAGAATTTTCTCCAATGGACTAAACAGAAGCACATGGGGTTAGCTCCACGCGCTTCTGTCAAGACCGTTAAGCACTTTACTGCAACGTCACAATAAACTTCAAACTGAACATCAAATGACAAGTATGACAATAACAATGGCAGTCACAATGACAAGGTTCTAAGTATGCTCAACATTGTAATTGGGTGACTGTACCTACGTCTGTAGGACCTTGTCAGTATGAGGTGACGTAAAGTTTTCTACGCTACATCTCTCAAGTTTAATTGATTTGTAGGCCTAGCCAAGATCAGACCGCTGCTAACGTTTCCGATATCTCGATTTGAAATGTATGGAGTTGACATAAGCCGTACACGTGACCTGTCATCAGCTGACGCCAATCCTATACAAATGGTCGTTTTCAAAAATTACTAACTTAGCGTTATGCACTAAACCCCGTGGTCTGTAATTGCGACAGAGTTCTTCCGTGGGTAGTATATATTATAGTCAACCAAGAAACTCCACTTTTCTACTCTATTTGTATGAAGTATATGTATAATAAATCGAGTTATTTAGCAGCATTTATTCGATACTTTGGGCTGGGACACATTAACAAATTTTTGTTATTCTTTATACTTAACAAGTTTTTTTTACAGGTGGTGATGACTACTACCTAAATGGGGGCTTTAATCCTGGCCGTTTCTAAAGAAAAATCTAGAAGCATACTGTTGACGAACCCCAATATTTAAAAAGTGTGGCGTCTGTCGACCGTTCATGGCATCATTGAACCATTTCATCATATTTTCACCGTAAGGTGGTTGTGCTTTAAAAATATAAAGTAACACGTACGCTCGCTTTCCTCGTCGTCACATCTCTTTTTCAAGGGTGTTGTTCTGTTAAATAATATTTCGTCAGAGGGCCGAAAGTCAACCCGACAGTGCGTATGAACTCCGTGTTTCCTTAGCTTTAGTACTTTGCTACTCATTTGGACGTAGCTCTGCCAAGGTCGTAGATACCGCACGCCGTTTTATACCTACGAGCGCGCAAGTCAGGTTATAATTGTTGATTAAAATATCTGACGAAAGTTTTTAAGAGAATAACATAATTATTCGAGTCTTCCAAAGCTTCTTTTTTTGCATTTTTCCTAAGTTTTCTAGTTCTTTAGTAACTCGGTCATTGTTTTGAGTTTTGATTCGTTTAGCGTAGATAATTTATTTTATTTGGTGTCTGTGTAATTAAATAAACGTTCGGAAATTATTAAAATTGTTTCTTGTGCTTCCTACCAGCATTAATTATTAAGGGTTCGGAATTTTCATAGCACGCTAAGGGTGCGGCTCCACTGAGGCGGAGATGAGCGGAGCGGAGCGGAGCTGTGCCAATATTAACCAATATAATCTAAACTAACGTGCGCAAGGCGCGCTCGGTCGGCGTGACCGCATGCGCCCTTCTATTGGTTAATATTCGCACAGCTCCGCTCCACTCCGACTCCGCTCATCTCCGCCTCAGTGGAGCCGCACCCTTAGACTAAAGCGAGCTATGGAGTCGATATTCACATTATGAGTAGGTATGAGTATGACGCAAGTTTTAATTTTAATGTCGACTCCAAGCTCGCTTTAACCGTGCTATGAAAACTCCGACTGCCTATCTGTTTTGTCCGAACCCTGATTAAGTACTACCCCTGTAAGTAGGTAGTCTTGTCAAAAAAGATACTTACTGGCTGACTGATCGATCAACGAAGGTCGAAACCGCTGCCTTGGATATCCTATGACTTCAAAGTGGAACAATTGTTTTCATTTTGTATGCAGATAAGTCTTCGATTTTCAAAAGGAAAACGATTGCGATTGCGTTACGCAGTAGCCCCTTAATTGGCGTAGAACCAGTGATGCGGATATATCCGTCAAGGACGTTGAAAACGGTAATAGTTTCCGACGCGATGTCCATTAAGATCACCTGGTAGGATCCCCTACCTATTAATTTTGTACGCGGGGGATCCTACCAGGTAATCTTACTGGACATGGCGGTTTCCGGGGGCATTGCGATAGTTTTTAGCCCACTTTGATTGCCACCGACCCTTAGGCGGGTCCATTTTGTATGAAAATCAGAGACCTTGGCAATGAAAGTGTTAACGGGTATATCCGCTTCACTGGTTCAATGCTTCAACAATCACTACGATTAGAGAACAAAGTGACCTTATAAGTATTTCGTAGGGAACCCTAAAATATAATTGAAATCGGTCTGTCCATTTCGGAGCTCCGAAGTCAACCACAGACTAGACAGACAAGGCGTCATACTTAGAAACTAGTTTTTTTAACAGCGAATAAAAACTCAAAAATATATTAATGCATGTATTTAAAATTTATTTATTACACATAAGTGCCTTGAGCACAAATTACTTAGAATAAACAACATTACAAAAATATTTAATATTCTCCATACTTTGTAGCATGTTGCAATTTCATTGCTACAATATCGAATTAATATACAATAGCTTTATCAAAGATAATCTACAGGTTAATGCTAAAATGTTCTGATTGGTCGACGTAGTGAAATATTAATTGCTTGGCAAGTATCAAAAAGGCTTAATCCCAGTGTACTTAAAGCAACTTAAAGGAGTAAAAAAAAGATAAAAAGATTTTAATTTTGAAGATTAAAAGATAAAATGACTTGCGGATGGCGGTTACGCTTTTCTGATTATTGAATAAATACTTACACTCCGTGCCTTAAACGCATGTGCGTTCTTAAAGTACGTAAGCTACGTATAAAAAGATGCGACACCTGGAGAAAGTACGATAAACAATGTTAGCAGTAAATGTGCTAAGTTATAATATAATAGTGGTAAGTACACTGGAATACATACTGGTTAATATACTGGACATGATCACAATCTTACAGAGAGATGATTATTAAATTTGAGAAATTTATCACATGTTAAGGCAATTTATGTATACAAAATATGCATAAGCGGTGGGTCGCAGCATTGCACTTAAAAATACATTTAATTGCATCATTGTGCAGTAATATATTCAATACATGATATGAATCCATTATCTAATCAGTTTATTGTCATTGATCAACAATATATTGCTATCACATTTGTCTGCTTCAATATCAATAGATAAAATGCAAATATTTTGAACTTCAGTCTCTTCTAAACATTATATTGTATCAATCCATTTTTAAAGTTGCTACTCTTTATTTATCAAGAATTATCTAAAGAGAGCAATGTACCAGTAAATATTTAATGAAATAATCCATAAATATACCTACAATTTATGTGGATTTCTGACTATATACCCACATCTATAGGCAATTTTATTTATACTTATACAAAATACACCTATTTCCATTCAACTGCATAGTGGAGGGACTTATGCCTTCAGAGCGTAGACATCTAGTTCTATAGAGATCTGGATTCTTCATCTAATTGGCTTTTTAATTATCATAAGTACACATAAACAAACTAAAACTAACTCCCTTTGAGTGAACACATTACCCATACATTATTTTATAGAATAAAATTATTAAAATTATCATGATTATTCGATTAGAACAAGATTTAAAAATTATGACAAGATTTCATTATGTGTCACCGATTAATTCCATAAATAAATAATTAAAATAAGCTACTGGCTATTATTTAGTTGCTCTGTCCTTGCCAATGATCCTGAGCATACTGTGGTAACTCCATCGGCAATTTATTATAGCCTCCATGCATTGGAGCGGGTTGGGTTTTCGGTGGGCCATTTTGTCTAAACTTAGTCGAGTATTTATAGAAATCAGACATTTCAAATGGCTTTGTCTCCTCTCTGTACGGTATACACTTGCCCTGTTCAATAACAGTAAGATTTTTAGGAGATTCCAGATTAGAAGATGTTGGAGATAGTATTGATGGGCTGTGGGACTGACTTGGACTTTGCATAGCAGAATGACGTCCTGAGGATATCATTATCTCATAAGTCTGTGCATTGCCTATACTGGAAGTGCGCTTTAAACTTGAACTCTTCTTTAGTTGGGCAGCTTCAGCTCTGGTAGGTGAATCTAGTGAAGTTTCGTACCATTGCTTCTCACGTACTTTTGAATCTTGAGACAGTGGAGAAAATTTGTTCATGCTTACAGAGTCAAAATTACCTTGGGAATATCCTGATAACTGACTGACAGGACTCATGGCATTAGGATACGCCTTTCTTTCATGGACATAATCATCGGTAGACACTTGCAATGGCATATGCATTGGTCTAGCTATATTACGTTCACGTAATGGCAGAGTATTAGGCACAGTTGCAACTCTCTCCATAGGTACATGTATTCTGTCTGTCGGTTGCTCTTGAATATCGGGTTGAGATCTATGTTGATACACAGGTAAAGGTGGCCTGTATGAATCGGTGATATTCTCTAAATGTTGATTATAATCACTGTGAGATGTTAAATGGTAAGTTTGGGTCCGCTGCAAAGTATTTCTACGAGTATTTTCTGGTCTCCGCTTTGATTGTACTTGCATTTGATGGTGATGTGACATGGCACCTAAATGCTGACTTTGAGCTTTCAGTTGTGACGCATATTGATATAAGAGAGCATTGTTTCTACCACTGTTGTGATTTTGCATAGGTGGAGGAGCCGTGCTGTGAGTATAGTGCGTTGTAATATCAGGGTGGCTTGAGCTGAAGTGAGTTTCCCGCATGCGAGTGACATTGTGAGCCTCTGGGGTATTATAATAAATCTTGTTCATGTATTCAGTAGTCATTGTGTGATGTCTGTAGACAGGAGCTTGATTTATATCACTATGCATATTTTCAGTTACTGGCTCATGTCGTCCTGCTAAAGCTGGATAAGTATGAGATGTATGTATGGAAAACGTATCTGGATGCCTTTCCTGCGGCGGGGACGGGAAGAAATTTGAACAACTGGTTTCTGGCCGCCTTATGTGCCTGGGATGAGCACTTTTTGTAGACATTCCAGAGATCGAAGGTGTTGACAGTCTGTGGGTCAGATTTTTGCGAAGATTCTGCTCGGAGTCATGCAAACGCTCACCTGGAGCCATTCTGAGACGCCTCGAACTGTTATCAGAACCGTCTTGGACATCGTTTCCGTCAGTTGATCTGTCGACACTTCGTACGCTATTTAATCTTTCCCGTGGAACTTCCGGGCTCAACGGCGCTTCGGGCGGCATGACCCCCGTCAGCTGTACTTCTTGAACACATAATTTGTATAATTCTTCGTTCTTTGTAGCCAGAAGCTGCTCGAGTTCCTTCTTTCTGGCTTGCAATTTCAACAACTTGTCCTGTTTATCAGAGTGTAGGTCGCTACCCATCGTGCTCGTACCCATATTCAAAAAGTAAACTTAAACACACAAGACATCAGTGGACTGATATTTCAACATAGAAATAAACATAAGTCACTGATTAAAGTAAAATAAACAAAGAAAAACGCAAATTCTAAGGTAATGACACAACACGCGCAGCCATGTTTTTCACAGATAATATAGAGTAATTAGAATAGAATGGAAGGAAAAGATAAGTGGGTTATAAAGCTTGCTGTACCAATCAAATTTCTGTCAGGGAAATTCCGAACTCAATTTTCTGAAGGTAAGAGAATTTGTATAGCTTGGAAACGATTACAAGTTTCTGTTCATTTTTAATTAACGGAATTTAAATAGCCAGCCTGAATAAACTAGGGACGAACGGGAAGAACTAAACGAATCAGACTGACAGGTGACATCTGAGTGACAGCGAAACGAAACGTCGTGCTTTGCTTTGCTTATCACATCAAGGTCGTCAACGTAGTGGATTGGGTTGCTCCACGGCCGATTAGAGTGACTATGTAAATTCCCTCTCAGTGAAAAATACGCATAAATTCCCGATCCCGTCCCCTCCATAACCAAACCTAATAAATTCTAAATTGTAAAGTAAATTTGTAGCAAAATGTCTTTAATCTACAAATCAATAATAAGGAAGTGTGATCCCTTAGTACCAAAACGACTTCTACCTTTATGGAACCATGAAGCTGGTAAGATTTTTAAACATTTACTTATTGTAAATTTAACATAGTGGTCAACGGGGAGATGGTTTAATATATTATTTTGTCATTTTAGGACCAAAGACTATCTTTTTCTGGGCACCTTTTTTAAAATGGGTAAGTGAATGCGGATATTTATAAGGTCGATCTATTTATTATTCGTAACCTTGTGTAGGGGCACAAAATGGCAAGCGTATCTAAATGAGTCTGTGTTGTCAACTAGTGAATTTCTGAGTTATAATCACAACTGAGATGTGTTTTGAACACTTTAACAACACTTGAGATTAAATTTGTGTGATGTATGATATCCATATTGACATGTTTCCGTATGAGTAGGTACCTAGTTGAGTATACTTATTACTATTATGTAACATTTCTCTCATTTGTCATTGAGAGCTCATTGGGATTTACAGAATGATGATTAATTAAACATACATTTTCCTATTACATTTTGTCTTTGTCATGATAACTTTTCTTTCTTTTACCTGTAGGTATTTATTGTGTTAGGTTTTTTTTTAAATATTGTTCCATATTGGTGGTAAAATTAAAAAGGGTAATTAATTTTCCATATGCAATAAAATCGATTTACTAAATGAAAACTGCATGCTATATTTTAAACATAATTTATTTAGACCTCAATGCGGTATAGTAATCAGTAAGTAGGTATATTGTTTAAATGTGTTTTGTATTTATCTTATACATGGCAATAGAAATTGAAGAAGTAAGACAAAACAAATTTTAACTTACTATGGTAGGTTTTATATAATGAGGCATGTGGGGATAAAAATATTGCTTATGTTTTCTTGTTTGTAACATAATTACATATCCATAATTTAATAAACATTACTAACTCTGTTACACTTTAGGGTCTACTGTACTGTAAAGTGGCAATACTAATCAACTGTCAGATCTGAAATGATGCATAACTAAAGAGTTTTTAATTCTTTCTGTTGGCTGTTGGTTGTTGCAGCAAAAGCCATAATACTAGAAAAAAATACTCTTTCTATGTAGATGTCGGTAGGGTACATCCTAGACAGACGTACGGTGATCAAAATACGCGATGTAGTGAGTAAGGGCCAAATCAAAAGCACCCAAAACCGACGTCGTGCATGAAGAGATTGATGAATGTAGAGGAAGCGAAAATTGAGTGTTTAGATCGGTGCACCAGGCATTCCATAATCTCTGCCTAGCGCATTGGGAGACAGGCGTGAAGGTATGTATGTATGTACCTATGTATGTATGTAATAAATAGGTCACATCCAGGGCTACCAAAAACACCCCCATGTATGTTTGGCGATTTTTAGTACTTTCAGAGATATTGATTATTTTAGTGTGAATTTTGTAAATTTTGGTAGCCCTGGGTGTGACCTATTAAATTTTTTCATTCGGACCACTAGTGAGCTGACACCCTGTATATGCAACCTTATTCCCTTGCAGTAGAGTTGTGTTAACATATTTTTGAAATAACTGTACATACTATTGGGCGTGACTGTAGTATAGTCATGGTCTAATATATAAATAGAACAAAATGTTTTTGACATACTTACTGCTGTATTGATGATAATTAGTTGTATTAGATATGTTTATAGGTAGTGAAAATTGTAATTCACAGAGTTTTAATATCACATGTACCTAGTAGTTTATTATTATTCCCTCCTTATTGTAACATATCAAATAAATACAATATTTTTATAACTATAAATGAAGACCATGCAGTAAAAAAGGATAACAGCGCTTTGTTAGTTAAATTGATTATCGACTCTATCATCCATCATATACAGTAGATTAAAAATGCACTAAATAAAATTGAGTTTTTTACCTGTTTGGCAGCACAGATTTTGCTTTAGACCGTTTGTAATTGACAACAAGAACATTTTAAAAAGGTGTTTTAAAAGAAAGACATGCTTATAGAGGTGTGCCTCAAAATCATCCTTTTTTTGTTCATTAATTACTCATAAAATAAATTAACAAATGTTTGCTAATGGCTAAAGTGCTTCAGCACCTCGTGGTCTTTTCTACGTCACAGTCAGTGCTACGTAACGCGGTTACAAACCAAATCCCATAATAAATAGATACTGATAATTGTTTTTTTTTCTCACTAAATAAATATAAAATAAATAAGAAAAAATTGTCAGGTTTTAAAACAAACCTCAATAAAAGCATTATGTTCATCAGGGGGGTTATTATGACATAGCTATGCAGTTCATTTTACGGCGAGCGTAAAGGACAGAGCTATAGCAGTTATATAGCTCTGTCCTTTTCTCTCACCGTAAACTGAACTAATTGTTATGTCATAATAACCCCCCAGAACCCCTTTTCAATAAAATCCCACTGTCCATTTACTTGGGTACTTGCCGTATTATTTTTACAAGGGGCGTTCATGTGGATTGGCGTGTGCCAGAACACAATGGCTTTGTTTAAACACAATATTCTCGATAAGTGTATACGGCCAGACCGAAATCGATAAACTATAAAATTTAAATCAACCTTACTTCCTTTATCCCTTCCTTTATCTCCATCTTCCTTCCAGGGCCTGGTGTTAGGTGGACTAGGTGACATCCATCGCCCCGTGGAGACCCTATCCTCGTCCCAGTGCGCTTCCCTCCTTGGCACGGGACTCGTCTGGTCCCGGTATTCCCTTGTGATCATCCCCAAAAACTGGAGTCTCTTCACTGTCAATATATTAATGGCGTGTATAAATGCATATCAGTTGGTCAGGGTTGTCAGAAGGAAAGATTGATCAAGGTTTGCATTAATTTATAATCTGTTTATATTCAATTGTCTTATAGCTCTAAGTAAAAAAAAAAACCTTTTTTTTAACCTTTTCAAAGACTGACGGATATATCCGTACCGAAGGTTCACTGCCAATGTCGGATTATCCGTCACAGTTGCCAGCGTAAAAGTATCCTAAATAAATTACCGTAAGAACTAAATTGGCGGTCATTGGCATATGTGAGTGGTGTGACGACTTGTTTTTAAAATTGCACTGGAAAACGTTATGAGGTTTAATTCCGTATGAATCTGGCAAACTCAAACATTGGGTCTTAAATACGTATTTAATTTTAGACATTTAGTATTAATCAAAATATGCATTTTTAAATATTTTTTGTCATTAAAGTAACTACTAAAAATAGTTTAAACTAAATTACTACCACTTAAAATTTGTTAATTGTAAAATAACGCATTTCGAACTTTCTAACTAAAATGCGATCACATAGTGGCCGTTTGGCAAATAAAAGGTTACGCCAAAAACGCTGCAAGAATGTTTTAGAAGTTAATTGAAAACATTTTATTAATTCATTTAGATATATTTCATTTGCGAACAAATCAATTTAAACTATAGTTACTTAAGACGTTGTCAGCTTGACATAACCGCACGGAATTAACGCTCTTAATGACAAAGCTGTTTAGTGTACAGTCAACAGCATAAATAAGTGATCATTTCTGTACCTTGTCGCTTCCAATCGTTTCACAATTTTGTATAATATTTCAAACACGACGTTAAAGTGACCAGGTACATAAATGATCACTTATTTATGCTGTTGACTGTACCTACTGTTACCTAAAACGGTTAGAATCTTGTTAACAGTTAAGAAAAACGTTATTCCCAAAATAGTAATTTTTATTGTACATATTAATTCTCAAATCATAATTATGGTAAGTCAGCGAAAATTTTTACCACTAGTGCCTTGGCATATTAAATTTCAAACCAATATAATGTCAAACATGACAATGATAAGGGTCTAAACATGCTCAACATGTTTACTGGTCGATTTCATACATTCATCCACATTCCATCCACCCATGGCAACTAACACTGGGGTATTGTATGGCCTTATCTCATCTCTAATCATCCTTTCAGAGTCTGGTGATTGCCGGCTTGGGAGACCTCAATCGGCCCGTGGAGTCCCTCTCCATCCCTCAGTCCGTGTCCCTGGCGGCTACTGGTATCATCTGGTCCCGATACTCTCTTGTGATCATCCCTAAAAACTTTAGTTTGTTCGCTGTCAATGTGTTTGTCGCTTGCACCAGCGTGTACCAAATATCCAGGGCAGTGAGACATGCTCAGGCTCAAAAGATTGCTGAGAAAAAATAAGTGAGCGGGTGAGGATACGGCAGAGTAAGTCCTGACTATGGTGACTTGACAGAGCGTTTGCTGGATTACAAATTACAGTACGACCAGTTTTCTTAATAGCTATGAAACACGAGTGACAAATATGCTGTCAGTTACGACTTACGAGTGCTTGCGCGTAGCCAGCTGAACGCCATTAAGAACCTGGGAGCTACTGTGTTAAAATTATAGTTGAAGGTTAGTAGGTTGTTAGACATCAGAATTTGATTAGTGACTTGTAAGATTCAACCGATTTCAGTGGGATGCACTGGTTTTCGTAATCTACAAAAAGTAATTAACCATGTACAAAATATAATACGAACTGATTGTTAGTATAAGATCATGGTATAAAAGAATAGTCAGGATTTATCGATGCTGGTTTAGTTAGCCAATTAGAAAATCTCAGTGGGTATTAGTAAGTTATTTATTTATTTTGATAAATCGTGAAATGTATACGTTCAAGTAGCTATTATGGGATTCCGATAGTATTCAGCAAAACGTGAGATAACTCGAGTGAAAGTTATACTGGATATACAATACTTTTGGCGCTTTTGCCTCATTTTTTTTTTAAAAAACCGTCTGTACGAACGGAATTTTACTTTAAAAAATATTCTAAGTGTTTTTGCTGTAAACTGTTGTCGTATTAAAATAAACTGTTTCGATTTTTATCGATTTGACGAGATTTTTACTTAAAAACCAGGCGTTACAAATAAAATTCACTTGCTTTTATCATCACCGTAGACTTCCTCGTTTAAAGTGATTGCTTCTCTATTTTGGGTTCTATATTATGATTATGGGTTGGGAGTTGGTAGACCCACCACTAGATAGCTAGTAAGCGTAATTTATTATTTATTTAGTTAGATTGAAATGAAACAATGTTGATATCGGAATTCGTATTTTTTACTTTGTCTTGAGTGGAATGCAATAAGTGCTACGCCATTTGTTTGTATTCAATAAACAGGAAAAGTACGTACGTACTACTTTAGGACGACATTTTTTTAAATATTTTTTTGTATACTAGCTCCCAGCCTATTAGGAATGAAGATTGGTGACGTCATCGACAGCTAAAGGTCTCAAACATATTTTATCAAAATCAAGTACTTTTTTTTACTTTGTATTATTGGTAAGAGACCTTACGCGAAGTATTAAGATCTAGAATGGTTGGCTAATGTTTAAGGGAAAACCTATACCAACAGGTGTACCTGATATGATAAACAATGTAGTGATACATATCATTTAATATGTTGATAGAGGTAATAAAGAACATGTATTTTTGTAATGGCTTTATTGAATATTATATATTTTGTTTTCAATCTTTTTTCTTATTTGTTCACCTACTAATCTTGTTTTGTCAATTCATTCACTTGTTTTGTTGTCATTGTATGTATTTTTAAGTGATGAGATTTTTTCTGCTGATCAAATAAAACTGTAAAATGTAGAATGAAAGAAAGCCAATATCCGTCCGCTTTACCAAATAAGAATACCTGATGATCAAACTTTTTGGTCGTAGTTGTATCAACGTGTATCGACCCTGACAATAATTTTGATTTCTGTCTCTTTCTGAAGCCGTCAAACAACAACACTATAGCATGTACCTAATCGAAAAGTAGTCGTGGGTCTAGCTTAAGCAAATGTTCCTAATTACGAAGCAACAACATGAAATCCGTAAATAAGGTGTAACTTTTAACCTTTTCTACACTATTGACGGATTTATCCGTCACAATTTACAATTAACCATTACCACAGACCACTTACCCTATAGACTCCGCTTCGGAACAGTTTGTCTAGTATCTCATTAATCCAAAAAGCGGGGCGCGGGGGGCGGAAAGTGCACCGTGATTGGCTAGTTTAAAGTCAACGAATAATCAAGTGTGCGCGTCGTGGTGCGCGCCAATAGAACCATGGCAACCAATTAGTGTTCTGTGAGCATAAGCATGGCTTAATTACGGGGGCGCCTTTGTATGCGGAGTCTATAGGGTAAGTGGTCTGTGACCAGTACCTACCTACCTTCTGTTTGGGCGGAATATTTTTGGTCGAACGTATAATTTTCTAAAAATCTATTTATATTATCTTTGTTTTATTTTCAGGATAGCAAAGCGTTTTACGTCACTTGACTTAAATCTACAATAAAACGCAAACTAGGTAGGTAGGCGATAGCTCTTGGAAAGTGCTTCAGGGTGGTATTTGTCTCTCACTCGCTCTCATACTTATCAAGAGAGAGTGTACAAAGCCGAAGCATCTTCTAAGTGCCCTCAGACTGTAAGTAAATGGAAATTCGGGATACATTCGACGAAAAATATGTCGCCTAAACAACACACCCAAAATAAAGATAAGTCGATTGGTATAGAGATTCTCTAACAATGAAGATTTCTGTTGTCTTTCAAATATCCGATTGGTAGTGTATGATGCCGTAAATTTTTACAGTAAGAGAAATCACAACGATCGCTACAAATTAAACTATTACTAAATTAAGTTTGTACCTATCAATTTACGCACGTCAAAAAATGTCCAAAGGATCAAGAAATGCCCACATAATCTTGATAGTTTGCCATGTAACGCAACGCAGAACCAATGTTGGTGCCAGAAACACCAACTGAGGAAGAAATAAGTGGATAAGTAAGTTTTTCGTCACATTTTTAAGCATGGCTAAAATCATGCATGTTTTGCATGGAGGGGATTGCATGAACTTACATATCTTTATATATACTATTTGAATTAGATAAATATATATTACTAACTATTTATGTAGTAACATCTACCTACAGGACGGTAAAACAATCTCGAATCAAATTGGTATACAGACCCTACTTTGAAAGTTACGTTAGCACTATCCCTTTCTACAACTAACTCGAGACTAAATCGAGAGAAAGGGATGGAGCTAACGTAACGTCGAACTTCTATTTTCAAAGTAAGGTCCATACCAACTGACTTGACATTTTTAGTAAACACTTTTAAAACCTTAAAATACATAGTTTTTGACTAAAACTGCCGTTTTCTGGTGAATAAAGCAACTAGAGACTACATTTTAGTCACTATTTTCCTGATTTTACATCATGGATGGTTATTTAATGACAATATTGAAATTTTAGGCGAAAAGGGAGCATTTTGAGGTTATAAACGTGTTTACTAAATATGACAAGTAAGATGGTATGGAGTATAGGGCCTCAGGCGCTAGAGTGCTGGGAGTGGAATAGATCCCACTTTGTTTCAGCCCATCTTGCTTCTATATCGTAAACATAATATTTACGATATTGTAGGTCTAAGTCAAGTAATTTAGAGCTAATACATCAGCAATATCATGGCAAGATGGCCTAACACAAAGTGGAACGGAGGCCGTGGTAGCACAACTTTTGCAACCTTGACTAGGCCTATGCTATGCGTCGTCTCGGTTCAGGTTTATTAGTGTAAAAAAAACCGAATATTGCCGTTTAAGTCAGGTGATCAGAGGGCCCTGACAAGATGCATGCTAGCTAGCGTTTCTCTTCGTTTAGTTTTTAAACCAATCGCGTCACTGGTAGATGACATTTACATACACATACATAAACTCACGCCTTTATTCCCAGAGTGGGGTAGGCAGAGCTACAGAATTACCAACAACTCTAAAAACTTGTTGATAATTCTGTAACCAAATTTTGCACACTTGGGCTAAGATGTTTACCAGTGTATTAGTGACAGGTTGCAAACCCATCGCCTAACAGTACTACACGCCTTTATTCCCTTAGCCGTCTCTTACGACATCCACGGGAAGATATGGAGTGGCACTATTCTAACCCGGCAACCACACGGGATACGACAAGATACGAAAAGTCACGTGATGTGCCAGTAACGCGATATAGGTACTGCATCTTGTCAGGGCCCTCTGCAATCGATTTTGGTTAGAGTTGGCCACCATTACAGTCCTAGGATTAAAGTCTTAAGATCTCAAATATTATGAGATCCCTCTATCTTAGCATCTAGTGGCCTTTGTGCTTGTTTGCCACCTCTACCACATTTTTTTAATACGTAGCAACACTAGTGACATGTTGTTGGGGAGTTTTTTTGTTGTGTTCGTCTATGGCTTCATTGCCCTATAATTATGTTGTATATGTTTTTCGAAGATGCGCCATACAAAGTAGTGGGGCGCGTCTTTGTGGGTTAACAACAGCTTGATCACCATAAGGCTGTTGTATAATTACCCTCAATACTTAATACCTCATTAGTAATGGGAGTCAGTCTTATGGCGTTCGATATAGGTATACCTAGTAGTACCTAGGTATAATTCTTCCAATGTATTATTCGTTTGTTATAATATTAAACACTTATTATACATACTCACTAGCGCAGCATTTGTAACTGAACGTCGTCTTTGCAATGGTAAGTATGTAATACTTATTTATCAAAAGTTAACACATTTAACGCTAAGCGCTCAGGGGTGTGTTTCCAGAGTCGTTAGGCCAGCTGGCCTTATTGGTTACACATACATGTGGTTTAATTTTTACTTTGTTGTATTTTTTAACTTTAGGTATTATGTTCTGCTGAGGTGAAACGTTGTATGTGCAACACGAGACCAAAGTTATTTGCATCTCGTGTCTTTGAATTCTTCGCTGCGATCAGGATTTTTACATAGAATCACTCGCTATTTGTTCGTGATTCAAACATACAGTGTCCCATGAACCGACGTAAAAATAAAGTAATCACATAAAGTTTGTTTTGTTTCTCTATATTAGGTGTCCCAGTGTTTGCTCTTCACTTTGTATGGAAAAAACAACCATGTGATTACTAAAAAAGAAATAAAAAAAAACGAGTAGGTAAATAAGTTTAAAAACTTCGCTGATTCGTAATGATTCTAATAAGGGAAAATTACAAAAAATCTGATCAAAATGATCAATATCTCCGAAACTAGTAAAAATCGTTGAAAATACATAGAGGCTTTTAGATGCTCTATGCCCAGGCGTATTGAAATCGGTTTGTAGAATCCTTCGCTTGCTCGGGATTCAAAATCAATGCAGCTAAAACCAACTTTGCTTTCTTGTTGCACAAATATCTATTATTACCTATTGTAGATGTAGATTTTTTGTCACTAATACATATTGTAGTTTGCAGAGATGTAGTGTTACTGTAGTTAGTATTAACATCAGAAGTGTTCAATCCTGTACAATTAGCACCACTGATCTCAGTTTTGATTCCAGACTGAGATCATTGGTGCTAATTATACAGAATAAAACACTTTCGTAATTTTAAATTGCAATCCTTATTCTTACTTAATATTATAGATAGAAAATCTTGTTTGTTTGTTTGTTTGTATGTTGTTCGGTCTTTAAAGTTTTAAAATCGGACATTCCCCGCGGGCATAGAGATAAACAACTTCTGCGTGATCAGAGTCGCGGGAAAAAACAAGAAGAAGAAATGCATTTATCAACTACATAGAAAACACACAAATAGACATACATTTAAATAAAACAAACAATGTGACAGGAACAGCACGGACTGCATGTCCTCGCGAGCGAATCTGACACCGGCTCGGCATTATGCTGAGGTTTCAGACACCTACAGCGCTGATTTCAGCCAGTACCGCCTCACTGACTCACTGGAAATAATAATAGATAATTAGTTAACTAACTAGATAAGTGTTTCTTATTAGGTTAGGTTAAAAACAAATTAAAAAAACCAACTTGCATAAGTACCTAGTTTATCATAACAACTACAGCATATTCAACAATCGTGGAAATCGGACTTGATTTAGGAGGTTAGAAACGTTATCGCCCGGAGCTAAATTTGTATAGAAACAAATTGACAGCTCGGTTCACAATCCTCTTAATTGTCTCATTTGTCTCTAAAATGTGTTCGTGTCATCGTTCAGTGACAGTATAAGATCAATAAAAAAATAACACGATAAAGGGTCCTTGGCATTGAATGCATGAGGTATCTAATCAAATCAAGTTAGACTATGTAAGGATTCGCCTACAATCATATCTATATATATGTAAACCCGCCGTCAATAGAACTTGCAAAAGATGTAAACAAAACGAAACGAACCAATTAACCATGATTCTATAATCACGTACTTTTAAAGATCAAGTAAGGTCACTGCAATGATTTATACACTAGATCATTAGTTTCATATTAAGTTTAAGGTGAAATAACTATTCAAATATGTTATTTTTAATTAAAACACGCTTGGTGAATATTTGAGGTTATGTGTCAAACTGTACTAATTTGCTTACATCGTTCACAAGTATTGACGGCGATCTTATGTACGGATAATCTCTCCAAATTATTGTTGACGACAGCCAATCTACCAAGTACGACCGAACAGACGGCATAGACAAGTTCCTTAGGTAACGGTAACGTAAACGATATTCGAAAACTGAGATAAGGATGGAATTGACGTACGCCGTCTGACAGCTAACGTCAAATCTATACATTTTTGATAACGATAACGAACGCCGAATGCTTCTGGTCTAGGGCCTCTGGCCGACTCCATTATATCCGAACATAACCTGTCATTTGGAATGCTCGTCTCATTAATACGGACCTCAGTGCGGCTGTTAGACGCCATCTTGCGTTGACATCGGGTTTATTTACTACTGTTGCCAGCGACTACGTTCGCGCAGAAAAAAAACATAGCCTATGTTCATCAGGGATAATGTTGGACTCTATTGGTGAAAGATTTTTTCACATCGGTTCAGTAGTTTCGGAGCTCATTCAATTCAAACAAACAAACAATGAAATATTTCTTCTTTATAATATCAATATAATAAACAAAATTGAATAGCTTGTAAAAAGTTACACCAATAGAGTAAGCTATCGTTTGTAACATGGCTATATTCTGCCGTAATACCAAAGAAGGCGGCTATATAACTGCCTTAGCTGCCTTTGGTATTATGTCTATATTTCTCTCATTTTTACAATGTTTTTCAGGCTTTGGTGCTCACATCTTTGGACCAGTTCCGCCGACCCATAGAAAAGGTGTCTCCGGCATCCACGGGGGCTCTGGCTATGACTGGTTTGATCTGGACCAGATATTGCTTTGTCATAAAGCCCGTAGCGTACTCTCTCGCTGTCTGCAACTTCTCTCTGGGGTGTGCTAACAGTGTGCAATGTATCAGGGCTGTTATGTACCAATATCTACCAAAATCTACCGAAGAGATGCAGGCTACTGAAATAGTGGTAGCTACCGATGCGGTAGATACTAACGGAGAAGAGACGCTACAGGCATAAGTTAACGATTCGAACGTTGAAGCAGGTATGGCTAATAACTGGGCCTTTAAAATTTCATTATGATACGGTTACAGAATAAAAGGATACCATAAAATACGGTTAGGGAAAAAATATAAGTAATCAAAATAAATCCATATTGATACTAGAATTGATTAAAATTGAGGAGGTAAGTTCGCTAGGTTGCTTTAAATTGTGATGCAGATAGGAGCTCCGCTGAGCGGGGCTTACTCCCTCGAATTTGTAATTTTCACCACCTACCTATTGCTGTAACAACAATTTAGAAAATTACGACACATATATTGTTGTACAAGATATGCAGCACAAGATATTGTTGTATTTGAAAGCACTGCCAATTTCCATTCCGTTGAAATTTAGTACCTACATATGAAACAAAATCTAAAATTGCAATTGCAACTTTTAAGGAAAACATTTTTGCCACCCAGTTTTTATTAATATAAGATTGAATGATGAATGAATGAATTAGCAAGAGCGTGGAATTGCATATGTAGTGGTATTGTGTTTATAGGCAAGAGAAAGAGAGAGAGAAGTACTTTAAGTATTTTTCTCTCTTTTTGTCTTGCCTATACACACACAACACCACTACATATGCAATTCCACGCTCTCGCTAATTCATCTATACTACGCTAACGATACAAACCGAATGTATCACGCAGAATTTCCGTTATCGAATTTTTATTATTTTCTCGCCATGTAAAAAAAACAGCATGAATGACTTACGGCCTGAAAACGTAAAGAATATTTTATGACGATCGTCACTTATTTAACCAGGGGAAGTCGACGAGCAATCAACTAACATACATAAAATAATGTTGCACAAACAAAATAAGTCATAGCATAATTTAATTAGTTAATATAAACCTAAAAATAATACTTACCAGTACAAATATATAAGTGCCATGCCATTAAATGTAGGTTATATTAAAAACAAAGCATACTTAGGGCCTGGCGATATCACCACGGCACAGCGATGTTAACCTTTTGAACGCCACAGACGGCTGTAGCCGACGTCTGAAAGTCGTGCCACTGACGCCACGACGGCTACAGCCGTCACAAGTCCAACATTAAAAGAGGCTTTGTTTCGTATGAATTAAGTTGTAATTTCAAAGCATAGCAAACATGTTTGACTCATTTTGTAAGGCGTTCAAAAGGCTGTAAAAAGGCTCGTTGCCGCGTCGTGCAGATACACGGTGACGTGTTTCATTATAAAGTTCAATATTAAATCGAATGTCCTGCGCGTAGAGGTTAAGACTGCGCCGAGCAAACGTCGAGCGTCCAGTGGCGCCCTCATTACTTTTATTGGGTTTTCTAATTAACTAAAGAATTTCCTTGGACCCAAACAAAATGTGTTTGTAGCGCAAGTATAAACACAATTTATGGGATACGTAACAAACTTTAATAACAATTCACCTTCGAGTTATTAACTTAACGAAAAAAAGTGGCCCCTTTTCCCGTTAAGCTGACTACTCAAAGGGTAATTGTTATTAAAGTTTGTTACGTATCCCATAAATTGTGTTTTTACTTGCGCTACAAAAACGTCTCATCTGATTGCAAGGAAATTCTTTAGTTAATTAGAAAACCCAATAAAAGTAACGAGGGCGCCACTGTACATCCGGCGTACGCTCGGCGAAGTCTTAAAGTAGCTTGAGGCTTGAAGCCGTTGTAACACGGCCATGGTGATGTCGCAAGGCCCTAAGATCACTGAATTTACTAACGTGCACAATAATATTGAGGCTGAAATAATTGCACCATACTAATACTAATAAAATTTCAAACAAACTTTTCGTATAATTCTGCCCTCATTCAAAAAAAAGCCGTATTTCTCACAGAACCGCGAATGTATTACCGACCTTATTTCTTAAGATAGGGGGTTCAATTTGCTTTGACTATAAAATTGCACATACCTACCTCTTTTTTATTTAAAAGGGCAGAATTAATTTTCCAATGTAACTGAGCGAGAAAGCTATAAGGCTATTATAGTTTCATTTTCCTAGCCTTCGGAGGGTGTGGTTCCCTTTTTCATTCCATTGAGGGTTTGATTTTAAAAGAATCCTTGAAATTGCATCGTTATCCCATGTTCACTCAAGCGGATAAACTGTAAAAGTGTGAACCGGGTTTTAGAATACCTGTCTTATCTTATCTATCATATCATAATGTTTATATACAAATAAGTTTTTAGTTAAGGTTACCCCACGGGGTAAGGGGCAAGTGCCTCAAACCGCACTCCTAACAAATATATGGGTGCCCCTCGGAATCCCTAAAAATGATTGTTCTAACGCATCATATGTCCGAATTATCTTTTGTCTTGAACTTATTACGCTGTCTAACTTTTTCAAAATTTGGAGAAACGATGCATTAGGACAAATGCCGATTATGGATTTCAATATAGACCCGAAATATATCGTCGGTGCTCTTGCAATACCGCGTACCTAAGTAAAAAAATCATGTAGTTGCAAAATGTACCTTACTGACTTAGGTGCTAAGGTGTACTTTGCAACTTATTTAATTTGTTAGTTACGCGGTATTGCAGGAGCACTGACGATATCGTTTATCACACTTACCCCAACTGACCTTACTTAATACTTTCTTGCACAGCTTCAGAGAAAGCCAACCTTCAAGCGGCCATTTCGCCGATACCAAATCGTATGTCAGTCAGTGGGACACTTTACTTTAACTCCACTCTACTCGTATGTAGGTATCGAATTTATTTTTGTAGTTTTAGTATATAATCAATATCACATATTAGTACTTACGACATTTATATAAACATATCCTTAGTTAATATAAGTGTTTTAATACATACGTAAAGTTGCATTATCTTGATCTTTTTTCTTGACTAACCTAATAGATTTTTGGGGTCCGAAAATATCTTTAAAAAACACTCCGGGATAGAAAATCTTAAAATATTGAACAAAAACATGATTTTGAATGACTCAATTGAGTAAGTAAATTTACTGTTCTTTTTGCCACTCTTCTCTTTAAAACCCACTTTACAGGTGAAATAGATGTATGTGTACTTAAAAATATCTAATCTAAGAGTATTTTTGAAAAACAATTAAAAAGTTAGGTTAATAAAATATTATATCATTTTGTTTTATAGTTTTTCCGCGAACTTGCCATAACTTTACTTGGATTTCGTTTGTTTTATTAATAAATGCTTCTACCTCGAATATTGTACTTACTAATTAAAATTGTTAATATTATTCTGGAAAAATATTTAAGGAAAATTTCAAACGAGTTTATTTACTTAATAATAGAACAAAAATTTTTACTTACTTTTGTACTTAAAAACTTCGAATTTAATCATCTATAAATATTTAATATAGGTATTACAAATAATTAATTGACCAAGAAACCCTTACTTAATTAATTTTATTTTTAATTATAACATGTTACCACTTGTTACTCCACTTATAATTGTTTATATTGTAATTGTTTTGTCATATATTTTATCTTAGTTATTAAACATTTATTGTTGCAAATTACTTGTGTTTTGTTTCCTAAGTTTCCTTTTTCAGCAACTCCGCCCTACTGAGGTTTGAACCCAGAACTGCTAGCTTCGAAGGCTTTTATTGACCAAACTATACTTGAGTCGATGTAAAGTGATCCACGTGACAGCTGTATTTCGTAATTTTCAACACTTATTACGAGTATGCTTATGCTAGCAAGTGAGGCATACAAGAAGTGATTAACATTCATAATGCGGATACATTTATACTCACACCGTTTTAAACAAAACATATACATTATATTTACATATTTTCTCCCGTAATCGGAGAAATACTGGAAAAGGGCCGAATCCTAAGTACCCGAAACCGACGTGCGTGCATGACTCGATGTATGAATGTGGAAGAAGCTAAAGAAATTTGTCAAGATCGTAGAAAATGGAAAGAAGTGGTCTCTGCCTACCCCTCTGGGAAACAGGCGTGATTTAATGTATGTATTTTCTCCCGTCACGCGTTCGTGTTCGGAAGAATAGGTGAACACCAGGGTTCAGGTGAACACCAGGGTTCAGGTGAACACCAAGGTTCAGGTGAACACCGGGGTTCAGATGAACACCAGGGTTCAGCTGAAAACCAGCGCTGTGTCTTCGGCTGCAGCGCCTGCAGCACATGCTGAGAGTCCTATTTGACTTCGCACTACAGCGTTTCTAAATTTGCGCCAATCTTTTTTGTTTGTTTTAAATATGTTCTTTGTGTTGCAGTGTGAATTTGTCAAATAAATGTCATTAGTTTGAGTTGAGTTTCAGTAGTCCTACATTAGTTGGGTCTTGATAAGCAGAAATTGACAGCCAAAAAGAACAAATCCGCTGCAAAAGCTTGTCCAAAAAAATTTTTTTTTTACACAAATTTATTTAATTTATTTAATAATAACTTTAACACTAAAAATTACAGTTGTAGCTACAATGCAAGCAATGCTGATGAGATCTAGATACATCTGTTGGTACCAGGGAATCAGGAGTGCCGGGGAGCGCAAGTGACGGGCGCCACCAGTTCGAATCACGTGCTCCACCCAAAACACCAGCCTCTTCTTGGGAGATACCACTTGATCATGGTACACTAGTGACATCTGTCGTAAGTATATTTTCTTTGTACTTACCTGACAAAGAGATAAAACAATTCTAAAGTGAAAAAGTTTTCGATTCGTGACTAGTATGACCCTAACGGCCTGGCCACGACATTGGTCTTAAGCGGCGAGCGGTGCGGCGGGAGGCGCGGCAAGGAAGAGCGGCGCGGCGAGCATGCCACGACTTCACAGTAGCGTTAGCGGCATCGAGCGAATGGGACGTATTCAAGAGTTTAAAAAAATTAAAAATGTCTGTCAAAAGTGGCTCTTCAGTGCCTCGACAGCAGCTCATATTTCATGAGATATTTTAAATATAAGAGAAGGTGTGCTTTTGTAGCGAACTTAATAGAGTCTGTTATACGTTAGGTGAATTTAGAGTGTTGTACGAAGACTATAGAAAGCATCTCGCAAAATTTTACGAGTACCTACACTAGAATGAGAGTAGAAACATTTGATTATATACTCCAACTAAAATTTGATTAAATATATACTCTAATATCTTTCATTTCTTCCCATAACCTTTTTATTACGTGGCGCAACTTAAGTTTGGGATGTTTCGCCATCCAAATGGCAGGCCTAGGTATTTAAAATTTCTGCGATAAAAGCTTCGGTGTCCATTATTACGCGCGATATACAAAAAAAAATATTCCACGATTCACCGCCCGATGCGTCCCGCCGCTAAGACCGGTCGCGCCGCTGTAAGTCGTGGCCGCGTTCCTCGCGCCGTCGGCGCCGTCGCGCGGGTCGCGCCCGTGTCTTCGTTTCCGCCGCTGGCCGCTCGAGTAAATTCGCGCGAGTCGCCGCTGGCAGCGGCGGGTCGTGGCATCCTCTAGAACTTGCACCTTATTTTATAACATTCTTTTCGCTCGCCGCCGCCGCTGCCGCAGGTTGCGCAATGTCGTGGCCACAGTGGCCAGTAATATATGTAGAGATAGGACATATAATACTTATCAATCCAAGGCCCTTGCCAAGATGCATTACGTTAACTAGCGTTTCTATTCGTTTCGTTTTTAAACCAATCGCGCCACTTGTAGATCACGTGACTTTTCGTATTACGCCATCTACCAGTGACGCGCTAGTTAGCGTAGCGAAAATTATAGTTCCCGAGCGAATAACGATAAACTAGTTTTAAATACGCATCCGCTATTACATTACAGCTATAACGCTACCTAGTACCGTCTAAACTTACGCACAACGCTGTGGTAATAAGTGGTTCTGACTTGGCACCATCATTATCATATCTATACTTATATTGAAAAGCCAGACATGATAATAATGATACAGCATGTTAACAAACACGTGTAGGTAATCAACCAGTTTTTACCAGATTCTAGAAACGTCTGATTTATTTCAAGGTTTTACGACACGGGTTATCACGGGTACCTACATAATTGGATGCTGATAAGCAAATATGAAGTAAGTATAACCTGCAGTTTTTAATATTTTCTCGCTCTAGATACCTATACCATAATTATTTTCAGTCATTATGTGTTTTAGGTTATCAACTTTTACAGGATTTTTATGAAACAAACCTAACCTAACCTAAACACTCCCTACTACTACCTACTACTTTATCTATAAGTACGTTAGACCTATTAAAGAAATTCTGAAAAGTCCACGGATCTAGCGATATCAAACTTATGACTCTCAATAATCAAGTAAAAAAAGAAATTATGACTAAAATAAAACAAGACGAACATCAAACTGCCAAAAATGCTTAGTACTAAATACCTTACCTTGTATTCCGCAACACCTCTTTAACAGCTATTTTCAAATCTTTAACCAAATCAAAGGTAAGGTCCACAGTTACCCGATACCACGTAGTTCTGCCTTCACCGCATTAGCCATCTGGTCAAAGATACCTGGGACCACCACCATGGGTAGGTACTCCAAAGTGAACCGCCTCTATCATCGACAGCAGACCTCCGTGTGTGATAAAGAGGACGCAGTTTGCATGGGCTGGAACAACATCATAATTTAGGATGTAAGAGTCGGTAAGTTTAATAGGGGCAAGTATATCTATGGGTAAGTTCGTCTCCTTCCGTGCGTTTTGTCAGATAGGCTTAAGTAGCACAGTATTTAAAAACCGCACCATAACCTGACGTTTTAAGCAAACAAAATCAATTTTATTCAATTAAATGTGTTGCTTTAAGATATATTGATGGAAGACGGACTCTCCCTCTAAACGCACGAGGGTAAAAAAGTTACCACCAGGCTTAGGCAGCACGGTATCATGTAAAGAAAGAAATAAAGAAAATCATTTATTTAGTGTATTTTATAATTACAAAACAAGGTGCAAACAACTTAGAACTCTCATCTAACCTAACCTAACCTAACCCACTTTTTTTCTGGAAAAATTGATAAGTCCCCTGAAAGACAACAAAACTTCATGATAGGGTATAGGTACGTGTGATGTATGAATATGGACAGGCGACACTGCAGTCATACTACCTTAGTTAGGTATGCTTGTCGTCTTTAACTTATTGTTATATTATAATAGCACCTATGTACATAATAATTTACAACTCTGTACATATTGTCCGATGTTATTTTAATATCAAAGTGTCACTTTGCAGTACTACCATAACACCATTAAGGTAAACATAATTTGTGAGTAGTTTAATTAATCTGATTAGTTCGTGATAATAGGTCGTGATAATAATTAATAATACATAGGTAGGTACATACATTAAATCACGCTTGTTTCCCAGGGGAGTAGGGAGAGTCCACTTCTTTATACCTGCTACGATCCTGACAGACCTCTTTCTTACACATTCATACATCGAGTCATGCATGCAAGTCGGTTTCGGGTACGTGCGGTCACGAGCGTTAATTTGGGACCCATTTCAAGAAAAATATGCTTGAAGTCGTCAATGCCATTAGATATGTCAAGTGTTAGCAAGATCGACGGGCAATACTCCGTCACTTCCGCCAGTTGCACAGTTTCACCACAAATAGCATAAATAATTAATAATATTTAACTTTGATTTGATATAAAATCATTATTCTAATTAATTTAGTATTTTTCCGATTATTTTTTGTCACGGATATCAATCTGATTTAGAATCGTTTTCATACTTTTTGTTATGTCAGTTTACAGTTTATAAAACGCCGCCATTTTTGAATTTGACGGAATTGCTGGCTGAACGTTGAAGAGAACGCATTAAAAACGAGTAAACCGTTGCTTCTTTATATTATTTTTCCCGCTATATCCTGACTATTTTAACACAAGTCATTTGTAACTTTTAGGAAACTCAACCTTATTGTTGTATATGTGAGATTGACTATGGTCCTAAGGTAGGTGCCAAATTTAAACTCTTGACTGTACTTACATTAGTATATTAAATTATATACAAGCTAAATATACGGTTGAGCTGACGGCTATAATGACACATGTTACCGATGTCAAGTGTACATTTTATAAACAGGTAAATAAAAAAAATAGACGAACAATTAAATAGCTATTTATTTATTTTATCACTAGTTTGTACAATAACTTTAGTTCATTTGTAAGAGAGTTTCTTTTAGGCGCTATCTCTACGAGCGAGAGGGAAGAGAGGAGAGAGTGGAGGTGTTTAGCTAAATTCACAATGAAAATTGCATGCGATAGGTAAGTACTTATTAAAGCTACTAGAATTCGCGTCCATAACCCTCTCGGCCAATCAGAAGCAACGACAAGAAGTAACCCAACCCCGCATTTGTAGTAAGTACTCATCCATTTCTTCGCGCGCAAAACCTCGTTGTGGCTTCAGCTTTAGAATAGGACTTTAAAGTTTTAAAACAAACCATACATATTTAAGACGAAAATGAAATCTTTGAACATGACATCAACGGTTTGTAACCAATGCAACAGTATACAATAGCATAAAGGCAAACATGCTATATAGGTGAAAAACTTAAGACTGCACCGAGCAAACGTCGAGCGTCCAGTGGCGCCCTCATTACTATTATTGTGTTTTCTAATTAACTAAAGAGTTTCCTTGATCAGACGATACGTTTTTGTAGCGCAAGTAAAAACACAATTCATGGGATAGGTACGTAACAAACTTTAATAACAATTACCCTTTGAGTAGTCAGTTTAACGGGAAAAGGTGGCCACTTTTTTCCGTTAAGTTGATAACTCGAAGATGAATTGTTATTAAACTATGTTATAAGTTGTGTTTTCACTTGTAGTACAAAATCCTACCAACCAATTTCAAGAAAATACTTTAGTTTATTAGTAAACACAATAATAGTAATGAGGGCACCACTGCACATCCGGCGTACACTCGGCGCAGTCTTAAGCAAAGGACCTCTTGTAGCATGGAATTTACGTCAAATTTCAAATATCGGACGGTCTATAGATACAGATGTGTTACAACTACATGCAAGAGGTCCTTTACTTAAGTTGTTTATCTACTTATAGCGTCCTACCAATAATATGTTATTAAAATTATTCTTCCTTATCATTTTGACAGGTTTAGTAATAAATAGAGGCTTGTACACACAATAAATATAAAATTACTACAAACAAATGTTACCTAACTACAAATGAAGTGTACTTACTTACTAAATTTTACTATGCCTAAAATAAAATTTGCCCCTGTGGCAACATGCCAAAGATGCTGGCAGCGTTTTCTCGTTGAATTGCTATAATTATACGTTAAGGGAGAAAAATGCCAGCATTCGGTTTCCTACAAGTCCTAAAACACTGCAAAGTCGATGAGGGCTCTTCAAAATTTAAATAAAGGATTAAAAAAAAAACTTGTTTGTCAATCTGTTTACTGGTAAGAACTTAAATTGTTGAACTAGAAACCCTTTTGCAGTAAGTCAATGATTATTGTAATGTAATTTTGTTTCTCGTCGTAACTTAGCGCAGTCATTATGACAGAGTTCGAAGGTGCAGATAATGAACATTCAGATCAGTTGTTAACAAAACTTATGGTTAAAATTCGATAAAAAAAACGAAAATGAAACCCGTTAGGTGCAGACTTAACTATTGGTCACGATATCTAACCATAGTTCAATCAACTACTGATCAAACAATAGTTCCAGACACACGTTTGAAAAATAAATGATTTAATTAATTCGTCGGTGAAACTGCAAACCGCGTAAGTAACATTTTTAATGAGGAGCAAAATTAACCTTTTGTCTGTTTGTTGGTTACGATGTTTTGTAGTATCACCGACGAATTGTCTCTAAAGTATTATGTCTCGAGTACTGCGGAAAGTATGTGATAATGATAAGTCCAGACTCATTGCATAAGTAAACTAAGATTAAAAGTCAACTTTGTTCTTATTTCATCTTTAGCTTAATGCTCGTCTTATATGACATCAATCGTTTTATAATGATTCCCAAAAGTACTACACCCAAGACTATGAGTGCGAGAAGGTCGAGATACATCTTCTGGTACCAGGGTACCATGAGCGCCGGGGAGCGTAGATGCGGCGCGCCGCGCGTCTTGACCACGTGCTCCACCCAGTGCACCAGCTCCTTGCTCGGAGGTACCAGGCGATCATGGTAGATATGAGATAGCTCTTTGACCTTCTCCATGTATCTGTAAAATAATGTTACTTTGAATATAATATCCTGGTCTATTTTGACCGTAAATTTCTTAACTTAAAGTTGAATATGTTCAGAAAGCAACTCCAGAGGTTGATTAAATTCAGCTGCTAGTCTTCGTTTAAGGTGTATAATAATGAGATTCACATTTTAGGTAAGAATATTGTTTATTAAAACACAAGTGGAAAGGACACAAAAAGGTTTAAGAAAGAGGTACGTTTATGACGAACTATATCACGTGATTGTTTTGTTTACATTTTTTTAAATGCCTAAATGTATAGACTATAGAGTAAATTAGAAGCTTGGAGAGGCCAATTTCATTAGCTTTTCAAATGAAATCCTGCTGAATAAGTTTACCTGGAATTGCTCACTGCTTCGTCGATAGCGGCTTTAAGTTTGTCTACCATATCGTAAGCCAGGTCTACTTTCTGCGCAAAGCCCTTGACCACGGCTCGCTCCACATTGATGAACTGGTCGGCGAAGACCGGGATCCCTATGATGGGTACCCCGAAGTGGACCGTCTCCGTGGTCGAGAGGTAGCCGCCGTGGGTGATGAAGAGTATGCAGTTTGGGTGCGCTGGAATGTCAAGGTATTTTTGTTTAAAAACGTTGGTATATGACCAACAGTTCTCGTTTTTTCTTCGATTCCTACCTTAGGGCTGCGACAGATGATCAGTTGGACTGACAGGCCGAGAGGGATGCAGATATTTGTTAGAATGAGAGGCGTATTTAACTTTCTCGTTCTATCAAATAGCAGCGTCCCATCTCGGCCTGTCAGGTCTCGGACTGATCGTCTCTGGAAGCCCTTAGGTACTAAAATACAATTCAGGAAGTCTCTGCCATAGAGTTTTCAATACACGACGGGTCGCCCGCCAGTTAAATAAACGTTGCACGATTAGGTACGTAATTTTTGATCAGTAGGTAACTCAACATAATAATATGGTTAAAAATCATACTCATCAAACTCAAAAATCGAATCTGAACCAAATGTGTCACATTTTCGTATTTTAACCATATTTTAACCGTTAGTTCAGTAACTTATCAAAAAATCGCCCTTAGGGTGAAGACAGACGAGCGTAATCGTGAGTTGTGAGTCACCTAATTTCTGCTACGTACTTAACTTTTGTATGAAGCAGAAATTACGCTTGTTTGGCTTGGTCCTTAGAGCTCATCAAAATTGAAATGAAGTTCTTCTGGACGCAATATAAATCACTGAAGTTTTTGGAAAAAGGGGTGCGCCATTACGAGTCAAGTTTAAAAGAGCGTCGTGGTATTAAACTTACCCAAAATACTTTGCTGTGGTGCCCATTGTAGAATATGTACGTTCTTTGGTGTATCAGGTAAGTCTTCGATTTTCCACAGGACCGTTTGCTTCAGCTCCCCGAATATCTTCAGTAGACCCTCCTTCAGCTCTTCGGGCATCTGTGAACCTCGCAGGTTAGATCCCATGCTGAAGTAAATCACACCGTGTTTTGCTGTGTCCATAAGTTTTTGCAAGTCCTGTTAAACAAATGTGCAATAGGCCAAATAAGAGAAATGGCTCAGAGAACGAATGCTACGATATTATCTTTTCAAACGTTGTAGGTCGAAAGAAGGAAATATCCTTGCTTTATCAAGAGCAACTTCTCCCAGTTCAAAGACTTGTATTTATGGAGCTCTATTCTACTCGATCAAATCATATTAATTTTCACATGTCACCGTATTGTCAACGTTACGATAACTTTTATTTATTTGATAGTAATAACGGCCGAGTTAAAAACAATCCGCCGCGAAAAGCAATATGGTTTTACCTAGAAGAAGTAAGCTCTTGAACACCATACAATTAGTTGTTTTCTTACATATGTACCAAAGTAAAAAATATCAATCTACTGACAATCTCGCAAAATGCAAATGCTGAAATTGCAAACGCACTACTTAAAATTCATCATTTGAATATGTATATAAAAAAATACATACAGTGGAACGTATAACCTCCTCCTTTTTTGAAGTCGGTTAAAAAATTGAACAGAACTATCGGCAAATAAATAAACTTTTGTTAAAAACAAAAACTTAAATTACTAAGGCGGACTTGCGCGGACCAGAGTTAAGCGTCTACTTTTGTACGTGGTTTGCCGCCTAACCTCGGGTTAAGACGCTAACTCTGGTCCACGCAAGTGGGCCTATGTATGTTAAATTGGGCACATTTTTCTCTAATTACGAGGAGAAAAACTTCCGAGCAAAAAGAGTCCAAACTTTTCAAATTGTAAATGTAAATCTTGGTTTGATCTACTTCGGTACCCCGTCGCAATAAACCCATAATTCATTTAAACTTAGGTACTTAATTTATGTATCGTGACTTGAAAGGATTCAAATGGTGACTCAACAAATAAAGATCGTTGTAGATCAGTACCATCTTTTCAAAAATCCTCATTTACCTCAAGCAATGGCGGTACGTTATCATCAATGTGGTACCCCCCAATGCTGACGACGCTCTGGGGCAGTGACTGCGCCTGACCAAGGGAAATATGGGAGTTTGCCAACATCAGGGACGCATTGAACTTCACTTCTTCGAAGGTCGGCACCGGCCGTCCTTTTCTGGCTATTACCGGTGTAATGTCAGTGTCATAACTGTCCTGTTCCATTTTGTCATAAATGCTAAAAACAAATTTCGGAGTTAGCAGGTTTTAATAGGTTTAAATTTCCAATAGAGATCTTGACGATGTCTTTTAAAAAAAACCGTCGGTCTGTAGGGGCAAGGGGCAAGTCTATGGGGAAGTTGCATCTACCAAACATATCTCTTCATTTATTTATTCTTTATTCATTTGAAAAACAAATAAATCAAACGGTACGGTTGCGGTATCAAATAAAAGTTAAAAATACATGATGCAAAATTCTAAATGCTTTATTTCTTTACAGTAGTACTTAGGAAAAACCGAGCAAGAGCATGTCTGACCATGCTCTTGCTACTTTAGGGTTCCGAAGCTGCTACAAGTACTTATAGCTTTCTAGAACTAAGAGTCTCTGATCTAAGCTGCGGATGGACGGACGGACGGGCGGACCTGGTGAAACTATAAGGGTATTTTGACTGCTAAATCCTAAAAAAGAGGATGGGGTTACAGTCGAGGTATTTAATTCCTAGTCCACTTCTCCTTTGGACTATGTCAAAGTGACGTAATCAATCAAAACGTAAGAGACATCTTATGATTTTCTTTAGTGTCAATTTGACATAGTCCAAAGTAGACTACGAATTAAATTCTGTGACTATACCTAGTTATAAAATGTAGATCGTCTAATAATATATTATAAACATCGATGGTGCGTTGCCCGTCCCTGTAGACGTACTTGCCCCTACAGACGTTACTTATTTTGTTTCATTCGACGCGACAGCTTAACAAAGAAAATAGTCTGTGTCAGTTGAAACGTTTGTTTACACTAGGACGTTTACACGTGTATCTAGGAATATCATGATATTTAGACTATAGTGTTGTGTCAGGTATCTTCAGACCTGTGCGACTTACGTGCTCCTCTTGAACGTCTTATGAACCTGCGTCCAAAGCCCTTGAACCCTTTGCGTGAATGTGAGCGGAGGCATATCAGGACACTGGATGTCCGCGTTGTACGCAGGGTTGGACCGCTCGTCCATCAAGCGCAGCACCATCCAATGATGGTCCATCGAGGAGAACCAGATGAGAGGGCAATTGAATACGGGAGCGAAGCTGGAATATAGGAATCATCATCATCATCACTTCATTGCCCTTAATTATTCCAAATTACTTTTTATTTATTATTTTTAGTCATCTACGGATTCACCCCATTGTTTCTCACATCACTCTTCACTCTGTCCATCCATCTCTTCTTAGGGCTTTCCTTGCTTTATAGCCCTCAACTTTCATACTTAAAACTCTTCTCGTGACATGACTATCATTCCTCTCAATACCATACTCGTAGTAATTATCATCACTACATAGTATAAAACAAAGTCGCTTTCCGCTGTCTGTCCCTATGTATGCTTAGATCTTTAAAACTACGCAACGTATTTTGATGCGGTTTTTATTAATAGATAGAGTGTTTCAAGAGGAAGGTTTATATGTATAATAAATCCTGTTTCATGTACGGGTGTTACAGAAAACTCATATAAACCGAAGCGAAGCGAGGGCGGGTCGCTAGTATTATAATAATTCAAAATATTCAATTTGAATTACTATTGCTGTTGAGGATTAACTAAAATATGTGTCTAAAACAACATTGATCCTCGACTATCTCCTCCTCCTCCTTCTCCTCATAATGCTATACGACAACTATTTCTATTGTGTGGGACGTTGTTCACCAATTCATTCCTATAACGCACTGCCAAACAGGGCTTATTTCCATTTTTCCCCACCCTTTAGTCCCCAGTGGGGACAGGTGGCAAAAATAATTTCCATTTGTTACCGCAGCGGGACAGCTTTTCCAGTTGTACCCCAGTGGTAACTATACCTCAATAATATGAATTCTTTCCCCCACTTATCTCCACTGATGGCACTAAAAGCATTGTTGTGTTCCGATGTGGCGATATTTAAGACAAGCGGTAAAATAACTAGCTCAGGGGCCCAGTGACAAAGTTTGGATAAGGGATCCATCCCCTTCTGACACGTACGTACGTACGTAAGTACGAGAGTAACGGAAGCTTTACCCACATTTGACACGCAATATAGACGCAGCCATACTAGGCCCACAGGAGCATTCCATCTTAGGCTTAATTTTTAGATTGGAGCCCATTTGCAGTTTTGGAATTGCTCTCTTGAGATTGAAAATGTGTAGGTATGGATCTCAGATCCTACTTACGACCAGAGAGTTTTTGTTTTTGCAATTCTCTTTGCCATTATAAAGCCCTAAAACCGTTCAACTAACTCACCCTGCGTACAATTCGCTGAACATCCATTCAGCGATGACCACATCGAAGTGCTGCCTGGGGTCATCCAGCAGCTTCCTCACGTTGGTGTTCGCCACCGTCATCAGCGCGATCTTGGTGAAGAAGAGGAACATCACCGAGTCATTGGTGAAGTCCACCTTCTTGTCCATAATGTCTTTAATGCTGAAATGATTGGCTGGAATATTTTAGAGAAATAAGTCGTAACATTGATTGATTGAACGCACACATGAGACAAGGTACAAAAGTGTACAGATATTGTAAGGCTGACTGCACTACAGGAGGAACTGTTAGTATTATACAAGCATCAAAATTGCAATTATTGCACGGTGAAGGATTTTCAAGAAAGATCTTTTTCTTCATCCCACTTATTTCCACGAAAATAAGTAACACTATAGGTAAACGTACAGTCTACGACCCATGGTAGAAACAGCTTGCTTTAACAGTGAGTTTTCCCCTTCTTTTTCTTGGTATTTGGATCGTGTATTTATTTGTCACAGTGAAGAACTTACGTGGTAATCCTTTTATGTTTTCTCCGACATCAACCTGGGAGAGGTTTTTCCCTTGAACTTTCTTCGGAAACGGTGTTATGTATGTAACCTGTAACGCCATAAAGATTCGAGAGATGATTTTCTATTTAGTATGAAACGTTTGCCAGCCCGCGAGATGAAAAGTCCGTAACTCACCAAAGATTGAACGCAAATATTGCAATCGGATGAATGGTGTAGAACGAACACACATAAATACACATACATACCTTCACGCCTGTAATCCCAGAGTGGAGCAGAGCTACGGAATTACCTACAACTTTAAAAACTTTTTGATAATTCTGTAACCACATTTTGCACAATTAGGCTAAGATGTTTACCACCGAATTAGTGACAGGTTCAATCTTGCATATTCCCTACAGTGGTCAGTTAACTTTGATGCTGTTTGTACATCAGACATCATACAGTGTGCATTAATACTATTAATATATAATTTATATAATTATTGTGTTTATTCATAGCAAAAGATGCACGTTTGGACTTGCAATATACACGCCGTTAAGTGTTTATTCTATGACATTACTTTACCTATGTAGCTGGCGTTTGTTTTATTTTTCTTGGAACCTTAAGAGGACTGTGAAGAGACGCCTAAGTCCATAGAAATATAGCTCCGTTCGATAACGTTTTTACGATTCTGTACCCTTACCATGAGTTACCGAGTCGAATGCTTTGTCCCTCACTGTATTGTTATTCGACTCGCTAGCGAAATGAAATGAAATGAATGTTTATTTGCTAGAATGCGATACATAGGTCTCAGATAATTAGTTAGAACAGGCATTCAGTCGATAAAACGACATGCAAATTTAGGTTAGGTACTTAAAGTCAACTTAAAATCTATCCAATTATTGATGTCCACATAACAATTTACAAATTACAATATCAGGCTACAATTATTAATTTAATATCAAAATATAACACATAATGAAATACATATTGGAGGTTATAAGATAGTTAATTACGATTAATATACTCATTCACTTTGTAGAAACAATTGCCAAGGAGCCATCTCAGTAACTCAATTTTGAATTTTTTGCCCTGAACCATTATTATTTCTATAGGAAGGGCTTGTATACCCTAATGCACATATTAAATGCATTCCTTTTGTACATATCTGTGCGACATAAGGGTTTATGTAGATGCTTGTATTGATTCCTAGGGTTTCTACTAAAGACTTCATGACGTTGGCTAAAGAATCCTGGGTGCGCTCTACAGAACAAACAGAGTTTAAATATGTACAAACTTGCTAGAGGCAAATTTTTTAGTTCCTTAAATAAGGGTCTGCAGCTGTCCAAGAACCATGCGTTGCAAATAGCACGCACACATTTTTTTTGAATTTTAAACACCCTGTCTACGTCCACAGAGTTTCCCCACAAAATTAAACCATAATTAAGTGAACGGTAATTGAAACTCATCTTGACGGTATTTTTTACCGATTAGAATAGAGATCCTAATATCCTAAACGAGCGAGCGAGCGTTAATTTGAGACCCAATTCAAGAAAAATATTCTTGAATTCATCATTGTCGTCATATTTCAAGTCAGTTGTAACTTTTAGGAATCTCAACCTTATTGTTGTAGAATGACAGATTGACTTTGGACCTAAGGTGGGTACCAAATTTAATCTCGTAACTGTTACGAGTAAATACAGTGAGCTAGCGAGTACGGTAATTGAAACTCATGTTAAGGGTACTGATGTATACGGTTCTTTAATATTATGTTGTAGTTGGTTAGAAAAAAATGGTATTTACATTTCTGTATTTTATTTTTAATTATGTTTTCTAGAAATATTTTTTGGAAAGGAAAACGGCCAAACCTATTGTTTTCCATAACATCGACGACAAATTCAAAAATCGTAAAATTAGTACTAATTTTAAGGGAGGATGGAAATGCTATATCATTTGGTATGGAAATTTTTAGCCTAACAATTATAAACAGGCGTTTCTTCTTTAATTTTAACTTTAATGTTATTAGTTATTAGATGTTAATAAAGTTTTTTTTTTACTTTACACTGCGATTTATTTCTCCCGTTGGTTGATTTAGACATCTGTAATTCTTCGTCGTTGTGTAAAATTATTTTCTCTCGCGTCAGTGTTGCGAAATAATCTTCTGTCCGTTAAGATTGAATAAAACCTATGCAGATTGCCTCAGCCCGAGTCAGGGGGCCATACCTGCGTTTATCGCGTGATAAATTTTGGATAAGGCATCCGTCACCTTCTGACAGGTAAATAAGTGCACGTGTCAAAAAGTGACGGATGCTTTATCCACGACACGCGATATAGATGCAGCCATACTAGGCCCGCAGGCCTAGAAACGCGGTAAAAACCATATCGCAATCCACTTCAAAATGGATCAATTGTTTTCATTTTGTACGCAGCCAAGCGTTCGATTTTTAAAATAAAAACAATTGCGGCAATAGCCCCTCTGTTATCGCGCTGCCAACGCTTTGATAGCCTTTATTTACTTATATAATGGCGGCCGAGTTAAAAAAATACGATAAGAGGTCAAGATAATAAATATTTTTTACCGATTACAATAGAGATCCTAATATCCTTAAGGGTAACCGTGCAAAGGGTGACCATTTTATGTTGCTGTACGATCACTAGCGTCAATTTGAGACCCATTTCAAGAAAAATATTTTTGAACTCATCATTGTCATCATATGTCAAGTCAGTTGTAACTTTTAGGAAACTCAACGTTATTGTTGTAGAATGACAGATTCACTTTGGATCTAAGGTGGGTACTTACCAAATTTAATCACGTGACTGTTACAAGTAAAGGTTAAGGAGAATAAATAGTGTATGAGCTTGTTAACGATAAACACATACAAACCATACTTTATTATGTTTGTTTAGAAAAATAATGCTGTACCTATTCCAGAGGAAACTGCTCACAGAGAAATGTAATGACCGTCGTAATAAACGATATACTTAAATATAGTTTCATTATGCGTATATTTCAGAGTAATGCATCTTAGCAAAGGCCTCATCTCTGTCTGGCCTGAAAAACCAATAATATGCTGAGCTGGAAACATTCTCTGGCACTAGCTCAGTGGTTTTTCCTTTTAAAGAAAGAAAGAAAAGAAAGAAAAATATATTTATTCACTACAGACATAACGCTCATTGAATACAAAACGGACATATTTCAAAATAATTTGCTAATACATTAAAAATCGTATTACAACAGCTTCGAATTTTAAAATGCAACACTGACTCATTTCGGATTGAGTCCGTTTTGTATTCAATGAACTATAAGACACTCAGAAAATAAAATAAAAAATAAAAACAGAAAATAGCAATAGGTAAAAAGTAATGAGTGTGTCTTCGCGGCAGTGAATCGGGCACTGGCTCAGCATAATGCTGAGGTGTTAGACACCTGCAGCGCTGATTTTCCGACGTACCTACTATTAAATAAATATGTGGTAATATTTAGTGGCAAAATAAACACAAAAACTATATACCAATACCTTACATAAACATATTTAAAGTAGAAACACCTACTTAGCTAGTATACAGCATCGACAATTTGGCACGAATTAACAAAATAAAAACAAAAGAAAGATACAGAAATCTTAACTATAATTTACAAAGTGCTGGTTGGGAAATTATGTCTTATATGTATTGGTTGGTTATTTGTTCTGTATAGACGTATGTAATATGTTTTATCATTATTTCTATACAACGTTATTTTCGCCCAAACATGCTTGAAACAACTAATCGAATGACGTTTAGTAGTTTGCACTGATTGCCGTCCACTTTAGATCGTTACGGACAATTTGTTCTGAAACGCTTCTGGTTATTTCTCATATACGAACCAAAACTGTAAATCACAATTAAAATGTCTTTTAAGAGCATATCGGGCCATTTCTATTGTTAGCAATCGTAATTATAAGCGTGCAAAGTAAATTTTGCTGGTCTTTTACTAATATATCGTACTGCTAAATCGAGACAGTAAGAACTCAAAATCCTGGTCAGTCATGTTTCAAGCTCATACAAGTTGTATTAAAGTTGATTTTAGAATACAGTTGTATTTTGAGTTAGGTACTACTGTTTTGATCTAGCAGTGCGATATTGTTGTACTGCAATTAAATAAGTCAGGTATAATCTTTTGAATTAGTCGTTTGGAGTTATTTTTTTAATGTTACTTTCCGTAGACTTTTCATGTAAATTTAATGCTAAGTATTAAAAAAAATTATTACCTTTCTAATTCATTTATACAAAATGTATTATTAACAAGTAATCTCAAACAGTTTTGGTACTTATACAAAATGTTCTGTGGTATTTCACTATTATAATAGGAGTTTTGGAAATAGAAGAGCCTCTATACTTGTTTATGTATTTATAACTTCCAAACAAGATCTAGGCTTTTTAGATATTAAGTACATTTCAGAGATGTAGAGGTACCTATAGGTAATACCTGTCGATGAGATCGAACGTATACGGCTGCCTAATTTTTTTTTAAGCCTAGCTCTAGCCGTGTCGTAGAAAAGACCATGTGGCTGGCAATAGTTTTGTATTTTCTCAGTAAATGATGACCAACAAAAAAGTGGGCTTTTGGGATAAACCTCCATAAGCAACTTCAACGTCAAAGATATAAGTATTAAAAAAAAACACCTTATTCTATTAAAATAAGGTCCAAAAATGTTAACATATCTTTGACGTCCATTGCACATGCCGTTAACTAGTAGGCATACTACTTTTTCTGTTACTCAGGCTTGTGTATTCTCGGCTTTTGTCGTGATCAATCAGAGACTTGTCCTTCTAAACAAAAAGGAAGTGCGTTATTTGAAACTCAACGCAACTTTAATCCCCCTACCTTAAGAAATAACGTCACTTATCCAGTCGCAGTTCTATGAGACATGCGCCTTTTTTTCTAAGGAAGAACAGACCTCATGGCCAGCGTTCAGCAGATGCTTGACGATGCCGTCTCCCAGGATGCCGTGGCTCTTGCCCGGCAGCGGGAAGACCACTAGGATCCTCAAGGAGTCGCAGACATGGGCAGTCAGCGCGAGGAGTATCAGTAGCCTCTTCATTCTGAAAGTGTCAAAAACGTTACGTATCCTTTCAATATTTATGTCGATTGGTCGATTTTTTTATGTATGTGGTGGTGTAAGCTCATCATAATTATATGAAACTAGCGACCCGCCCTCGCTTCGCTTCGGTTTATTCGAGTTTTCTGTAACACCCGTAAATAAAACAGAGTTTATTATATATAAAAACCTTCCTCTTGAATCACTCTATCTATTTAAAAAAACCGCATCAAAATCCGTTGCGTAGTTTTAAAGATCTAAGCATACATAGGGACAGACAGCGGGAAGCGTCTTTGTTTTATAATATGTAGTGATAATATACTATCCAACATTGGGCGCAAAAATATCTGACACGTCTTTATTACTAGATGTATTAGAGGATGATTATATTGGATAATATATTATTGCGAAACTATAAGAGTTCCTAGTTTGCCTTCGGAACCCTAAAAGGCGTTTTTTTTGGACAAACATGAGTCATGTAAAGTTTTACTAAAAAGTATACAATATGATAGAATATGATTATGAGGACAGTCAGACAAACGGAACCTTTCTAAGTCATCACATATGTATGTATGTATGTAAACACTTTATTGTACAAAAAACAGAAAATCAAATACAATATAATTTACAGAATCAGAATGTACAAAGGCGAACTTATCCCTTTAAAGGATCTCTTCCAGCTAACCTTTGGGCGATTGAGGAAAACTAAAAAAAAAAAATAGAATGTGGTAGACATTAGTACAAGACGTAGTTTACAGAAACTACGTGAACATACATACATACATACATTAAATCACGCCTGTTTCCCAAAGGGGTAGGCAGAGACCACTTTTTTCCATTTGCTACGATCTTGACAAATTTCTTTCGCTTCTTCCACATTCATATATCGAGTCATGCACGCACGTCGGTTTCGGGTACCTACTTAAGATTCGGCCCTTTTCCAGTATTTCTCCGATTTGACTCGAAAAAGTACGCCTAGGGCGGCCCCTTCCATCCCGTCCACTCACTTTCGATCTGTACATATCTTTCGTCAATCTTCATCATATACTTACTTTAAAATAAATATTAACGCTATGGAGCAAAAACATATCGAGTTATTTAATCTACACTAATATTATAAAGAGGAAAGATTTGTATTTTTGTATGTTTGTAATGAATATACTTACTCTAAAACGAATGGACCGATTTCAAAATTTCTTTTACAATTTGAATGCTACATTATCGCTGAGCAACATGGCTACTTTTTATTTAGACAAAATTAACGTCGTGAGATGACATAAATAAGAATTTTACGTGGACGAAGTCACTGGCAAAAACTAGTAATGTATAAAGTATTGTTTTATTTTTAAAACATTCCGACATCTTGTTCCTGTTGATAAAATTAGGTAACAAACTAAAAAAAAACTACCACCGCATAAATAATAAATAGTACAATTAAACACAAACCTCGAAATTAACTGTACCACTGTCTGTCAAGTAGCTTTAACCCAAACTAAACACAGCACTTGCACATAATTCAAAACCAACTCGCAACTTGACTAAATCACTTCACTGTTCAAATAATACTACACCACTCAACCGCGGGCCGTACCTAATGACTGACTATTTCCAACTTCTCATGGCGGCTAGCTGGGTGGCAAATTGGCAGCCCTTATGCCGGCTCCACATAATATGGTCGCCGTCAATAGAACTTGACAACGATGTAAACAAATTAGTACTGTTTGACACATAACCTCAAATATACACCAAGCGTGTTTTTATTAAAAAATAACGTATAATGAATAGTGTAATTTATTTGGTGTGTATGACTTGATGTATGAATGTGGAAGAAGCGAAAGAAATTTGTCAAGATCGTAGCAAGTGGAAAGAAGTGGTCTCTGCCTAACCCTCTGGGAAACAGGCGTGATTTAATGTATGTATGTATGTATGTAATTTACTGGTTGTTAAAGTTGTTGGTAATTCTGTAGCTCTGCCTACCCCACTCTGGGATGAAGCCGTGACGGTATGTATCTACGAGGGTGGATTGAAAAGTTCTGAGCCTGGTAAAAAAAACTAACTGGCTCACTTTTTATAACAATTTTATTTTTCGACATAGTCTCCATGAAGGTCAATGCACTTAGTCCACCTCGCCTCCAACTTCATTATCCCATCAAAAAAAAAAGAATCTCTGAGGTCGTTAAAATATGAGTCTACTGCTTCTTGTACCTCCATATTAGTCGAAAATCTTTGTCCTCCCAAGTGTTTTTTGAGGTTTGGGAAGAGATGATAATCGGAAGGAGCTAGATCCGGCGAGTAAGGGGGATGCGGCAGCACTTCAAATCCACAATCATGTATTTGTGCCATTGATTTCGCCGAAGTGTGAACGCGAGCGTTGTCTTGGTGAAACAATACTTTTTTCGACAGCATTCCAGGTCTCTTTATTTTAATTTCCTCTCGCAGACGACGTAAAAGAGCACAATAGTACTCTGAATTTATTGTTTTGCCCTTTTCGAGATAGTCTATCATGATAACCCCCCTGCAATCCCAGAAAACCGAGGCCATTACCTTATTAGCTGACAAAATGACCTTGGGTTTTTTGGGTGGTGGTGAACCTGGTCTTTTCCATTGCCTGGATTGTTCTTTCGATTCTGGTGTACTGTGGTGGACCCATGTCTCGTCCATAGTTATAAAACGATTGAGAAAATCTTCGGGGTCACGTTGAAACATGTCCAAACAATCTTGGGAAATTGTAACCAGTACTCGTTTGTTCTCGACTGAAAGCAGTCTAGGCACCCACCTGGCTGACACCTTAGAAAATCCAAGAACATCGGTGATGATGTTCTGTGCCCGCTCATAAGAAATACCCATTGCTTCCGCTATCTCCACAATCTTCAATCGCCTATCCTTCATTATCGCATCTAATATTTTATTGACATTTTCATCCGTAGTAGGCGTCAACGGCCGCCCACTCCTAGGCTCGTCTTGAACAGTCTCCCGGCCACGTTTGAAATCAGCTACCCATCTTTTTATGGTAGCATACGATGGAGCAGATTGCCCTAATGTTTTGTTCATATCTTCAAATATTTGTTTTGGTGTTAACCCCTTCTTTTGCAAATATTTTATGACAGAACGGTGCTCAATTTTATCCATTACTTGAAAAATCAGTGACCTTATGTAGCAGTTCCAGCATAAAATGCAAAATTGTGACAAGAAAAAAACAAAAGATAGTGCATAATGGCGACTAAATATGGCACTTTTACCTGCCAGTATTTATTTGTTTTTTTTTTATTATATACAACCTTAGGCTCAGAACTTTTCAATGCACCCTCGTATGTATGTATGTATGTATCTAGTGTATAAATCATTGCAAAGTACGTGATTATCGAGTAATCATGATGAATTGGTTCCTTTGATTTTGTTTAAACATCATTTGCAAGTTCTATTGACGGCAACCTTACTTGGTGTTAGCCGCAAATACTGCAGGACGCAACTTTACGTTAGAGTGAGATGGAAATACATCGTAGTCACTCTAACATAGCGTCCCGCTGTGTTTGTGGCAGACACCAAGCATGTGGAGCCGGCATTTAGGAATGACTTTTGGTAATAATTTGAGATGACAGTGACGTTGCGATAAGTATAAGGAGGATACAGATATATTTATCTTTGGGTGCGAGTGGGAATCATGTTGTGGTTCCGTAACTTTATTTATTGAATAAAGAAATTGTTGTTACTTAAACTGTTTTTGTAGTACTCTTTAAATCATGTAGGTTTGCGTAAAATATTCCTAAAAATAAATTTATAACTTAGTGTCGCCTTATAAAAATACACGACTTTATTTAGAACCTAGTAATTTTAAATGTTAACTGTACGATTTAATCTACATTAATCTATGTTCGTACCTACTTGTCATTCTATGTTCGGTTTTATTTTAGGTGTGCGGGCAAGTTAGTATCCTAGGTTCCAAACCACTCTCTGGCGTGAACTTAATGTCACCGACCAACTTACCACAGAATATATAGGTAGGACATGTACAGAAGGTGCTCTTCCAAGGTGTTGATGTAGGAAAACATATCAAACTTTCATTTGGCTGTCTTGTTTTTTTTTTGTTTTTTCCTTTTTCTCCCTTTATCTCTCTTGTAATATTTTTGACATGTTTTCCTGCTGAACTACGCATGATATTTGATATTATATTTAATTTAATATTTATAGCTTTATATAATGCTAGACTAAGTAGTAAGTATCATTGTGGTATTAAATACTAGCGACCCGCCCTCGCTTCGCTACGGTTTACGTTTTCTGTAACACCCGTACATAAAACATAATTTATTATACATAAAAACCTTCCTCTTGAATCACCCTATCTATTAAAAAAAACCGCATCAAAATCCGTTGCGTAGTTTTAAAGATCTAAGCATACATAGGGACAGACAGCGGGAAGCGACTTTGTTTTATACTATGTATGTAGTGATGGTTAAAAAACGACTGACTGCTGAGTTTCTTGCGGCTTTTCTTCTCGGCAGTGGTCTCCTCTTAGGAAGATTCTGGTAGATTCTTGACGTGTAAGGGTCTCCCCAGACCTATCGACGCGGAATCGGCTCGGGCCGTTAAGAAAAAAAATTATGTCCGTGCAGTAAGAGTGAAAATGGTATCGCTCGGCTCGGCTCGGCCCGGCTCGGCGTTGCGAACGGAACGACTTCGTTTTCGATCTTATTGCGTGGACATAAAACTTATTTTTGCCGGCTCAAGCCGATTCCGCGTCGATAGGTCTGGGGAGACCCTTAGTGTCCGTGCGGCCTACTTACTGAATAAATATCTTTTATCTTTTTTATCATTAACACAGTGTTTAGGCAGGTTTAACCTGAACGTGCCACTCTTTGCGTCTTTGAAGCTCAATTGGCATGGAGTATTATATTTTGTAATGGGAAAATACACGTAAATGGCCTGCCAGACGGTCGCAAACAAGCCCTTCCGACACCGTGACCTTGGTCGAGGCCGACAGTGTAAACCTGTAGACAGTTGATTCTAGCAAAAAATCAAATTTGTCGATGACCTTGGCGTCGAAGGATTGTTGCGATCGTCTAGACAGGCCCTTAAGGCTGCGGCTCTACTGAGGCGGAGATGAGCGGAGCGGAGCGGAGCTGTGCCAATATTAACCAATAGAATCTAAACTAACGTGCGCAAGGCGCGCTCGACGTGGCCGCATGCGCCTTCTATTGGTTAATATTGGCACAGCTCCGCTCCGCTCCGCTCCGCTCCGCTCCGCTCATCTCCGCCTCAGTGGAGCCGCACCCTAAATGTAGGTAGGTACACTAATTCGTAAAGTTAAAAAAGATTACCTACTTATTTCTACGCCCCTTTAACCGGCGTAGCTCGGAGAAACACGTAAAAACCATAATTGCCATACATACTTACTTCACCCATTGAACTCCGCTGCCGGCGTTCGAGGCCACCATACAAACAAAACCGGCCAAGTGCGACTTGAACTCGCTTGGAGAGGGTTCCGTACCGTACATATCGTTCGCATTTTATACCCTTTCGCAATTTTTATACTAATGAAAATTTTGATTCCGGACTCAAGGCACCCCTTAGGATCATAAATATAAGGTAGGATTAGGTCATGTTAGTTCTTCTGCTGGCCCACAGGGCCAAACCACTCAGAAAAAGGAGTTCCGTCGACTTCCTGCGAAAGTGTATAAAATACGAATAAGTCACGTGCAAATATTGCTCGTTTAAACGTGTAGGATATTGTCTTATCAGTAAGTAAAATTCTTACGAAGTTCCGACACGTTGACGTCTTTTTAAACCATTCTATTTGATCTCCAAACAGTAGCAGCGAGCTCACACATTATGAACATACAATGTCCTTATTATGTCATTATGAATGTTTGTATGGTGTGCATGACAGCGGCATTTTGTGACATAGTTGCAAATGTTGCGATACGTACAAAGTTCCAGGCAGAGAAAAGGGACAGAGTTATAGCAGTCACATAACTCTATTCCTTTCTTTGCCTACGGATTTACCTTTAGCTATTGCTCGAAGAGAATCCTCCATTACTTTATAATGCCATAGGAGCTGTTCTATTGTTCAGGATAGAATGTAGCATTGTAGCATAAGTCGATCTTTGGCCTACCTACTTACCTACTTCATATAATATGTTCGGATTTGTACCGAATTGTTATTATTTATAATAAATTATAATTATTAAATACTTTTTTGTTCTGTTGCTCCTTTCGCAAAGGACTGCGATGTTTAGGAAAAACAGTTCCTCAATGTGTGTTCCTATTTATAACAAAATAACTTAGCATATTAAAGAATTGCCTGGTAATAAGTTTAACGTAACATTATTTAAATGGTTACTAAATAATAGATTTTATTCAATTAGCGGATTATTTTTATAAAAAACAAAAAACCCCTAATTATAAGTTACTAGGGTAGTGCGGTAAGCATTGCTAGCTGTTAGCACTATAAATTTGCATGCTGTGCATCGACAGCTGAAGAAGGCGGCTCAATTGTAACAATATTTTGTAACTACCTCCTGTAATAACCCTTTTTCTACGCAAATAAAGATTGATTTGATTTGATTTGATTTCGACGAAATATACACGTTGGTAGCAAGATATATAAGTACTTAACTGTTTCTTAATCCATGTCTTATAACATAGGTAACACCAATATTTTCCCCGGAATTCAAACCCGGGACAGCTAGTTTCGTAGGCAGCGTCACGCACTCGCTAACAAATGGGCTCAACACGTCGTCAACATATTATTAATTACTAGCGACCCGCCCTCGCTTCGCTTCGGTTTATGTGAGGTTTCTGTAAGACCCGTACATAAAATATAATTTATTATACCTAAAAACCTCCTGAATCACTCTGTCTATTAAAAAAACCGCAACAAAATCCGTTGCGTAGTTTTAAAGATCTAAGCATACATAGGGACAGACAGACAGCGGGAAGCGACTTTGTTTTATACTAGGTATGTACGATACGATATGATAGTGATATTCACGTGTTATAATAACGCACCTTCGGTAGAAGAAGGGCACAATGTACTATATGACAACAAAGGCAATTGTGCCCTTGTCCTACCGAAGGTGCGATAAGAGCTGAGAGAAGACGTGTGTGTTGTGTTAAAAGACCAAGTAAAGAGGCCACTTTAGTTCAAGACCATAACTATCATACGCACCTTCAGAACAATAGTGACCTAATTGAGTAATTTTAAATTTCGATTTGGGTCTCTATAGTAATAAATTTATGACTTGAAATTTGAAAGCTGACATTTTGACTTAGGTCACTGTTGTTCTGAAGGTGCGATAAGTTGATCGCCTTTGTTATCTTTTTTGAACAAGGGTTACATTATTCTGAACGCTTTTACTGCGTTGTAGTATCTCTTCATTGCTTGCTTTTTTCTTTGCGGAAGACCAGCGTTCAGGGTCTCAATCCTTGAGTTTTTTTCTCAATTTGTCTATGATAATTTAACTATAGTTTGTAAAACTCATCATGAGTCAACAATTCAACATCCCAAACGAGTTATTAAATAACACGCTGATAGCAACTCAAATGACGTAACGACCATACGCTGCGGCCACATCTCCGGGCCTTGACAATGATTTGTGTGGACATCTCTTACTTTAACATAGAGGAAGAAAGAGACTTGAACACAGGTTCGTCGAATCGCGCGCATGTGGCCGCTGTAGTAGTGAGTAGCAAAGCTCGGCGGCGCTTGGACCTTTATTAAACAAAACAGTGTTGAAGATCCACTCACGCGCACAGCTAGGTTATTAGCGCTTGCTGCGTAGTGGCATACGTGAAAAGTGAGGATTTTACAGAAAAATATAGCACTAAGCAAGTGAGTGTAAATATAGCACTTCTTTTTATTAAATGTAACTAATTTTAATCATTTAGTAAGTAATGAGAGCTAAGAGCTTAGTTAAAATGATAAATGGCATACCGGGTATTAACCTAACCATGGTCTTGCAAGATAAACAATAAACAAGTTAAATCATCACCGTCATTTATTGTTTAATGCAGATGTTTAAGTTACATGTTTATAGGTAAAAACGTAATGTAGAAATGTAATGTAAAAATAATGTTTACCGTTGACTTTACACATAGACTTTTTGTCACTTTAACGTCATGTTTAAACTACTGCACTAATCCTTCAAAGGCTCGACAAAGCGACAAGGTATAAAAGTGTACACTTATAAGGCCGACTGTACACTAGGGTGATGGAACCAGTAGGGTGACGGCACCAATGATGGACACTTTTAGCTGACAGGCACCCGTAATTGACACTTCACTCTTAATTCAAACTTCGTACGGTCCTAAATTGATTGTTGCAATACAAATGAATAACCCTTATCTTCTGTAAAATAAGAATCAAGTATCCATCATTGGTCCTTGTCCATTACTGGTTCCGTCACCCTAATGAATTACCAATGATGGACACTGGATTCTTATGCTACAGAAAATAACGGCTATTAATTTATTTTGAGACAATCAATTTGTAACCTTTGGATCTTGAGTTAAGTGTCCATTATTGGTGCCTTCAGATAAAAGTGTCCAACATTGGTGCCGTCTCACCCGACATACTTATTTTGCTGTAATTCGGTATTTATTTACATACATACATACATTAAATCACGCCCGTTTCCCAGAAGGGTAGGCAGAGACCACTTCTTTCCATTTGCTACGATCTTGACAAATTTATTTCGCTTCTTCCACATTCATACATCGAGTCATGCACGCACGTCGCTTTCGGGTACTTAAGATTCGGCCCTTTTCCAGCATTTCTCCGATTTGACTCGAAAAAGTACGCCTAGGGCGGCCCCTTCCGACCCGTCCACTCACTTTCGATCTGTATATCTCTTTCGTCAATCTTCTTTCATCCATGCATTTTTTTATTTATGCGCATGTTATCTATTTATACAAAGTCTAAAGCTTTACAAAAGTCTTAAACTCGTACGATTGATGTCAAAGATATGTTTACATATTTCTACCTAATTCTATTGAAATAAGGGCCAAAATGTAAACGTCTTTGACGTTGAGTGTAGGTACCCACCCACACAGAATATAAATCTAATAATTAACATGTTACTCACGATAAACCTACGTTTGCATCGAGTCCTTGAGCGATGCCATTACCATTGATTGCTTTTCTGAATATGTAATTATAAGAATACGAATAAATGTATCGTGCGATTGACACTCGTATTATTGTCATCTATCTAAATATACAAACAATGTATACAAAGGAAGCAACTGACGACATCTCAACGCACAGCTCAAAACATGTTGGGTCTAGATTCCAAGTTTGGCACTTAGGTTCCTTATGAGGTCTAACAAGGGATTTTTGGAAAATTCATCCCCTAAGGGGTTAAAATACTTTAAATAGGTCCGCTAGTATATCTTCTTCTTTATCTCTTTATTATTATTATTACATAGTATAAAATGAAGTCGCCTCCGCTGACTGTTCTCTTAGATCTTTTACATTACTCAACGGATTTTAATGCAGTTTTGATCAATAGATAGAGTGATTCAAGAGGAAGGTTTATAAGTATAATAGATTGTGGTTTATGTACGGGTGGTACAGAACACTCACATACACTGTAGCGAAACCCTGGGTTTCGTCTTCACTAATATTATAAAGAGGAAAGATTTGTATTTTTGTGTAAATACAAAAACTTCTGTACCGATACCAAAATTTCTTTCACCATTGGAAAGCTACATTCACCCTGAGTGACATAGGCTATGTTTTATTTTTCTGCGTGGACGGAGTCGCGCGCAACAGCTAGTCCTTACTTTAACCGCGAAAGTTTGTATGTACATGGATGTTTGTTACTCTTTCACGCTGCAACGGCTTGACGGATTTTGATGAAATTTAGAATAGAGATAGTTTATATTCTGGATTAACACATAGGCTGCCTTTCATCACGGAAAATCGTAAAGTTCTCGAGGGAATCACGATAATAAAAATCTAGGGCGAAGTCGCAGGTAGAAGCTAGTATAATACTTAAACAAGAAGAAACTGACTGTCTGATCGATCAACCCACAGCCGTAATAGCTAGTCGTAGGCTTGAAATTTGGAGGGAGTAGGTATTCCTTGGGTACCCTAGGCGCGCACAAACAAAGGCTTTTTTAAGTCCTCTACTTAGTTTAAAAAGGTTACCTATTTTATTTATATTTAAAAAGGTTGGAGACCCTTATTCCAATTTGTTTGAAACCATCTTACTTCTGTATTAAAATCATTTAAGACTGCGCCGAGCGTACGCCAGATGTACAGTGGCGCCCTCATTACTTTTATTGTGTTTTCTTGAAATTGGACGAAATACCTACCTACCACAAATGAAAACACAACTTTTAGGGTATATCATATTATATTAATAACAATTCACCTACATGTTATTAACTTAACGGAAAAAAGTGGTCACGTTTTCCCGTTAAGCTGAATACTCAAAGGGTAATTGTTATTAAAGTTGGTTACGTGTCCCATAAATTGTGTTTTTACTTGCACTACAAAAACATTTTGTTAGGTTCCAAAGAAATTCTTTAGTTAATTAGAAAACCCAATAACAGTAATGAGGGCGCCACTGGACGCTCGGCATTTGCTCGGCGCGGTCTTAGGGCTCCCACACATATCTGCGAATTCGCATCGCATCGCAAATATCTGCGAGCTATTCCTAGTGAGTTCCAACAAATGCGGCGTCGTATCGCATCGCATCGCAGTTATGTGTACGAGCCCTTAGGGCTCCCACACATAAATGCGAATTCGCATCGCATCGCAAATATATGCGAGCTATTCCTAGTAGTTCCTATGAAATAAATATCATTATTTGCGATGCGACGCGAATTCGCATTTATGTGTGGGAGCCCTTAACATAGCTATACCTAGTTGACAGAGATGCGATTTATTTGAAATACTTCTATTTAAAATGCAAATACAAAATGCAAAATAGCTATTTTGTATTTTGCATTTAAATGCTTTTTAGTAAGAAGCATTTTGTATTTTATTTGAAATACCTTTCGAGATATATTTTGCATTTTTAATATTCATTTCAAAATGCAAAATACTTTGTGATACAAAAACAACACATCCTTACCAAGTCAGCGCCAGTAGAAAGACTTTTTTCGTAGGGTGGGATGATTATGAGACCTCACAGAAGAAAAATGAGTGATGAGGTATTCGAACAACTGGTATTGTTAAAAAGCGTAATAAAATAAATAAAAATATCTGAGATTAGGTCAAAAGGTATTTTATTTTGAAAAAGTATTTTGAAAATACCTATTTTGCATTTAGCATTTCAAATACAAAACGCAAAACTATTTGGTATTTTGCATTTGAAATAGTAAATCTAAAAAGTATTTTGCATTTTGTATTTAAATGCTTTTTTAAAACCATTTTGTACATCTCTGCTAGTTGACGATACGCTAGTTCTCATCTACTTCAATTTGCTTCAATGAAGTTATTCGAGGATCGGCGCAAGACTACTCCCGCCTCCAGAACTGGACCAATTTAAAAGCTGATTGTTGTCAATAATTACACATCTTACTCCTTCGGGTGATATTATGATGGTGATTATAATGTTTTACTATTTACAATATAATAAAGTAAAGTCTGTTCCTATTCAGACTGCCAATGACAATAACAAGTATACCTGACTATAATTGTCTTTAGATAGAGGATGAAATAGTGATGAGAATAATGTTATAATTAGGTACTTACAAAGTTCTATTACGATGGATATATATCATCCACCATCGTGTACGACGAACTTTATTATTTGTATTTGATATCTTTTTAAATATTGAACTTAATTATGTACCCTATAGCAAAAAGACAGAGCGGGGCCGCTGTAATACGATAGTAGCATTGGGCAATTTATGAAATAAACTCTCATGTGCCCGCGATTTGGTCCGCTGATATCGTTAATCGGTAGATGAAGTATCTCACTCTCGCACTTGCATATTGGTCAGAAAATGACAGATGTTTTATCCACATTTATCCACGACTATAATAGGCTCGTGGTCCGATTTTCCGGCTCAAAAAGTAGGCACTCTATGTGCGTCCCTGGGAACTATAAAATCATTGTACCAAAATGCACGTCCCTAGAATGAGACCAGGTGTTGATTTGTGAGAGCGAAACCTTCAGTCAAATACATTTTTATATTTACAATACTGCCCTACTAACACAAATAGCCGTATCTCAGACGAAACTGCTGTAGAAAGCGGAACCTTATTACTAACAGAAAAGGATTGAATCTGCTTTGGTTATTGATAGTGAGTTACCGTCTTTTGGCTTATGAGAGCAGAGTATACCTACCAGGATAAATCGTTAATAATACTACGTAAAGCCCACGCTACAGCAACCGCAGGTCAGTTTGTGGCCAGCTGTCGGTGAGTAGTGAGTAGTGACATAGTGTAGTGACATCATAATACGAGTGCTCCCGTGGGAAGTACCTGTCAGGTTATTACCTTTTTACGTTGACGACACATACATACATACATAAGCTCACGCCTTTATTCCCAGAGTGGGCCAGAGCTACAGAATTACTAACAACTCTAAAAACTTGTTAATAATTCTGTAACCACATTTTGCGCAATTAGGCTAAGATATTTACCAGTGTATTAGTGACAGGTTGCAAAGCCCATCGCCTAATAGTACTAAAAAACCTTTATTCCCTTAGGCCCACTTGCGTGGACCAGAGTTAGCGTCTTAACCCGAGGTTAGGCGGCAAACCACGTACAAAAGTAGACGCTTAACTCTGGGTTAAGGGCTAACTCTGGTCCGCGCAAGTCCGCCTTAGTCGTCTCTTACGACATCCACGGGAGGACATGGAGTGGCACTATTCTTACCCGGCAACCACGCGTTACGTTGACGAGTTATATAGAATCTAAGTTGTCCCTTAATTAGAACATTATTAACAATTTATATGATATTCAATAGTTACCTACTACGTTAGCACAGAACATGTCATAACCACCCAGGCCTAGTATGATTGCGTTTATTGCGTGACTAAATGTGGATAAAGCATCCGTCACTCTCGTACTTACATACTTTTTTTTTTTTTTTATGGCATAGAGAAGGCTAACGAGCACACAGGCCACCTGATGGTAAGTGGAAACTGTGACCCATAGACATTCGCATTCACAAGACTGCAATGCAATCCTAAGACTGCAAATGCGTTGCCAACCCTGAGGACTAAGATGGAATGCCTCTATGCTAGTCATTACACCGGCTTACTTGCATACTTGTCAAAAAGTTACTGATGTTTTATCCACATTTTGTCATGCGACAAACGCAGCCATATTAGGCCCCCTGCGGGCCTAGTATGGCTGCGTCTATATCGCGTGTCAAATGTGGATAAAGCATCCGTCCCTCTCGTACTTACATACTTGTCAAAAAGTTACTGATGTTTTATCCACATTTTGTCATGCGACAAACGCAGCCATATTAGGCCCCCTACGGGCCTAGTATGGCTGCGTCTATATCGTGTGTCAAATGTGGATAAAGCATCCGTCACTCTCGTACTTAGGTACATACTTGTCAAAAAGTTACTGATGTTTTATCCACATTTTGTCATGCGACAAACGCAGCCATATTAGGCCCCCTACGGGCCTAGTAAATATGGCTGCGTCTATATCGTGTGTCAAATGTGGATAAAGCATCCGTCCCTCTCGTACTTACATACTTGTCAAAAAGTTACTGATGTTTTATCCACATTTTGTCATGCGACAAACGCAGCCATATTAGGCCCCCTACGGGCCTAGTAAATATGGCTGCGTCTATATCGTGTGTCAAATGTGGATAAAGCATCCGTCCCTCTCGTACTTACATACTTGTCAAAAAGTTACTGATGTTTTATCCACATTTTGTCATGCGACAAACGCAGCCATATTAGGCCCCCTGCGGGCCTAGTATGGCTGCGTCTATATCGCGTGTCAAATGTGGATAAAGCATCCGTCCCTCTCGTACTTACATACTTGTCAAAAAGTTACTGATGTTTTATCCACATTTTGTCATGCGACAAACGCAGCCATATTAGGCCCCCTACGGGCCTAGTAAATATGGCTGCGTCTATATCGTGTGTCAAATGTGGATAAAGCATCCGTCCCTCTCGTACTTACATACTTGTCAAAAAGTTACTGATGTTTTATCCACATTTTGTCATGCGACAAACGCAGCCATATTAGGCCCCCTACGGGCCTAGTAAATATGGCTGCGTCTATATCGTGTGTCAAATGTGGATAAAGCATCCGTCCCTCTCGTACTTACATACTTGTCAAAAAGTTACTGATGTTTTATCCACATTTTGTCATGCGACAAACGCAGCCATATAAGGCCCCCTACGGGCCTAGTATGGCTGCGTCTATATCGTGTGTCAAATGTGGATAAAGCATCCGTCCCTCTCGTCCTTACATACTTGTCAAAAAGTGACGGATGTTTTATCCACATTTTGTCATGCGACAAACGCAGCCATATTAGGCCCCCTGCGGGCCTAGTATGGCTGCGTCTATATCGCGTGTCAAATGTGGATAAAGCATCCGTCCCTCTCGTACTTACATACTTGTCAAAAAGTTACTGATGTTTTATCCACATTTTGTCATGCGACAAACGCAGCCATATTAGGTCCCCTACGGGCCTAGTATGGCTGCGTCTATATCGTGTGTCAAATGTGGATAAAGCATCCGTCCCTCTCGTCCTTACATACTTGTCAAAAAGTGACGGATGTTTTATCTACATTTTGTCATGCGACAAACGCAGCCATATTAGGCCCCCTACGGGCCTAGTATGGCTGCGTCTATATCGTGTGTCAAATGTGGATAAAGCATCCGTCCCTCTCGTCCTTACATACTTGTCAAAAAGTGACGGATGTTTTATCCACATTTTGTCATGCGACAAACGCAGCCATATTAGGCCCCCTGCGGGCCTAGTATGGCTGCGTCTATATCGTGTGTCAAATGTGGATAAAGCATCCGTCCCTCTCGTCCTTACATACTTGTCAAAAAGTGACGGATGTTTTATCCACATTTTGTCATGCGACAAACGCAGCCATATTAGGCCCCCTGCGGGCCTAGTATGGCTGCGTCTATATCGCGTGTCAAATGTGGATAAAGCATCCGTCCCTCTCGTCCTTACATACTTGTCAAAAAGTTACTGATGTTTTATCCACATTTTGTCATGCGACAAACGCAGCCATATTAGGCCCCCTACGGGCCTAGTATGGCTGCGTCTATATCGTGTGTCAAATGTGGATAAAGCATCCGTCCCTCTCGTCCTTACATACTTGTCAAAAAGTGACGGATGTTTTATCCACATTTTGTCATGCGACAAACGCAGCCATATTAGGCCCCCTGCGGGCCTAGTATGGCTGCGTCTATATCGCGTGTCAAATGTGGATAAAGCATCCGTCCCTCTCGTCCTTACATACTTGTCAAAAAGTTACTGATGTTTTATCCACATTTTGTCATGCGACAAACGCAGCCATATTAGGCCCCCTACGGGCCTAGTATGGCTGCGTCTATATCGTGTGTCAAATGTGGATAAAGCATCCGTCCCTCTCGTACTTACATACTTGTCAAAAAGTTACTGATGTTTTATCCACATTTTGTCATGCGACAAACGCAGCCATATTAGGCCCCCTACGGGCCTAGTATGGCTGCGTCTATATCGCGTGTCAAATGTGGATAAAGCATCCGTCCCTCTCGTACTTACATACTTGTCAAAAAGTTACTGATGTTTTATCCAAATTTTGTCATGCGACAAACGCAGCCATATAAGGCCCCCTACGGGCCTAGTATGGCTGCGTCTATATCGTGTGTCAAATGTGGATAAAGCATCCGTCCCTCTCGTCCTTACATACTTGTCAAAAAGTGACGGATGTTTTATCCACATTTTGTCATGCGACAAACGCAGCCATATTAGGCCCCCTGCGGGCCTAGTATGGCTGCGTCTATATCGCGTGTCAAATGTGGATAAAGCATCCGTCCCTCTCGTCCTTACATACTTGTCAAAAAGTTACTGATGTTTTATCCACATTTTGTCATGCGAGAAACGCAGCCATATTAGGCCCCCTACGGGCCTAGTATGGCTGCGTCTATATCGTGTGTCAAATGTGGATAAAGCATCCGTCCCTCTCGTACTTACATACTTGTCAAAAAGTTACTGATGTTTTATCCACATTTTGTCATGCGACAAACGCAGCCATATTAGGCCCCCTACGGGCCTAGTATGGCTGCGTCTATATCGTGTGTCAAATGTGGATAAAGCATCCGTCCCTCTCGTACTTACATACTTGTCAAAAAGTTACTGATGTTTTATCCACATTTTGTCATGCGAGAAACGCAGCCATATTAGGCCCCCTACGGGCCTAGTATGGCTGCGTCTATATCGTGTGTCAAATGTGGATAAAGCATCCGTCCCTCTCGTACTTACATACTTGTCAAAAAGTTACTGATGTTTTATCCACATTTTGTCATGCGACAAACGCAGCCATATTAGGCCCCCTACGGGCCTAGTATGGCTGCGTCTATATCGTGTGTCAAATGTGGATAAAGCATCCGTCCCTCTCGTACTTACATACTTGTCAAAAAGTTACTGATGTTTTATCCACATTTTGTCATGCGACAAACGCAGCCATATTAGGCCCCCTGCGGGCCTAGTATGGCTGCGTCTATATCGTGTGTCAAATGTGGATAAAGCATCCGTCCCTCTCGTACTTACATACTTGTCAAAAAGTTACTGATGTTTTATCCACATTTTGTCATGCGAGAAACGCAGCCATATTAGGCCCCCTACGGGCCTAGTATGGCTGCGTCTATATCGTGTGTCAAATGTGGATAAAGCATCCGTCCCTCTCGTACTTACATACTTGTCAAAAAGTTACTGATGTTTTATCCACATTTTGTCATGCGACAAACGCAGCCATATTAGGCCCCCTACGGGCCTAGTATGGCTGCGTCTATATCGCGTGTCAAATGTGGATAAAGCATCCGTCCCTCTCGTACTTACAAACTTGTCAAAAAGTGACTAATGTTTTTATCCACGCTTATTCACAAGTTAACATAATTATGGAGAGTCAATTAAGTCAAATATTTATATTGCTAGAACCGTGAACATTTCAGAACTTCTTACACATCGTATAGGTTAGGTTAGGTTTGATTTATAAAAATCGTAAAAAATAACAGTACTTATCTAAAAAAAATATGACTGCGATAATTACTTACGATCAAAACTAGTTATGGCAGACAATGCTATTCGCCCCATTCGCACTTCGTCCCGTACGCAATTCGTCCCACAAACGCAAAAAATAAAAAATAAACTAAATGTTACAATAAACTACTTTAAATGCGATTTCGAGGTCGCTCAGATAAATGCAGTCAGTAAGGTTTATCCAAACGTAAGTAAATTTGACTGGATGCTACAGACATTCTTATTTATAGTTGATTGAAATAAATGCATTATAAGTTTTCTGTGTTGTTAGTCATATTATCTTACAAGTCCTGGATTGATTGACTGAATGACAAAAACTGACAAATTGCAATAAGGGAAATTGCGGATGGGGTGAAGTGCTTTAGTGGACCGATATGCTAACGAGACGAGGTGAGTTTGTGGGACGAATTGCGAACGGGCCGAAGTTCGAATGGTGCGATTTGCTAACGGGACGAGTTGCGAACGGGTCGAAGTGCGAATGGGACGAGAAGCGTGTACGGGACGATTTGCTAACGGGACGAATTGCAAACGGGACAAATTGCGAACGGGACGAACTGCGAACGGGATAAATTGCAAACGGGACGACATGCGACTAAGCCCTCAAAAATATTTTTCTAACGCATATCAAATTAAATTACAAACGAAAGTTTTAATGTGTCATGCATTAAACCATGTTTAACATTTATGTAAATAAATAGATAAGAATCATTTTGATAACGTAGTCTAGTTCTGTAGTGTTGTGATATCCATTATCGCACAGTTAAAGTGCTCTCATAATAAGTGTTTTAGGTACTCCTAGTTGTACTACATCAGTTACGATTTAATTGTTGTGCCCGGAGGAAGGATTTTTTATAAACGCTTGTAAATTAAAATTAATTCTCTAACTTATCTAACCTTTAATTACTTCTCGCTTTAATTAGATACGCTTAAGTAAGTACAAAACTTTATAATACTTTATTATTTAAAATTATATTTTAGGTATTTAGGTTTTCCATAAAACTCTTCTTTTCACATTCATCAAGACTGTTTCATTGTAAAAAACCGGGAAAGAGAAGAAAAGACACGGACACAGTGTAGGGTTCTAACGCTGTTACTACAAACATGGAAAAATATTTTTTTATGTAGAACGCAAACCACCATAGTAAATTACTTCCGTTGCCAATTAAATAAAAGGTTTTCTCATGATATGGTAAGGTCAATCCTGTCAAATGCTTTTCTGTTATCATCAGTAAAGATTATTATTATTATTATTTTAAGTATTTATTTAATTTTCTGTAAATTAGGTTTTTTACAATAAATATTCAATTATAAAAGTAAAATAACAATACTAATATAAAAAATAAACATTATAAAAAACCTAACCTACGAATGCCGCCGGCAGCGGGGCAGGGCTCAAGCTACCGGTGGTTAGGGCTGCAGAGAGAGGAACCTCCTCACAATACGTGCCGTGTCGAGAAGTACTGCCTTCTGTATCTGGCCCTTGATCCAGCCATCTAGCGAGAGTCTCTTGAGGTGTTGGTCAAGACTCTTCGCTATAAGACCGTTTGCCGAAACAACTATTGGGACAATGATCGTCGAGTCAACATCCCACATGGCGGTCACCTCGTGAGCCAAGTCAAGGTACTTGCTGAGCTTGTCCTTCTCAGCCTTCACGAGGTTCTCATCATGCGGGATGGTGACGTCAACGAGCACTGCCCGGCGTTGAGATCGATCTATCAAAACGATATCAGGCTTATTGGCGACAATAGTCCTGTCCGTGATGACAGATCGATCCCAATAGAGCGTAGCACGACCATTTTCGAGAATTGGCGTCGGTGTGTACTTATAGTACGGCACTTCAGACTCAACAAGACCATATTGAAGAGCAAGTTGCTGATGGATGATCCTGGCCACAAGGTTATGTCTGTGCAAGTACTCGCTGTTGGCCAAATGCGAACAACCGGAAATTATATGTCTGAGGGACTCGCCGGGGCAACGGCATGCTCGACAAATATCAACCGTGCCATCCCTCAGAATATATTTCCGGTAATTATTTGTCATTATGACCTCGTCAGCAATTGCACAGACAAAACCTTCGGTTTCCCCAAAGAGGTCACCAAACCGTAGCCAGTTCACGGACGCTAAAAAGTCTACTTCGGGCCTTGTCAAGGCCCGGTAGAAGCGTCCGTGCAGCTCCTTGCTCTTCCATATGTTCTTGCGGTCTTCAGTGCTCAACACCGCTGGTCTGCGCCAGTTCTCGTTTGCCAAGGAGAGAGGCGTGAGGCTTCTGTCTACTGCAACCACATCACGATGCATCCCACACATTATTATTATTATTATTATTATCCATCGTCTAATGATCACTTTCCATTGCCTGTGATACATTTTTTTATATGATGTGTTTTTTTTTATATAGCCTACTCTTATTAATTTGTTTGCATTGAACAGCCTATAACTGTGCTCCCTTTTCTACCCTGTATTATATGCAACATCTTATTAGTTCGATCGAAGGCACCAAGCTCATATCGCCAACGTTATCTTGGTCTTACTTAATAGAGATGCCGATTTCTTCGACCGATATTCAGAAAAAAATATTTATATTTCAGATATGGTCAAACTGTGGTACCTGCTGCTGTTGGCAGCATTGCACCAGCTATGTGGGGCGTATCATATCCTGGTGGTGTTCCCGCTGGCGGGGAGGAGCCACCACATCCTCGGCCAGGGATACGTCAGGGCTCTCCTGGACGCGGGACACGAGGTTCTTAGTATATGCCACAACTTTTAAAGAGAGCTACTGCTTATTAGGGGAGGCCTACTAGGGAATGCAAACCGGTAATTCTTTGTATGAAAATTACCGGTAATTTACCGTTACCGCGGTAAATCCCATACAAAAAATTACCGGTGTGCATTCCCTAAGGCCTACGTCCAGCAGTTGGCTGTTATATGTCGATGATGATGATAATGATGACGATGACGACGACGACGACGACGACGACGACGACGACGACGACGACGACGACGACGACGACGACGATGTCGATGACGACGATGTCGATGACGATGACGATGACGATGACGATGACGATGACGATGACGATGACGATGACGATGACGATGACGATGACGATGACGATGACGATGACGATGACGATGATGATGATGATGATGATGATGATGATGATGATGATGATGATGAAAATGATATAGTTACCGTCATGCAGGTTGGCCGAGGGCTGGAGGAAGAGGGGCGACTGACTAACTGGCTACTTTATGTTTAAATTCAAATTCAAAAAAACATTTATTGCCACATAACATAAAAATGTAGACCTATTTTACATTGCAGTTATAATACTTATAAACACACATAAATAAGCTAAATAAACTAAATTACGCCGTACCTACAGGCATTTCTCATCCGCGTTCGAAAGCTACGGTACAAGAGACAGACAGATGGATATTCGTGCTCTCTATCGGCACTTTCATTTGATCCTTGACCGAAAGTTACAACCAAGTGTTGTAATCGTTGCAATTAAATCATCATCTAAATAAATAGTGTAGGTATCTTATGTTAATGAGTATTTAGTTGCACCGATGTTAATTATTCTTTTATTTTATTATTTCCAGGTCACTTACGTCACGCCGTTCCCGACGAATAAAACAACTTCGAAGTACCATGAGGTTGACCTTAGCGAAAATCTTAAATTAATGGACAGTAAGTATTTATCTATTTCTCAATTTACAGTTCCACCAACATATTTTTTGTTTAGGTGGTCATCTTTCCACTAATTGAAGAAGTAATAAAACTCAGCGACCCGACGCCTGAACAGATCTCTGTCACTATTTGATTCATGTAAGTAATGCAGTCAGTGGGGCTAGAAAAGTTGCCATCGTTCACGAACGCTAGCGTTAAGTGATCACTTTGGTGAGCACCTGTCACTTGGCGCTGTCAAAATTAAATAGGCTAGACAAGTTGCCATCGAATGCAACGCTAGCGTTAGGTGATCACCGTCGACATGCGTTGTCAAAAATGAAAAAGCCTGCCAAGTTGTATGCCCACGATGAATACATGTCGCCAGTGATCACCTAACGCTAGCGTTCGTGAACGATGGCAACTTGTCTAGCCCCATAGGCCACCAAAAATCAATGGAGCGCAAATATACAATGATTTTTGGCTGCCGGCCTGTCCCGGCAATCGCCATGCGCCCCACAAGTTTTTTGTTCTAACACTATGAACTGTCGGGTCAATATCGGCAGGCGAACCGTTAGTCTGTGTTGCCCTTCAATTACAATACCTAGTGTTTAGCCCAATTGTATCAGCAATTGAACTTAGGGCCGTATTCATAAACATCTTGACTGAGACGCTCGTCACAAGATACGTCAATATGAACGTCAAGCCACAGAAAAAAATAATTTTTGACGCATCTTGAGACCAGCATTTTACATTTGAGATCTGTTTATTAATACGGTGCTTAGTAGCCTAGTTTGACCAGTGCACGCGTCGGGATCCGGTGCTGATACGTGTCTTAGACAAATCCTATTAAACAATTGCACACTTACACGTGTACGCTCCTCTGGCTCGAGCGTTACTATCAATGATCACTAGATATATAAGTATATAATGAAGGTTGCGAATACAAACTTTTTGTTTTCAGCGGACATGTTTTCTTTAAAGAAAATATTGGACAAAGAAGTAACGATGGATTTGATGGGGATAGTGCCAAAACTGAAAGACTTCATGAAGTCTTCAATAATGAACGATAATCTTAAGGCATTTTTAAGTGACCCAACTAAAAACGTTGATGCTGTCATCGTGGAATGGCTGTTCAGCGACCTTTATGCCGGGTAAGATACTGTTACAATGCTGATGTGACTACACCTAGAGTTCAATACGAGTACATCTGATTCACTCTGAGGGTGTATTTCTGTGGTCTTCAGAACTAATTTGACGCCCACAAACATCTCGTTGCGTGAGATGAGTTGTCTGTTGCATTTGTCACCCAGTTATAAACACTTTAATTGACTTTAATAACCTTGTCGAGAGCATGTCGACCGTTTCACATCTTCACTCTGTACAAGTCTCATACCGCTGACTCCACGTGAAACCAAGTGCAGGGTTAGCGTAAAGTAAGCTAGCCTCGCGACGACCTGAATGGCAGGGTCGCCATGTAGGGTGAGGACTAGGAGGTAAGTGAAATCCCTGTGTATCGGAAGAAAGATGACTTATTACTGCTTCATTATATTAACATTGGAGTTATACCTATATAAACAAGGCTACTAAGCCCCACGCAGAGCTAGTGGCTAAACGGGCTACTATTTCGGTGCTATCAGTTCGATATTTCAAAATGCTTAAGTATGTTTTTTCCATTTGTGAATTTTTTGCAGCTAATATAAGATAGACAAGGATCGTTTCACCTGTAGTGTTAGGAAAAGCACCTTCTGCATTGCAGTATTATATATTCTGCTCCACAGGTTTGGAACGGTGTTCGGTAGCCCGCTGATCTGGTCCTCCTCAATGGAACCTCACTGGGCAATCCTCCGGCTGATGCATGAGCCCTCAAACCCCTCGTTCAACCCTGACGCTCTTTCCTCGGCATCACCACCGTTCTCATTCGTTGAACGTGTACAGAATTTGGTGAGCCAGATGCTCTTCAGAACTCTAAAATTCTTGTAAGTAAATTTATTGTTGTAAGTTGGTTACAAAACCTGACACACCTAATGACAATCAAACAAATCCTTTCAGCTCCCTTACGCCATTTGAGAAGACAGTCTACGAAGAGTACTTCGGTGCCATAATCGCTAAGCGGGGTGGAACGCTGCCTCCTTACGATGAAATGATTTTCAACGCTTCGTTCCTGCTGTCAAACTCCCACCCCGTTTTAACCCAGCCGATCAGTCAGCCTCCCAACAGTAAGGAGATTGGGGGGTACCACATCGACCCCAAAATTAAGCCCTTACCAGCAGTAAGTTTGATGTTGTATTGAACCGTACCGCATAGATCGGTAGACAGAGATGTCTAGGAAATTTACTCTATCTTTTCATTTTCGTGTTACTCTTTGCTGACATGGTCGCATGGAGCACAATACAAATGGCTTGAGCATAGTGGATGAATTCCAGAATGAGTCAGTATTTTTCGTATCATTAAATGGATGTCTATTTTCACGTTTCATTAAACACGAATGTACTGCAGTTTTGTGACGGAATATAGGCGCTAACTTTTATTTATGCAGTTTTGAACTAGTTAACAAAAAAATGCTTCAAACGTCACTTAGTATTCCATTTTGAATACTTGTAATGAGACATGCAATAAACCATTTGAACTTGAATTTGAACATTAATAAACGTAAATAATTTTTAATTTTAAATACAGGATTTGCAAAAGCTCATGGACGATGCCAAGCACGGAGTTATTTACTTCAGCATGGGCAGTAACGCAAAGAGCAAGGACTTCCCGGATAGTATCAAACAGGGCATGCTGCAGGTCCTGGGCTCCTTCAAACAGACCGTGATCTGGAAGTTCGAGGAGGACCTGCCCAACAGGCCCAAGAACGTGCACATCGTGCAGTGGGCTCCGCAGCCGAGCATTTTAGGTAAAACTACGCATAAGACAATGATAGCATAAATAAAATAAACGTCGAGGGTGTAAGTGCACGAGAGGTTTAAATTCTGAAATTGTATGCATTGGGTATGCTGTTGGACGAACCGCTTTTTACTCATAAACAAGACAAGAAAATACTTCAAAAGGAAAAAAAAACATTAACCAGACTCATATGTCATTTTATTCTGTAACATTCCTCACTTATAACGTTTTCCTCCCGAATGGTTCCAATACCAAATTTTTAGAATTCTCAGAAAGGGTAGGTACCTACTCAAATCTGAATGTTGAAAATACTTCTAGGATGTTATAATTATAAAGTACCTACCCGTAGTAGTTGTTTTCTCAAGTCACTTAATTATGACCCTTCAGACCCACTGATTGATATGTCCAATGAAAGTATTAGGTGGCATAATTATAAACGGTTAATGATCATTTTAGATATGTATTGCATAATCTAAGTACGAAACAGATTCTTTGGACATAGCATGTGTTCGAGAACGTAATAAAAAATGTGGTGAGGTTCTGTCAAATCCATATCATGAAGCAGCTTGTTATTACAGCCCATCCCAACTGCCGTCTCTTCATCACGCACGGCGGTCTCCTGTCCACCACCGAGGCTGTGTACTTTGCAGTCCCAACAGTGGTCATGCCGTACGGAGCTGACCAGCATCTCAACGCTATAAGGGCAGTCAGTAAGGGATATGCACTGAAGGTCGAGCTGTCTTACGAGATGGCAGCTGATATGAAACCGGCTATAGAAGAAATGCTCAATAATCCCAAGTAAGTATTAGGATCCAAGAAACTTGAAAGAATACTAATCGAGAACTAAGTACCGGAAAAAAACTAGCACTAGGACCACTTATGCTATGCTACGACTACAACAATTTCTGGACCCTTTTAACTTGGATGCGGTACTGAATCACTCCTTGTATATCCATGGATAGACCTTTTTTGATTACTAAATCTGATATAATGATTCCCTGTCAAGTGATTGCTCTATCAACATTTAAGAACCACGATAAGTTCTTGTCGGTAGCGTAACTTCCAATATTCTGTTCTCTCTCCCTTTCACCTCTCTTGACGTGACAGCTCACAGCATGCATCTTTATTTGAAATTAATTGTCACAGATACGCAGAAAGAATAAAGAAACTATCAAAGATCTACCATGATCGCCTGGTACCTCCGTACAAGGAGCTGGTGCACTGGGTGGAGCACGTGATCAAGACGCGCGGGGCTCCGTATCTGCGCTCCCCGGCGCTCATGCTGCCCTGGTACCAGAAGATATATCTGGATCTAGCTTTAGTCGTTTTAGTAACTTTGTATGCTATCAAGTTGGTCTTGAAAATGCTTATTAATAAAATAAAAGGTGCTTTCTGCAAACAAGCACCGAAGAGTAAAAAGAAAAATAATTGAGATTCGAGATAATATGAACGAATACATTACGGGTAAGATGGGCTATAAGTAGGTCAGCAGTTGCGTTATACGGAGACGATGACACAAGATGTTATTTTACTTGTCAATCAAATGCTTGTCCGTGATCTGCAAGGTCATAGTTATTAGAGAGTCAATTGGTGATATTTTTGTACCTGCAATTATAACTCATGATTAAATAAGTTTAAAAGTACTTATTGAGGTTTTATTTGTCTTTTGCATATGAATGTACACTTACTACTTTAATAAAAAATCATACACAGCTCATGGACTTTGTTTTTGGTTCTGATAGAATAGAATAGAATAGAATAGAAAATATTTATTCAACACACATAAGAGAGAAAACAATGGAAAAAAATTAAAGGAGAAAGGAAGACAATAATAATATGTTGAATAGGATCCCTCTCAGCATTGTGCCGCAGTTAAACTGCGGCGCTGATTTTCAGAGGGACCCTGACTTAAAACTAACCTAAATTAAACATAAAAACGGGTAACAGTAAACAGGTAACAGGTAACATTACAAACACTAGCGACAATTTTATACATAGATGAATAAATAAAAATATAATAAATTAATATTTGTTTTAAGCTTAAAAAATACTAATAAACCCCTTAAAAAATACCAATAAAGTTTTTGTGTGACAACACCAGAACAACACAACCATTTCCTGTTGGATCGTTGCAAGTGACGGCCAGTTTCAATTTCAAAGGTATGGATTACGCATATTACCAGTTTCATATATTCCAAAAAATGATATACGCAACATTCCCAGACTTAACAGTAAAACAGTAACTAATTTTACAAATAAAAAAGAAAAAAGTAATGTGCTTGACTCGTATATAGCAGCAGCCACCCAACAAGCAACATAGCGAAACGAAAGTACCGCCATTTCTCGATCACTCGGCAACCCGGCCGAACGTGGAAGTCGGCCATGCCTGCCACCGCTCCACGAGACGCGACGTTTGCGAAAATACAAAAAGAACATGGGACAAGAAGGTAATTTAATGATTTCGTTTTATTAAATAGTTTTATAGATAGACAATGTACTAAGAATATATTAAAGTAATAAATAGATTCACGATTATATAACATAGATATTATAAAGACCTAAACCTAATGACTCGCTTCATTGCCCAATCTGCGCCTCAAGCACAAAAATCCGACATTTCGTCTTAAAAACTCCCGTTGTTTTTAGGGCACGGAGCGGAGGAGGGAGACTGTTCCAGCACTTTGTGGCGGCGTAACGGAAGCTGCCGCGGAATGCAGCCGAGTGGTGCGGCGGGCACACGAGCTGGAGGAACCTCGCTGACCTGACTTGAGAGGACCTGGCGTTGTTGGACCAAGTAAGCTTGTCGAAGAGGTACGAGGGCTGCTGCCAATGCACGACACCGAACATCAGTGTGGCTAAGTGTAGTCTTTGACGCGTCGACATTTTTAGTATTCGGTTTTGATTTATAAACGGGGTAATGTGAGCGCGTGGTGGGACATTGAAACAGAACCGCGCGCAAGCATTCTGTACGCGCTGTACCAACCGCTGCGTGCGCGCAAGTAGACGAGGCCCGTACACGATGTCACAATAATTTAACTTTGACAAAACTAGCGCATCACACAATCTAAGTCTCAGTTCTACATCTAGAAATTCGCGTATTTTATAAAGCAGTTTTAATTTGTAGAAACAGCTGCGAACGGTACTAAGAAGATGGGTTTCAAATCTCAGTTCTCCATCCATTTCTATCCCCAGGTTACGAGCCTCTTGTACATACTCCAATGGATTATTATTTATGTGTACTACATGATTGTTATTTGCTAATTTTTGTATTTGTAGCTTGGTACCTAGTATTAAGTATTTCGATTTGGACGGATTCAAGACTAATGAGTTTTTATGTGACCAGTTATCGATTGCATTAAGATCTGCGTTTAATTTAGAAACCGCTGAGCTTACATTCTTAGCATTGCATGAAATATATAGTTGTAAGTCATCCGCGTAAATATGGTATTTACAATACTTAACTGCTCGTGTTATATCTGATATACCTGTAACATAGGATTTTCTTTTACAAAGATGTAAGATGTGATTAATCAAATAATCAATTAAGAGCGTCAGTGAACTACGTGAGTACCTTGGACGAGTATGAGTTAGCAATCGCCCTCCCTGGCCGAGGGATCAAATTGTACTCTGATGAGGGGATCCATCCGGGGAGGAATTGAAGGGACTTCTAAAATATTGTTGTTATACATATAGCGATTGCAGTATTTTTAGCAACAAGTCCAGCATTTGCATTCAGAAAGTATCATTTGGTGAAGTGGAACTGATGATGAAGAACAAAGGTGGCCAACGGAACTCCTCAACGGTACCTTTTTCAAGGGTGCCGATAAGATATCTCGATCGAAGGTAGTAGAGCGACTGAAACGAAGAACATTTAATTGTATCAATATGACTATAACTTTCCCGCGGCGTTACTTGAGGCGAACTTGAAATATCTTAAAGTTTCATATCAACTAAGAAGTGGGACTACATAACAGTCTATTATGATCCCTAAAATACAAAAAAACGCCTTCAAAACGCATTTTTTTTTTAGAAGGTATAGGTTCAAATTGAAGTCGGCGACTTGCAATACTTTTAACCAAAAGCCAACTTTAGTTGGACTGACCTATACATATTGTTTTAAAAGAAGTTATTTTTTGCGTCTTTGAAGGCGTTTTTTTTTGTATAATATTTATTTCCATACCAAATCAAAATATTCTAACGGATTACTATAAAAGCTAGTTACCGTAGAATTCAATTCAGCTAACAACATGCTAAGCAACATAAACGCGTGAAATAAAATGTAAAGTAATCTGACAATATTAGTAGACTCACTCTATATTACCGACGTGTAAAAGAGCCTATGTATGTGGCCTATTTACTGAATAAATATTTTGAATTTTGAATTAGAATTTTGATATTTTTGGAAAGGTACATGGTTCGTATGGGCTACGGTATTGAAGAATCGGTATTGTAAACCATTTCTATAAATAGAACTGTTTATTATAAATTTTATGAAACAAAAGTGCAGATTCATTGTGATGTTTACTATTTCACGAAACCTATGATGAGTCATATCCTGTTATTATATTATAATCAAATAAATCTAAAGTATCATTACACAGCATTTAAATTTCATCGAAACCCATTTCGCCCTGCACAAAATAATAGTTTTTGGGTAGACTAACCTAAACAAAACTAGGTAATTAATGTTAAAGATATCCTACAGCTACTAACATCTTGGTTTCAGCAGAAAATAGCGTTCGATGAAATGATACAATCAATGAAGTGATTTTCGTTAAAATGATGGATGTTGTAAACAAGGAATGCTTAATTATCTGCCACATTGGCTTTGATATACATAATCTATTTATAAAAGAAGAAACTGGTTGACTGATGGATCAGCGTACATTAGAAAAAATTATATCCATTAAAATTTAAATTCCTGACATTTTCGTATTTCCTGACGTCTGATAACCGTATACAAAAACTTGATTTATAAATATATACTTACATGGATAAAAATCGTTCTGATAACGCAGTATAGCTGATATCGATTAATTCATAATACTACGTACACTCATATTTAAGGATTATCTTTCTAAATATACATCAGTTACTATTAAATAGTTGTCCACGTTCGGACGTATTTTAAGAATACATATTTTACGCTTCAATCACAGCTAAAGTAAGAACAAAACTTTTCAGTATTTTGTTGCGTTGTGTGTAATTATCATAAATATTTCCAATTTATTCATGATATCTTGAAATTGAAAAAGACCGAGGTGATGAGTTTTTTTTGTATTTTTGCCAATAAAAGTTATCTAGCAAACCAGATGCTGTGATTTATACCATTAACAAAAACATTGAAAGGGAGAGCGACCTAACAACGAACCTTGGGGGATTCCACCAGTTCTGGTTACTCATCTTAACATAAAATTGTTAATGACTACTCACTGGCGCCATTTTTTATGTAGGACAAGAACCACTTCAAAAGATTACCTTCGTTACCAATAAAATAAAGTTTATCTAATAAAAAGGTATGATCAATTCAATCAAATGCTTTACTGTTATCGAGTAGATTAGTCATAGTCATAGTATATTTATTTGTTCAACACAGGTGGGTACATAATTATAATTATTATTATATTCACCTAATGACAATTATCATTTCCTGAGAAACAAAAGTTATTATAAAAATAAAACGTGTAGAAAGATTGAGTACAAATGCGGTTTCTTGTATAAAGATCACGTAACCATTTATTTTTTAATTATTTGCAGGTAACAGCCTGAAATTTCCCTTTCTTTCATATGCTTAAGTAAATGCGTTATCCCACTAGTTTGCTAGAAGGCATTAAACTTATCTTATGCAAGCTGTCTTGGTCTGCAGCGACGCGGATTTCCTCTCTCCTCCTCGATATCCTCGACTTCTTCATACATAAAAACCTCAATAAAAACACTTTTATATTTCAGACATGGCTGGACTGAGATACCTGCTGCTGCTAGCAGCATTATACCAGCTGTGTGGAGCGTACCATATTCTGGTGGTGTTTCCGATAGTGGGGAGGAGCCACCACATCCTTGGCCAGGGTTATGTCCGGGCTCTCCTGGACGCGGGACACGAGGTTCGGAGATCACGCTATGACTTTACCTGTTATAAAGAGGAGCATGCAAACAATACATATTGTGAGTGTGGAAGCCGATAGAATGATTGAAGATCGACTGCTAGTGTGTTAATGTTAGTTTTTTCTTAGGTCAGATGTGGGACAAGTATAAATAGGTAAATTATGTTCCAACAACGGTAGGTATAACGTAAATTGTGATATTTGAAAATCTTAAGAACCATGTCTTTAGTCTATAAGTTTTTCTTGCAATCCCAGTGAAATCAGTTTACGCCGTCCTTGTGAATATATAAATACACGGGGTCATAAAACACACTCACATTGACGTGTTTTCTGTTGAAACGGTGATAAAAGTCAAGATGAGCTCAGTACGGCGGCCGTAACGATGAACGATTTTCTTTTTATCGCTCAAAATTTATGGGATGCCGGTTAACCACGTGGTTTATCGTAACGCGCACGACGTCCTCCCATACATTTTAGCGATAGGAAAGAAAAACGTTAGTAGCGTTTGCATCTTAGCTATCGCTCGTGTGATGTAAGCGAGCGCTATGCCGATGCATACGTGCCTTGTCTTCCTCTTTTTTGCACTTTTTAATCTTGATACATATATAATTATACTTCCCCAGGTCACTTACGTTACGCCGTTCCCGACTAATAAAACCAATTCGAAGTACCACGAGGTCGACCTTAGCGAAAACGTTAAATTATTCAAATGTAAGTTTACATTTCATATAGTAAGAGAAAAGAAGAAGAATAAATTGTTGTTGCGAATGCGAATGTATCGCTCACATAAATGTGTCGAGTCTCGGTGAAGCGCGAAATAACTGAGTTAAAAAAAAACAAATTGTCGAAGACGGACATGGACATACTTCTTTTCCCAGAAAATTACGCAGGCTTTAAAGAAACAGACATTAGGTAAATCTAGTGACGTTTAACCACTGCAGTTTAGTTTTCTTAGCTGTTATATTAATTTTATTTTGATTGGTGTGTTTTGGCAAAACCTACCTTGGTCTTGGTTTTCAGTTTTAGATTGTTATGTCTGGTAATTCTACAGTGTGTCCCTGGATAAAGTGCACAAACGAATAGGGATGAAACTAGACACAATTTTATCGACAAAAAAATAATAAAAAAAAATTACCACCTTTATTTATTTTTTTATGATTTTTTAAAAAAAGTCATAGTACGCAGAGGACCTCATCGGAACAAATCAAGATATTTTGGCTCCTGTGGGCTCTATTGATTTGAAACAAACGGAATTATAATCACAAAAGTTTATTTGTGTCAATGAAAATAGAAAAAAATGAGAAAAAATGACATAAACCCTAAAAATAATGACTTTTCCTATGAATTTTTTGTTTTTTTTTCTCGAATTTTTAGTATTTACTCGATTTACTCAAAATTATGCCCATCTTACCTCATGTTATTTTTACCAGTAATGGTTGTGTATCTCATTGCCTTTTATTTAAAAAAATAACCAAGTGTCTCGCACAATTACAAGATCCTTAATGAGCGGCCAAACAAAGACATTGCGTTTACACTTAATTAGGTAGCCGCTCAGGTTGAAACCCTTAATGGAGGATTAGGATTACATTTTGGGTATGGGATTATAAAATCAAACGAATTATGGAATTTCATAATTACTTATTTAATGTAATAACTGTTCAAAATGCCCACCCCGCTCTTGCAAACACAATCCTGCACGTACTGCTATTTGTTGAGTTGCTCGACGTATCATTTCCGGGTTATTTTTTATGTAATTTACACAATGGACAATTCTGCCACGCAATTCCTCTTCTGTGTTGATAGGGACGCTGTATACCCTCTGTTTCATTGTGCCCCAAAGGAAATAATCCAGTGGTGTCATGTCTGGTGAGCGTGCTGGCCACGCCACTGGCCCTTGTCGGCCAATCCAACGATTAGCATAAGAGGCGTTGAGAAATCCCCTTACGTCAAGTGCGTAATGGGCCGGGCATCCATCCATTTGTAAATACATTGTTCTTCTAGTCTCCAAGGGCACATCCTCCAATTCAAGGGGCAGATCTTCTCTCAAAAGTTCTAAAAATCTGGGACCGTTCAAAGTTCTGGGGAGAAAAATAGGGCCAATGAACATGTCACCAATTAGTCCAGCCCACAGATTTATCGAAAACTGCACTTGAAATTTTGACGACCTTTTGAGGTGAGGATTTTCTCCCTTGGGGTTCCATTCATGTAGATTCCTGCAGTTTGTGATCCCATGTCGTGTAAACTGACTCTCATCCATCCACAGAATTTTTTGGGTGAATTCAGGATCGTTCCTGATCTGCCGTTGAATCCAAGAAGACAGCACACATCTTGGTACCCTGTCTACGTCGTCGTGTAGATGTTGAACTCGTTGGTAGTGGTATGGGTGAAGACCTTCTTTTTTAAAAATCCGCCAAACCGATGATTTTGAAACTCCATGCTGCAAGGCCAACCGCCGAATACTGGTCGTCGGATCAGCAAATAAACTTCTTAGTATGGCTTCCTCAACAGCTCCATCAATCACTACTCCTGCTTGTTCTCGGCGATCTCGATCCAATCGAAGTCCATTCGACAATCGTCTGTGAAGTTCTTGAAAATTACGAGCAGACGGTACAGGTCTCCTGTTCGGGAATGCTGCCATGTATAATAAACGAGCAGCTCTGGCATTACCTCTCGCCATTCCATAATAAAAGTGGATGTCGGCGAGATCTCTGTGCGTGAACTCACTTAAACGGGGCATTTTATAAAATCCTGATAGTAGAAGTAGTTGTAACTGAGAATAAGTAACGACGAATGATTCGAAGTAACTGATGAACTAAACCTTATCTTATCACTATTTATGCTAATCCTAACATGTATTCCCCGCCCCACCCCAAATAAAATTCAATAAAGAGTAAGGACAATAATCTACCTGGGCGACAACCTAATTAAGCGTAATCATTATGTCATTGTTTGGCCACTCATTAATAATCTTATAATTGTGCAAGAAACCCAAAATGTAATCCTAATCCTCCATTAAGGGTTTCAACCTGAGCGGCTACCTAATTAAGTGTAAACGCAATGTCTTTGTTTGGCCGCTCATTAAGGATCTTGTAATTGTGCGAGACACTTGGTTATTTTTTAAAAAAAAAGGCAATGAGATACACAACCATTACTGGTAAAAATAACATGAGGTAAGATGGGCATAATTTTGAGTAAATCGAGTAAATACTAAAAATTCGAGAAAAAAAAACACAAAATTCATAGGAAAAGTCATTATTTTTAGGGTTTATGTCATTTTTTCTCATTTTTTTCTATTTTCATTGACACAAATAAACTTTTGTGATTATAATTCCGTTTGTTTCAAATCAATAGAGCCCACAGGAGCCAAAATATCTTGATTTGTTCCGATGAGGTCCTCTGCGTACTATGACTTTTTTTAAAAAATCATAAAAAAATAAATAAAGGTGGTAATTTTTTTTTATTATTTTTTTTGTCGATAAAATTGTGTCTTGTTTCATCCCTATTCGTTTGTGCACTTTATCCAGGGACACACTGTATAAGGTATGAATTAGCGAGAGCTGTAACATATGTAGTGGTATTGTGTGTTTATAGGCATTCTATATTTGAAATTTCCCTTTTCCCGTACTATCAGCATAAACATTGATTTGTAATATAATTATATTTAAGAAGTAAATAATGTCAGTATGAAATTCTAAATATTATTAGGCTGATTTTATTGTATTGAATTTAGCAACTGTAAGAATTAATAATTAATATTACTGCTGAGGACTGGAAAAATATTTGTCGCCATGTCCACACCATGAAAGTGAAAAAAATAAATATAGATGTCAAGAAGGGGAAATTGATCGAATTACAGATCATAATATTATTATCAATACTTGTGACAGATCAGATGAAGAATTAAATAATAACGAATGAAAGCAAAAAAATGGTTCTCTGCCTTTTCGCCGAATTATGTTTCGTCAAATGTTTCATTTCGTCAAATGTATCATTTGGTAAAACGCTTTTATATCCAAAACTGTAAGTATTTCAGGATTTTTATAAAAGTAACCTAACCTAACCTATAGGGTTCTACATGATGGTTCTGAAATAAATCCTGAAATACTTACAGTTTTGGAATAAAAAGCATTTGCCCAAATGAAGCATTTGACCAAATGAATCATTTGACGAAACGTTATTTGGCGAAAAGGCAGTACACCCAAAAAAATACTGAGCATTGTTTTACTTGTAAAGGAGAGAAATATGATAAGAGAGAGTATTTATAATTTCATTAAATTAATAGAAATACTTATGTTATTCTACTTTTCATGCGAACCGTACAACCACTACAAATGCAATTCCACGCTCTCGCTAATTCATCTATATTTGTAATTATGGGCTTCTTGCTTCAAATAAAAACTTTCTTATTCTTCTTATACCTCATTATGTTAGCCAACTTACAGTTTTCTCCTTCAGCACAAGTATTTTCTTTGAAGAAAATATTGAACAAAGAAGTAGAAATGAGTTTATCCGCCCTGCTGCCTATGATGAAGGAACACTTAAAAGTGGCAATAGTGAACGACAATCTACAGGCGTTCCTAAATGACCCAACTCAAAACTTCGATGCTGTCATCGTAGAATGGCTGTTCAGCGACATTTTTGCCGGGTAAGAACCGCCACCACACCGCCAAACATAGTCCTGCCATAAATTCTGTCCCTAAGGTTTAGTGAAATAAAAGTAATTTATGGATACCTATTTACAATACAATCAAGTATATATTTTAATATATATTTTTAAGAAATATCTTCCATTTCAAATGGTTGCCTCAATATTTAAACGATTTATTTAAATTTAAGGAAGTTATTGTCAGAAGCACGCTAGATTTTTTTGCTAATTTTAGTTTTTGATAGTGGTTAAAAGTAAATCTTTTATTAAAAAAGGAAATTTGGTTCTTTCATATTTAAAAAAAAAAAACTCAGGTTATATTGAAGACTAGCATTAGACTTAAAACGGTTCTCAATCTCAAGTTTTGAAGAAAGATCATATTAGTATGGAGAGATTTTGAATTTCTAAAAATTCATGCAAAATTGTTAACTCGATTTAGGGATACATGGATATTGGCGATTGTGTAAGGAGATCTGCAGTTTATTAGCAATATATTTACCTATATCGTTAATGGAGTAAGTCTGATTAATACGTCATATAAATTTGGACAAGCTGCGTCAACTTTTACAAAAGCTATTTATAATCGATAATCGAGCACCATCGTCGTCGCGTGTTTTTTACCATGATCAACCAACCCAAAACAGAAATACTAAAAGCTTGTACATCAACCTATTGCAATAATTTAGCATACATTATATTTTTTTGTAAATAATGTTTTGATTTATGCATAGATTTATGAAAACATTTTTGTATCATATTTTTAAATTTTAATTATTCTCAGTGACAGAACTTATGGCTGAACTAGGTAAATCTGCTGTCACTTTGGGGTTGCGTCTACTTATACCAGAAATTATTTTGCAAGCCGATCGACTTCAAGGCTTATATCTATGAATAAAGCCAGCATTGCCTTGGTTCGATCTTTGCCAAATGAGGGCAGATTGAGGAGGTTCAAATTAAAACGATTAGAATATCTCATAATGGTAGAAATTGCAATTTCATGAAAGCAAACTAAAAACTGGAAAATGATTTGTCAACCTTGTCGACTGAGATTGAATATTTGGTCTTGGCTATGACAGCGATTCTAGTATGGTAATAATAGGTCACTAAAATACTCGGACGGTCTTTCTCCGCAGATTTGCCACGGTGTTCAACAGCCCGCTAATCTGGTCTTCCTCCATCGAGCCCCACTGGGCCATTATGCGGTTGATCCATGAGCAGTCGAACCCCTCCTTCAACCCTGATGCATTCTCCACGGCGTCGCCGCCGTTTTCATTCATGGAGCGTATACAGACTCTGCTGAGTCAGGCGCTCTTCAGAGCTGGGACGTTTTTGTAAGTGCACTAAATGCTCTTGTTTGTTGAGTCTGAAACGCGTTCTAAATTAGGTCCGGAGCACATAGAGCGAAAGAGTTATCGTATTTGGTTGTGTTGAAATAAGATCAAATTGTTTTTGTGCGCTGGACTTTTTAAGCCAGGTATTGTACAATACTTATACTTCCCAACGCATCGACAAAATATTTGTAATGCTGTTGTAATTAAGAGACTGGGAGTACAGTTAACATACCGGTCACGTAAGTAACGTCAAACAAGATTGTGATGCAAAATCTGCATTCTCGTTGAGGCTAGCCGAGGCAGGCTTGCCATCCTTCACAAGAAAATTATAAGTAAGAAAAGGACATCTTGTTTGCCCGCCAAGTCTCGGCGGTAGTGTGGAGCTGGCATCAAATTTATATGTTAATGCGAAAGCATTGACAATAGGTACTATGAACATTTTCCAGCTTCCTTACTCCGTTTGAGAAGAACCTCTACGAAGAATTCTTCGCGCCTATTATCGCTAAAAGGGGTAGGACGGTGCCTCCATACGATGAGGCTATTTTCAACGCTTCGTTCTTGCTGTCGAACTCCCACCCCGCTCTGGGCCAGCCGATCAGTCAGCCTCCCAACAGTAAGGAGATTGGGGGGTACCACATCGACCCCAACACTAAGCCCTTACCAGAGGTAAGTTCGGTGTACTTTTGAAGCATACTGCGTGTAGATCCAAGAGATAGTTTTCTATTCACAAAGATGCGCCCTACTATTTGTAGTGGTTGTACCGTCCGCATGAAAAGGAAAATTATTTAAGTTTTTATTTATTTAATGAGATTACACCCCCTAAACACGCATAATGTGTATGTACTTTTTTTGCTTTTAGTCGCTATCATTTAAATCTTCATCTGAGCTGTATTTCTTGAAATCTATATTTATTTTCTTCGCTTTCGACACGGTGACATATATTTTGCTAGTCCTCGGCAGTAATGTTTAATGTTTTTTTTTTTTTTTCGCTAGATACATATCTTTTAACCATTGATCTAATAGTTTCAATCGGATTTAATGCTAGGTGATACGGTGGCAACCGTACAACTGAATGACCATGTTCTTTTAAAATTGTATCAATATGGTACTCACTAAATCGTGCTATATTTTTGTTTAAATAATTCACACACATTTGTTTTGTGCATCAACGGACTATAACTATAAGAAATGTTATGTTCTGTCAACCAATCAATCATTTCTTGATAACGATAATTTGACGTTCAAAAGTATTCTGAGAATTGCGAAAAATACAATAAAATAAGAAGTATATTTTAGTGCAACCAACGTAATTAGTATTTAGAATTTAGAATTTGACACTGACTTTTTTTTGTTTAAATTTACTTCTTTAATATATAACAAACCTCTTTTTATGCTGATAGTAGGAGATGAGAAGAAATTCAAATATATATGTAGAATACCTGTAAACACAATATATTACCACTTACATGTGCAATTCCGCTCTCTCGATAATATTTTTTTATCTATACATAGGCTGCTACGAAAGTTTTTAGCTGTGTCAACATTTATTTAAATATATTAATATTGTTGAAATATATTTCAGTCAAATTCTAATAGGTATAATTGAATTTAAATTACAGGATTTGCAAAAACTCATGGACGATGCCAAGCATGGAGTAATTTACTTTAGCATGGGCAGTCACGCGAAGAGCAAGGACTTCCCCGACAGCATCAAGCAGGACATGCTGCAGGTCCTGGGCTCCTTCGAGCAGACCGTCATCTGGAAGTTCGAGGAGGACCTGCCCAACAGGCCCAAGAATGTGCACATCGTGCAGTGGGCTCCGCAGCAGAGTATTTTGGGTAAGAATGGATAGCATGAATAGCAGAAACATAATTCTGAACTAAGTAACCTCCGAATGGGACCTATCTGTTTTAACTGTGTGTGAGAGGTTTACTCATAACATAACAAAACCAGAACATCAAAATACTCCGAAGGAAAAATATTACTACATAAACTAAATCACGAGATAGTTTACGAAATAAACGTAGCCTTTTTGAACTTAGATCAAATTTTAGCAACGTCGGGTTGCATTTACTCTTTCTTCAGATCATCATACAATTCGGTATTGCAGCCCATCCCAACTGCCGCCTCTTCATCACGCACGGCGGTCTCCTGTCCACCACCGAGGCTGTGTACTTCGCAGTCCCAACAGTTGTCATGCCGGCCGGCGCTGACCAGCATCTCAACGCTAAAAGATCAGTCAGTAAGGGATATGCGCTGAAGGTAGAGCTGTCTTACGAGATGGCAGCTGATATGAAATCGGCTGTAGAAGAAATGCTCAATAATCCCAAGTAAGTATTAGGATGCAAGAAACCTGCAAGAATACTAATCGAAAATTTAGTACCAGAAAAAAAACTAGGACTAGGGCCACTTATGCTGCGCTACGACTACAACAATTTCTGGACCCTTTTGACTTGGATGCAGTACTAAATCACTACTTGGATATCCATGGATAGACCTTTTTTGATTACTCTGATATAATTATTCCCTGTCAGGTAAATTCTCTACCATCATTTAAGAACCATAACAAGTTCTTGTCGGTAGCGTAATTTCCAGTGTTCTGTTCTCCCTTCCTTTCACTTCTCTTAACTACACAGCTCACTGCATGCATCTCAAAAAAAATCTTAACCGTCACAGATACGCAGAAAGAATAAAGGAACTGTCAAAGATCTACCATGATCGCCTGGTACCTCCGAGCAAGGAGCTGGTGCACTGGGTGGAGCACGTGATCAAGACGCGCGGCGCTCCGTATCTGCGCTCCCCGGCGCTCATGCTGCCCTGGTACCAGAAGATATATCTGGATCTAGCTTTAGTCGTTTTAGTAGCATTGTATGCTTTCAAGTTGATCTTGATATTGTTTATTACTAAAATAAAAGGTGCTTTCTGTAAACAATCACCGAAAAGTAAAAAGAAGATTAATTGAGATTCAAGATATGGACTAACACTACGGGTATTTATTTTACTTGTCAATCAAATCCTAGTCCGTAATCTGCAAGGTTATATTAATTAGAGAGTCAAATGATGATATTTTTATACCTGCATTCATGAATTCAAGGTTAAATAAGTATATAAGTAATTGGGATTGTTCATATTTTTACAATTGCTCTAATTTGAAAACCATTTCGAGGAATAGGGTTTTAAAGCCGTTCTGCATTATTACGTTTTTGAAATATTTATCTGTTTCGGATATTTCGACACAAGTATATTTAACCTTTGTTTGACTTTCGTTTTCGGCTTGAAGCCCTCGTAGGTGTATTTTACGGGTTAGGCGAAAACCGTTTGAAATAATATGTTTTAATACTTATTACAAACATTTTTTATCATTAGATATCTTTTAATTGTTAAAATTTATTAGAAAATACGATCCCAAATTTAAAATAATCATGTCATCCATAAAATGTCTGCTAAATAAATAAAGGGGTTGGGCCTATTGAGTCAAATACAAAATTAAAGAAATTGGACTCTTAAAATAACCTATTCCTTCGAATTACAATGTAAAAACCGTTAGTTCTTTTTTTGGTCTATCCCAATTATTGAGTTTTTATTTGACGTTTGCACATAAATATACACTTACTACTACTAGTAGTAAGTACTATTTTTAATAAACAATGAAACACAGCAATGGATTTTGTTTCATTGAATATACTTCCGAAATGTTCTCATTGTCATTATTATTTCCATACAAACTCCCTTACTTATAAACGTGGAAGAAGCTTGGAATAGTTTATGCCATGCTTTGTCCTTATCTGTAATTGTGACTTTTGCATCTGACAGAAAGTGACAAAGCATGGCATAAACTTTTCCAAACTTATTCCACGTTTATAAGTAAGGGAGTTTGTATGGAAATAATAATGACAATGAGAACATTTCGGAAGTATATTCAATGAAACAAAATCCATTGCTGTGTTTCATTGTTTATTAAAAATAGTACTTACTACTAGTAGTAGTAAGTGTATATTTATGTGCAAACGTCAAATAAAAACTCAATAATTGGGATAGACCAAAAAAAGAACTAACGGTTTTTACATTGTAATTCGAAGGAATAGGTTATTTTAAGAGTCCAATTTCTTTAATTTTGTATTTGACCCAATAGGCCCAACCCCTTTATTAACATTTCGGAAGTATATTCATTAAATAAGTTAACAGATTACTATAGTCGCTAGTTACCGTAGAATTCAAGTCAGGTAGCAACATCCTAAACAACATACCTAAACGCGTGAAATAATATGTAAAGTAATCTGACAATAGATATTTTTAGGTAGATACATGGTGAGTATAGTATGGGCTACGTACGGTTTACGGTATAGAAGAAACAAATGCGCTCATAAATTAACTAGATAACAAAATACAGGTTGTAAACAATTTGTAGGAGTTCTGTTTATTATCTATTTTATGAATCAAATGTGCAGATTCATTGTGATGTTTACTATTTGACGAAAGATATTACGAATTTTATCCTGTTATTATATTTATATCGACGAAACATGTTGCGAATACTGTGTTTTATTCACTATTAACCTGTTATCACTACCTATTATTTTATCGAATAACACCTTTCATCGAAACGCATTTCGCCCTGCACGAGTTAATATTTTTACACACCACATACTTACTCGAAATGGCCCAATTACGAGTATATATCATGCAAACCTCACCTAAGGTAAGTCATAATAGCCATCGGCTTACCGGCGGGTTATAATGCGGCGGTACTGAATCTCATTATAAACTGCTGGTTAATAATAAGATTTGAATTCGTATGAAAAATTGTTACATAGAAACCTACAGCAAAAATAACTTAACTTAACTTAACTTTGAAAAAAAGGTGAGAAAAGTAGAGTATCCTAGAAACCTACAGCAAAAATAACTTAACTTAACTTAACTTTGAAAAAAAGGTGAGAAAAGTAGAGTATCCTTAGCTTATAAAGCTGTTTTAGTCTTGGGCGAGTTTGAATCCGTCGCTGCACAAGCTTCGCTCAGGAATTAACTCATAACACCCTCGCTACGCTCGGCAGTTAAATCTGGAGTCCCTCTTTTGCTCAGGATTCAATATCGCGCCCGTGACATAAAACAGTGCTTTATTCCCTCGGTGTATAATCTACTATTTGGTCGTCTGACCTAAACTAAACTACGTAATTATTTTTTCACACCACCTGCTCGACAATGCCAAATTACATATCATGCAAACCTTACGCAAACCAAATCATTAAAGCCCTTGGCTTTAGCCGGGGTGTAATGTTGTACTGAATCTCATTATAACCCGCTGGGTTGTAATATTTTCACTTTTCATAGTTCTTATTACAATGGCCTTAAAGTCTAATTTCGTAATAAAAGATCAACTAATACTCGAAGGCCGGGCGCGGCGCCGCCGCCACCGCCGCGTCGAACCTAATTTGAAAATCGAACATTTTCTAAAATCGAGCTGGCCACGGCAAGCTGAATGGAACACATTTGAAATTAAACAAAAGCCGCGAGTATTGTAAGACGCTGCAATAAAATACATTGGTGATAACTGCAAAGTTTTAAATAAATATATCAAAATTGAAGAAAACATCAAATATCAATTTTCACTTTTAATTTTAATTTACTATAATAAAACTCTGTTTTTAGTAGACTCACTTTTTTATTGTCTCGCAAAAGGTGAGAAAAGTAGAGTACACTCCTCGGGGATAAAGCTGTTTTCGTCTTGGGCGCGCTTGAACCCCTCACTGCGCTCAGGACTCTTCTTAATTCCCTCGCTTCGCTCGGGAATTAACTCGTAACACCCTCGCTGCGCTCGGGAGTTAAATCTGGAGTCCTTCGTTACGTTCAGGATTCAATATCGCGCCCGTGACATAAAACTGTGCTTTATCCCCTCGGTGTATAATCTACTATTAGAGATATCCTGGAAACATCTTGGTTTCAGCAGAAAATAGCGTTCGATGAAATGACTTTCATTAATTAAAATGGGCTACGCTTATTCAGTGTTTTGTCATTTTAAGCGCCTTGTCGTAAACAAGGAATCGTTAATAATCTAAATGTGGTTTTGATATACATTAAAAATATATATAAAAGAAGAAACTGACTGAGTAATGTGATGTGTCAACGTATATTAGAAAAATATTTTCACTCATTAAAAAAAACTATTATTTCCCCACATTTTCTTATTCCGCTCGCATTCCACACAAATGACCAAAATTCCTAACATGAAGGCAACATTTCTGACTCATTGTTCGGTAAGTTATCTATATAGAAACTTGATATAAAATCGTTCGGATAACGCAGTCTACTTGATATCGATTATCTCATAATACTACATACACTCATATTTACGGTTTCTCGTTATAATTATACATTAGTTACTATTAAATTGTTGTGCACGCCGGACGTATTTTTAAAAATATATGTTTTGAGGTTTAATTTTTATTGCTTTAAGCTTCAATTACAACTAAAGTAAGAACAAAACTGTATAATATTTTTTTCTGTTTAATGGTGTGTAATTTTCATAAATACTTGCACATTTAATAATGATACATTTAAGTAAAAAACAAGGTGGTAAAAGGGCCATTCTACTTTTCGTTGTAAGTACATAACTTTTAGCCACGTTCTCACTATGCTATTTTTATTTCAACAAGCGGTAAAGTGCTGCTTTTTCTAACTTGAAACTAGAAAAGGGACGTCAATAAGCTTATATACAATACAATTTACCACTGAGTTACCAAGATTCTTCAGCGATAATTGAGTAATTTAAGAGTTTTTTTTATGAAAACCGTTAAACTTAAACATTCTAAGTTCATGTTATTTGTGTATTCGCGGATTCATAATTTGGTATACTTTTTATCGGACGATAGCAAAAGTGTACACTGAAAAGTAGAATGGCCCAAAAAACAAGGTGGTGGTTCGGAAAAGAGCTTTGTATCTTTTACCAAACAAAGATATCGAGCGAACCAGATCCTGTGATTTATATCATTAACAAAAACTTTGAAAGAAGAACGGCCTAACAACGACCCTTGAGGAACTCTACCAGTTATGTTACCCAGCTTGACATTAAATTGTTAATGACTAGGTACTCACTGGCACCAATTTTATATGTAGGACAAAAACCATCTAAAAAGACTACCACCATTACCATTTTTTTTAAAATAACGTATGATAAATCCACTCAAATGCTCTATTGTTATCGTATAGATTTCATTCACCTATTAGCGTATCGACAACTATCATTTCCTGAGATACAATTTAAATTATTGTAAAAATAAAACATGTAGAAAAATTGCAAAAAAAAGTGGTTTCCTGTATAAGGATGCCGTTCAGCAACAGCTTGATTGTTTGATGGCATCGATCTTATCTCATCAACGTGGTCTTGGTCTGCAGCGACGCATTCGAAATTCGAATTCATTAACTTCGACCACTTCATACATAAAAACCTCAATGAGAATAGTCTTCTATATTTCAGATATGGCCACACTGAGGTACCTGCTGATATCAGCAGTGTTACAGCAGCTGTGTGGCGCGTACCATATTCTGGTGGTGTTTCCGCTGGTGGGGAGGAGCCACCACATCCTTGGCCAGGGGTACGTCCAGGCTCTCTTGGACGCGGGACATGAGGTTCGGAGATCACGCTATAACTTTATTAAAGAGAAGCATGCATTACATATTGTGACTGTGAAAGCCGATATAATGATTGAAGATTGACTGCTAGTTTGTTAATATTAGTTTTTTCTTAGATGATGTGGGACAAGTATAAATAGGTAAATTAAGTACTGGTAATTGTAGATATATGTAAATTATGATATTTGAAAATCTTTCAGTCTTTTTATTGTCTTTAATTTTGTCTTGCATTCCAAGTGTAATTGGTATATTGTGAAATAAATAAAAGGCTATTCAAATTATACGTGCAGTCATCAAACACTATCATCTTCGTCGTATTATCTTTTGAGACGGGAATTTCAATCTAGATGAGTTTTCGTTTCTATGGCTCAAAACGTATGGGATGACATTTGACCACGTGGTTTATCGTAACACAAGAAAATGTCATCAGTCATCACATACATTTTGAGCGATAGAATTTAAAAACGTTAACTAGTAGTCTTTGCATCGTAGCTATCGCTCCTGTAATGTAAGCAAGCGCTAGACCGAAGCATGGGTACTCCTTTTACGCATATATAATTTATCTTGACACATATTATTTTGCTTCCCCAGGTCACTTACGTTACGCCGTTCCCGACTAATAAAACCAATTCGAAGTACCACGAGGTCGACCTCAGTGAAAACGTTAAATTATTCAACCGTAAGTTAATATTTCCTATAAGTAAAAAAGAAGAAAAGTAAATTGTTGTTACGAATGTATCGCTCGCTCAAATGTGACAAATGACCTAGCTTGGACCGTACGCGCGTCGGAATCGATTGGTTATCAATCTCCTTGGCACAGCCTACTCGTAGACAAACCAGTCCCACCGTACTGCCTTCCTTGAAAAAAAGGACGTATGTCTCATAGAACCGCGCATGTATTAGTGACCTTATTTCCTAAGACAGTGGATTAAATTTGCTTTGGCTATCAAATTGCGTAGACGTCCTTTTTATTTACAGCGTAGTAAATGCCCCTTGGCAATTTAAAGGCTCCTGTTACTTGGTTCGAGTATTGTTGCTGCCGAGCAGCAATTTAATTTAATTTGGGTAGGCATGAGATGCGAGGTCGAGGTATGTACGACAAAGCTTAGTCACCATTGTCCTCTAACCGACTAGCGGGCCTAGTATGGTTTGCATTTATTTACGTATTTATTTCCTGCCTCCCACAAATAAACTGTGGAATGGTCTGTCGCCGGCGGAATTTCCGGACCCTTACGACCTTCAAAACTTCAAGAAAAGAGCGTACTCTCATTTGAACCGCCAGCAACGCACCTGTGTCTCCTCTGGTGCTGCAGGTGCCTATGTGTGACGGTAACCGTTTACCATCAGGCGATCTGACTGCTCGTTTGCCTCCTATCCCGTCACTCTGGTACTTATACACGTGTCAAAAAGTGACAGATGTACTATCCACATTTTGTCATGCGATAAACTCAGCCATATTAGGCCCCCTAATGCTAACCCAGTGATACAAAAACATGATTATAAGTATTTTTAAAAATCTTTCGAAAATACTTACTAATGTTTTTGTATCACTTACTTGTTTGAGAAAAACATTATTATGTATATGCCTCGGTGGAAACGGGGATTGCCTGACTCGGATTTTAGCAGGCCTTGCCGAGGTTTGGCCTGCCAACCACCTGCCGCTTTCCGGGCCTAGACAATTTAATACTATTAAATGTGAAATTTGCGTGTAAAATTTATAAACAAAGAATAGTATTAAATTTTTCCGACACACGACATTTTATCCCGGAAAATCGAACGGATTCCGAAGAAACCGAAATGAACAATAATTATGCGTAGACGCAGTCGCGGGAGCGACAGAGATTTTAGGTTTGCGGCTATCTTAAAAATGTTTTTTTTTCAGCGGATACATTTTCTTTAAAGAAAATATTGGACAAAGAAGCAGGAATCAGTGTGACGACCATGCTACCGATGATGCAAGACCTTTTAAAATCGTCAATAGTCAACGATAACCTGGAAGCATTTCTAAGTGACACAACTCAAAATTTCGATGCTGTCATCATTGAATGGCTGTTCAGCGACATTTTTGCCGGGTAAGACAACATTATAAATCTGGTTGCGTCTATCTATATGTATAAAAGGTGAACCTGACTCACTGACTTATTTATCAACGCACAGCCGAAACTAGGTACTGTGGGGTTATTATGACCTATCTGTGCCATTCATTTTAAGCTGAAAGTAAAGGACAGAGTTATGTAACTGCTATAGCTCCGTCCTTTACACTCACCGGAAAATGAACTGCATAGCTATGTCATAATACCCTGTACTTAGAAACTTGAAATTTGGTAGAGGTTTTTTTTGAGCACTAAGAAAGGACTTTTCAAAATTCACCCTTTAAGTAAGTGGGTTAAAATAGGGGGAGTAGCGGTAAATATTCTAAGCGTACAAAGTCGCGGGCGTCCTCTAATAGTATACGATACAATTTTTGCATGCCGATCCACTTCATGGCTTAATTTTGCAACAAAGTCAGCATGGTCTTTTATTGTTAAATGTAACCCCAAAATGCTAGTTTGAGAAAGAAAGTACGCAAAAAACATTTTGAAATTTTGCACATGAGGTTCAAATTTAAACGATACAAATAATGATCGACATTGCGATTTCATAACGGCAATTTTAAGACTGCAAATTCTGTGTCAGCCACGACGACCAAGAAGAAACGTTGTCCTTGGCTAAGACAGACATTCCTGTGGGAGACATTAGAGGCTCGCATGGTGCTAATAAGTTGATAAATGCTCCGTCGGTCTTTCCCCGCAGATTTGCCACGGTGTTCAACAGCCCGCTGATCTGGTCTTCCTCCATCGAACCCCACTGGGGCATTATGCGGTTGATCCATGAGCCGTCGAACCCCTCGTTCAACTCTGATCCTTTCTCCACGGCGTCGCCTCCGTTTTCATTCGTGGAGCGTATACAGACTCTGCTGAGTCAAGCGCTCTTCAGAGCTGTAAAATTCGTGTAAGTGCACAATTTTTTCTTGTTGAGTTGGGTTTTGATACCTAATACAAACGAAATCTAAAATTTCTAGCTTCCTTACTCCGTTTGAGAAGACACTTTACGAGGAATTCTTCGGGCCCATTATGGCTAAAAGGGGCAGGACGCTGCCTCCATACGATGACATTATTTATAACGCTTCGTTTCTGCTGTCGAACTCCCACCCCGCTCTGAGTCAGCCGATCAGTCAGCCTCCCAACAGTAAGGAGATTGGGGGGTACCACATCGACCCCAACACTAAGCCCTTACCAGCGGTAAGTTCGGTGTTGTTTTGAACCCTACCGCATGCAGACCGAGATATAGTTTTTTCTATTCACAAAGATGCGCGCTACTACCTGTTTAATTTAACGTAAATTTACTCAATCATTCCAGCCTTCGTGGATTGAAATCTATAAAATTGGAAATTGATGATTGGGTCTGTAACTTACAGAGCTAAACAGCTTAGGTAGTGAGTAGTTTGAAAAAGAAACGTGGTGGTGATTGCCATAAAAATATTACTAGGGTCAGCTGATAGTTTTTATTACAACAATGAATTCAAATGATTATTAAATTTTATTCCAATTACAGGATTTACAGAAACTCATGGATGATGCCAAGCACGGAGTAATTTACTTTAGCATGGGCAGCAACGCGAAGAGCAAGGACTTCCCCGACAGCATCAAGCCGGGCATGCTGCAGGTCCTGGGCTCCTTCAAACAGACCGTGATCTGGAAGTTCGAGGAGGACCTGCCCAACAGGCCCAAGAACGTGCACATCGTGCAGTGGGCTCCGCAGCAGAGTATTTTGGGTAAGAAAAAATAGCATAAAATAAAACTAAACTAAGGAACCTTCGAACGGGACCTATCTATGTAATTTTACTTATACCAAAATCGGAATAACAAAGTACTCCGAAGGAAAAATATTACTTTTACCAGACTCACGATGTTCTGAATTCTAATGCATTCCACAAAGTTTTTTTTGTTTACATACATACATACATAAACTCACGCCTTTATTCCCAGAGTGGGGTAGGCAGAGCTACAGAATTTCCAACAATTATAAAAACTTTTTGATAATTCTGTAACCACATTTTGCACACTTAGGCGAAGATGTTTACCAGTGTAGGTATTAGTGACAGGTTGCAAGCCCATCGCCTAACAATACTACACGCCTTTATTACCTTAGGGCCACTTGCACGAAAAGTTTAAACCTGGGTTAAGGCACTAACTCGAGTTAGTAGACGTCAGATTCATACGAAAACTGTCATTTTAACTCGAGTTAGTGTCTTAACCCAGGGTTAAACTTTTCGTGCAAGTGGCCCTTACCAAGGTAAAGTACTCAAAAAAGAATAAATCATTGGTGTCTGAGTCTTTTGCAATTATTTCTAGGTCTTAAATAACCAATTTCGTAGACTGTTCTCCTTATCGTATACAATAAAGGATTTTTCATCGTGCAAGCAATTGTTTGCCGCGTCACTTAAGTTAGGCAATTCTGATATGACCAAATGGTTTCAAAAAATAAACGTAACCTTTTTACATTAGAACTACCAATTTTAGGAAGCTTTGGCGATGACATTTGTATACAAACTTAAAGAAGGTTGTCAGGTTGCGTGACCTTTTTATAACACTTCAGACCATGAACCATGATACACCATGTATTACAGCCCATCCCAACTGCCGCCTCTTCATCACGCACGGCGGTCTCCTGTCCACCACCGAGGCTGTGTACTTCGCAGTCCCGACAGTGGTCATGCCGTACGGCGCCGACCAGCATCTCAACGCTATAAGGGCAGTCAGTAAGGGATATGCACTGAAGGTGGACCTGTCTTACGAGATGGCAACGGATATGAAACCGGCTATAGAAGAAATGCTTAACAATCCCAAGTAAGTACAGGAGTCCAAGAAACACTAAAGAACTAATCGCAAACTAAATAAGTAACTATGTAAGTAAGTTAGTAATTATTTTGTAAGTATGCGCTCTTTGCGTAGTATGTGTGGTGTGAAACTGAGTGATAGAGTAAGGAATGAAAAAGTCAGAGAGAAATGTGGAATAAAAGAAGATGTAGTAAGACTAAGACTAAGATTGAAAAGGGCATGCTTCGACGGTTCGGTCATTTGGAAAGGATTGATGAAAGAAGATTGACGAAAGAGATATACAGATCGAAATTGAGTGGACGGGTCGGAAGGGGCCGCCCTAGGCGAAATTTTTCGAGTCAAATCGGAGAAATACTGGAAAAGGGTCGAATCTTAAGTACCCGAAACCGACGTGCGTGCATGACTCGATGTATGAATGTGGAAGAAGCGAAAGAAATTTGTCAAGATCGTAGCAAGTGGAAAGAAGTGCCTACCCCTCTGGGAAACAGGCGTGATGTAATGTATGTATGTATGTAAGTAATTGACATCATGAAATTGCTCTAAAATTATTTAAGAAATAGTACGGCCACTTTGGCTACGGCAACATTTCGCGGACCCTTATCTCTTGGGTGCGTTACTGAATCCCTGACTCACTAATCCCTTGGACTTTTGATATCTAGTTTACCCAGTATAAAACCAGTCAATATACTAGTTTGACCTTTTCTATTTTACATTTTTTTTTGATATCATGATTCCACGTCAATAATTAATCTCTCTCTCATAATTAAATAACTAGCTCTCTTCAGAAATGGCTCTCTTCCCTATCACCTTTCTCTTTTACCTTTCTTTACGTCTCGTCATGCACCATTGATTCAATTAATTAATGTTCAAAATTGTTACAGATACGCAGAAAGAATAAAGGAACTGTCAAAGATCTACCATGATCGCCTGGTACCTCCGAGCAAGGAGCTGGTGCACTGGGTGGAGCACGTGATCAAGACGCGCGGCGCGCCGTATCTGCGCTCCCCGGCGCTCATGCTGCCCTGGTACCAGAAGATATATCTGGATCTAGCTCTTGTAGTTTTAGTATCTTTGTATTCTATCAAATTAGTCTTGAAAATAGTAATTACTAAAATAAAAACTGTTTTCTGTAAACCAGCACCGAAGCTTAAAAAGAAGAACAATTGAATACATTAAATTATGAGCGTAAGGCGTGATGGGCTATTATTAAGTCAGGAGTTTCTTACTGTAATGTACTATGTTCAATGGAACGAATTTTCATTAGTTCAAACTAATATTCTCAATACTCAATTAATAATCATACTAGATATTATATTATACAAAGGTTTGATACTTATCGAGTTTTTGTTTAAGTAAGTACCTACCATTTTTTTTGTAATAAACAGCCATACATTTCCAGTGAACTTTGATTTTGGTCCCAATATGCTAAAAAAATATATACTTATAAAAATCAGGTGTCGCGGTGTTTGTGGTCGAACCCCTCCAAAATGGCTCGACCGATTTTTATGATTTTATTATATAATATTTGTGTCGTAATAGTAGGTTATGAAATTGTTGCATAGTGAGGGGTATTAAAACACGAGTGTGTGTTTAAGAACCAAGCCGCTAGGCGAGGTTTTTAATAGTATCACACGAGTGTTTTAATTCCTAGTTATGTGCAGTTTCATACACTACTTTATCTACTCTCATACATTTACAACAAAACGTATTCAATGAATGGCGCCAAAACCTAGCACATCACCGCGCATGCGCTAAAGCGGGCGCTGTCACAGACAAGTAAAAATTGGAATGAAAACTTTTTGTAATGCTGTAAAAATGACGCGAACCGCATGTGCGTAAGTTGCGTACTTAACCATTATAAAATAATAATTGATATGGAACCTCGTTGGTGACATTAATATTTTAGATTAACTTGTATCTTAATGGTAAAAAAATTACTTTAAAACATTATTTTGTTAGAAAAAGAATTATTATAGTGTTTTTTATTTTAAATTTCGGTAATATGTTTATAAAGTATGCCAATATAAATTCGTTTTGAAGTTTATAATTCGAACTTTTCGATATAAGAGTAGATAAAGTATATTACATAAGATTTGTATAAAAATAGTACCTACATTGTGCATCAAGGCTAGTAAGAAGGGGATTACTAACGAGTGTTAGAAACCCGACGCCGAAGGCGGAGGGCTTTTAATGACTCGAGTTAGTAATCCGCTTACTGCCTGTGATACGCACAATGGTTTTAATCACATTTACGAGGAAAAAACACAAAGAAAAATTAAAGTTATTTTATTTCGATTTGGCTGGTAACAAATCGTCATGAAGTAATTGAGTCGCATTTCTTAATTACGGCGGTGTAGCTGTAATAACGATTCCAATTCATCGGATGAAGGAGCCATTTCTAATTAGTTTCTATTGTCTCTTAAACTTTAAAAACACTTTTAACTCGGCAAATTATAAAACAATAACTTCTCGCTAATGCAGATAATGATATTTTTTTTGTGACATCTACCACAGACCACAGATAATGCTTAGAACTGTGTTTAGTTTTGAACTGGAATCCAGCCAGTTTTTGCCAATTTGTTAAAAATGTATTTACTGAAATTATAAATATAAAAATAATGAAGTTTAATGAAGCGTAGTAGATTGTTTGTAATGCTAAGTTAGTCTATAGCTAAGTTATAAAGATGAAATTAAAAATAGTTTGAGTTTTGGCTGAACATGAAACCTCCTTAGATAGAAATTATGTACGAAATAGTTGCAAATTTTAAAACGAAAGTTTTTACTCCCTAGGGACTACAAAGTCGCCATAACTCCCTTGGGAACAATTACGGCCACTGTCCTTCATGTCCGGCATGGAATAACACCATTTACGAGCAAGTGTGATGAAAAATATATAAACTGCGCGGCGCCGGGCGCCGACCGCTAGTGATATTATTGATTGCCTATTACTGTGCCCTGACCATAGATTGACCAGAGTAGTGACATATTCACAGAGGCCCGTAATATGATCGTCTCGCCTTTATCACATGGGATAAAGCATCAGTCACTCTCGCAGTATGTTATACTGGTCAGAAAGAGACAAATGTTTAATCCATATTATTAAACACGACCATAACAGGCAGGGCCGAGATTCTGGTCGTTAAAAACCATACTGTCTTTAACCTGTTACCGTATGGTCAACGTTTTGATAGCTCGTATACTTGACAGTAATGGCGGTTGAGTTAAATACAATACCATAACAAACCTGGGACCGATTGCATAATAAGGTACAAGACCAAACTATTAGTAAAAATCCATACAAAACCACTAAATACTATTAGCTTGTACTTTATTATGCAATCCGCCCCTGATGTGGTTACCGTCTCCAGAGACCTAGAGAGACATAACGCTGATAACATTGATTGTCGCTAAATCAGTCGAGACCGTGTTGATCAAATCAAATCAAATCAAATCAAATCATTTATTCTGTAAGTAGGCCCTGTAGGCACTTTTACAAGTCTGAGTCTACCAGCGCTTCCAAAGAGACCACTGTTGAGAAGAAGCGCCGCAAGAAACTCAACAGTAAGCCGTTTTTTAAAAATAAATCACTTATTACAATACTAAACTTAAGCTACATAATTTAAATGTCATAGGGATGTACAGGTCCCAGTAGTAATAATAATTAAATACATCAAAATGTCAGATTAAAATAAATAATACAATTTCGGAGATGTAAACAGGCTCCAGGTAATATAGGGTGAATCTACCAGCGCTTCGGACGAGACCATCATTGCGGAGAAGAAGCGCGAAACTAAGTTACATTAAGTAAAGTAAGTTACATTAGGTAATAAAGTAATAAATAATAATTTCTAAAAACTACCAAAAATAAAATCATTACAAATGTAAGGTCAATAAACCTTAAATAAAAACAAACAAACAATAAAACACTATGAGAACAACACGACGAGGTCTCTACGTCAAAAGCCATAACTAGAATAATTTATTTAACAAAAAGTCCTTGCAAACGTGAACAGACCGGACCCCACAAACAGCACCCGTTCACGAGTATGACGCGTATCTCAGCCATCGCCTCTCTCAACCATATGTTCGGGAAAGTGGCGAACCGATCAACGACGCCGCCGTAAGCAAAGACCTTTGAGCGAGCGTGACATGCTCATGCTGCCGGACAACATAAAAGTAATATTGTGTGAAGCAGCTGTCCGGCGAGAAACATCACAGTGTGTTCTTAATTAAAAGCGTCTTGTACACACAAGAACTAGAAAAGATAAAATACAAATAGTAAACATAACATTGATTGCTTGAATACACAGTTTGCTTAAAGGCTATGCTTATCAAGGTACCTAGAAAAATTCTACGAGTAAATATACCTGACACTATTTAAAGACATCTTGGTCACCAATGAAGTCATTTACAGTGTAATATGCCCTACCCAACAAGCAGCGCTTGATGTGGGACTTAAATTTATTGAACGGCATATTGACGATATCAGAAGGTATCTTGTTGTAAAAACGTATACAGTTCCCCACAAACGAAGTGCTTACTTTACGGAGACGGTGACCTGGAAGAGCGAGCTTATCCCTATTTCTAGTATTTAAGTTATGAACGTCGCGGTTATGCCTAAAATCATGTATGTTTTTGCGTACATACATGATATTCTCAAAGATATATTGAGACGCGACTGTAAGAATGTTGATTTCTTTAAATTTATCCCTAAGTGAAACACGAGACCCCAATTGATAAATCGCACGTACAGCCCTTTTCTGTAGTACAAAGATAATTTGGATGTCAGCCGCTCTTCCCCACAGCAAAATTCCGTAGCTCATAACACTATGGAAATAACTATAGTACACCAGTCTCGCCGTCTCGACGTCAGTAAGTTGTCGAATTCGCTTTACCGCATATGTGCCCGTTGCTTGCGTATATGTGCCCGGTGGCCCTAGAATTTGAATTAGAACTGTCTATGTATCAACACGTTCACGGACAGTACGTCGAGAGACGCAAACTGAGAACCTCGTGAAATGGCACTACGGCTGTGGCCGGTGTTTTTAATTACACCCAGAACGGAACTCCGTCCACGGCCGGCATTTTCCCATAGCATTTTAAGGAAGCACGGACTCTGTGCCGTTTTAGGTTTTAACATAAGCCGCTAGTGTCACAGCAAATAAGCTCTAGGGCATCCTCAACCTTATGCACTACCCTAAAAGGGGAACGACGCGATGTGTTATGGCACATCACGGCTGTGGACGAGCTGCCACAATAGGTACAAAAAATATGTACGACATTAGACATTACATACATATTTATTCCGTCATAAAGTGACACTTTGAAACATCGTTAAATGTGACAGTTCGTCCATGGCCGTAGAAAATGTTGTAATTTATTTGTGCCATATCATGCAATTTCGAGGATGGTGCTATGTCCGCGAACGTGTTATGATTCACGACACATAGCCTGCTAAAAGACAGACAGACAAAGAGGCAGAGAGAGAGACGGATAGACATACTGATGGACAGACGGACACACGGACAGACGAGCAGACGGACAGATGGGAAGGTCAACAGGCAGACAGATGGACATACTAAGTAGTTGAAAATCTTGACCTGAATCCGCTGTAACAACGAATAATGAAATAAAATGATATTACAGGAATGATACGAAAGCCTTCAGACTAGGTACTTGACCTGTTTTTATTACTAATCACCAGGGTTAAAAGCGATATCAAAGCTGCTTCATTGCTGCAGTAAGTTATCAAAATTCTAAATATTTATTCAGTAAATTGGCCACATGAGGGCTCTTTTACAGGTCGGTAATATGGAGTGAATCTACTAGCGCTTCGGACAAGACCATCATTGCGGAGAAGAAGCGCCGCAAGAAACTCCAGCAGAAGGTCATTTTTAAAAGATTTTATTGAACTTGTAATGTATGTATATATGTATGTATGTATGTGTGTATGTATGTATGTAAGGGTCAAATCTTGCAAGTTAAATTTGACCCACTTTCCGTTTTCCGGTGAAGCTGAAATTTTGCATACGCCTTTAGTTCTGATGACAATACAATAATTTAGTACCATCGAGCTGGTCTGATGATGGAGACTTAGAGTGGCCATAGGAACTCAGACTCTTTTGACAGAAACTTATTTCCAATGATTAAATACAATAATACCTAAGTAATAGTAACATTACAAGGTAGTAAAGTAATAAATAATTATTATAAAACTAACACAAATAAAATCATTACAAATGTAAGATCAATACCATTAAATTAAAAATAGTAACTAGGAGAACAACATGACAAGGTCTCTACGTCCAGGATCCATAATTACAACAACTAACTGGAAAACAGGTCCTTGCAAGCGTGAACAGACCGGACGCCACAGACGGCTACCGTTCACGAGTATGACGCGTGATCCCAATCTCATGTTATCTTCTAATAACCGTTTAGTTCAGTCAGCATTACAATAAAACACCTATTGGGAGTCAGCATTAGTTGCAATAAAATAGTAGGTACCTATTGAAAGTCATCATTAGTTTTAATATTTTGCAGTAAGTCTACCAGTAGGTAGGTAAAATTTCTTTGTATACTTAGTAAGATTTTTTAAAACATCGGAAAGCACTTGGGAGCTTCCCAAGTGAATTGCGACATTTAAAAAACATCTTACAAATAATGCATTCCTATTTTTTTGTTAATTACGTCAGAGATCTTTTTTTTTTTAGTCAATTCGGAGAAATACTGGAAAAGGGCCGAATGTTAAGTACCCGAAACCGACGTGCGTGCATGACTCGATGTATGAATGTGGAAGAAGCGAAATAATTTTGTCAAGATCGTAGCAAGTGGAAAGAAGTGCCTACCCCTCTGGGAAACAGGCGTGATTTAATGTATGTATGTATGTATCATTTTATACACATGTGTAAAACCGGCCAAGTGCGAGTATTATTCGCGAACCGAGGGTTCCGTACCGCCGGACAGTAGGTATTTCGAAATGAATCGAAGGATTTCAAATCAATCAGCGCGAGCCCAAGTCACACGACAATTTTTTAGTAATTGTTGTTTTTTTTCAGGGTTTGTACTATCTATAATCATACCTGACGCTTGTAACTTTTACCGTTTTTTCGATACAACCAAAAATAAAAATACGTTAAAAAACACGTTTTATATATTGGGGACACCATTATTTCACTTTTTGAAAAAAATATCTGTGATGGTGAAAACCGCAGAAAAAAATGTTTTAATTTGTGAGATCATCGACAACATACAGACAAACGCGGCGGGAGCTTTGTTTTATAACATTATTATTAATCCGCGGACAACGGATGCAATATGGTGACGAAAGCACAAGATGGATAACACTTTTATTAAATTTCGAGTACTATTTTATGTGTGAAAATATTTAGACGTAATTTGCATCCGTCGCCCGCCCATTAATTATTATGTACATCCAACATTGGGCGCAAAAATATCCTACATGTCTTCAATATTAGAGATATAAAGGGTTTCCGATATTTTTACGCCGAATGTACGATAACATTATTATTGCTGGTGACTGTATCTAATAGAGATTAGTATGAACTAGCTGTTGCCGCGACACCGTTTGCGTAATAGTCAGGTAGGTGCGTCTTGACCGTGAAAGACTAACAAACAGACATAGTTAGAGTTTATTGCCTACATTGACTTATGGATAAGGATAACGTGAGGTTCTGATAACGCAGTCTGGTAACGTATCGTTTCACTGATAAATTGATAAAAATTGTTTTCTTTTAAGTACCTGCGCCAGTTAAGATTAGAAGATCGTGCTTGTAGGAAGGACATGTCGTAAAAAAAGTGTTCTGCGCAAACTCCAGTCCCTACTTCTTGATTGGTGTATTATTGTGTTCTCAGTAGTAAGTACTTTAGAAACGAATTAAGTCAACCTGTATAGCGCCGGCATTTCTCTAATATTTGTGTATTTTAAGCAATAGAGACCTGCAAAAAGTAAAAAAAAAAACGACTTCGTAAAAAGTGCGCGTCAAAAAACACACAGACACACAGACAGACACCGAAGTCTCACCATAAGGGCTCTCTACGCATTCTGACGGAACCCTATAAAGATGGAAACAAGATGAATTATTTTATATTTTTGCGGGTGGTAGGCCCTTGTGCAGTGTCCGTCCGGATCTCTACCACCATCTTATCCATTAACCTACCGCCAAACAGCAGTGTTCGCATTGTTGTGTTCCGGTTTGGGGATAAGACAGCCGGTGAAATGACTAGCATAGAGGCATTCCATCTTAGTCCTCAGGGTTGGCAACGCATTTGCAGTCTTAGGATTGCATTGTCTTGTGAATGCGAATGTCTATGGGTCACAGTTTCCACTTATCATCAGGTGGCCTGTGTGCTCGTTTGTCTTCTCTATGCCATAAAAAAAAACTTTATCTTCAGTCCCACACCCCGTTAATGTTAATGGCTTTACGTTGCTCCAGCAAAAGCATGCTAGTAGAAGTACATTGACGAGTTGGTTTTCACGTATTAGGCGAGAGCTATAGTAACGACGCAATGTACTTCTACTAGCATGCTTTTGCTGGACCAATGTAAATCGATGACGATGACGATGCGGTAGCCTAGTTGGTAGTGACCCTGTCTACGAAGCTAGCGGTCCCGGGTTCGATCCCCGGTACGGCAAATATTTGTGTGATGAACGCGAGTATTTCTTCCGGAGTCTTGAATCTTTCATATTTAAGTATGTATTTATCTATATAAGTAAGTTTATCGTTATCGTACAGTCAGCAGCAGGATTTGTTACGCAACCGAAGAGGTCAAAATGATCTGCACTCGACTCTATTGTCAAGAGAATACGTCGAGTCTAGATCATTTTGAGCAGGATATTTATTTATTTAAACTTCTTTGCACAAAATACAATAAAGTACAAATGGCGGACTTAATGCCCAATGGCCCGTATTCTCTACCAGTGAACCAGTAGGGAAAACAGAAAGAAAAAAAAAAGTCGGTGCGAAGAAAAAAAGCGTTATTCTGCTTAGCCACTTTTGATGCTGACTGTACAAGCCTAGAGCATAGTTTGAGGCTATTGTCCCCTGATATTTTGTATTTATTAATATTAAATCAGCCATAAGTCGAGATCCGCGCTACTCATTGCTAAGTTTAGTTATCCCTAAACTACAGAGTTAATCCTTGTTTTTAAGCGGTTGACTAATAAACAGCACTGGGTAGTGATTCTGTAATCAGCGCTGGTCGTGCGTACCAAGCGGCGAGATTAAGTAGTCCCGTCAGTGCAAACAAAACACATTGTAGCGCGTGCATTTTCAATTTAGCAGCACGATAGGTCGAACGTATAAGGCTGCTTAATTGAAAATGCACGCGCTACAATGTGTTTTGTTCGCACTGACGGGACTACTTAATCTCCTATAAGTTGTGTTTTCATTTGTAGTACAAAAACCTACCAACCAAATTCAAGAAAATACTTTAGTTTATTAGAACACACAATAATAGTAATGAGGGCGCCACTGTACATCCGACGTACGCTCGGTGCAGTCTTAACCACTCGGTGGTGGATCGCGTCGCAGAAGAGTGGGAACATAGTCGCGAATCGCCGTAGTCAAAATTCAAAATTCAAAATATTTATTCAGTAAATAGGCCACATGAGGGCTCTTTTACACGTCGGTAATATAGGGTGAGTCTACCAGCGCTTCGGACGAGACCATCATTGCGGAGAAGAAGCGCCGCAAGAATGGTTAATGGTTATATTATAAGCAGAAGGTCATTTTTTCAATCATAAAATAGACTATCAATAACATAGACTACTTAAGGGCTACATTCACATTTATAATCGTGTTGGTTTTCCAACAAACCCTGTAGGGTAGCTTATGTGCAGAAACTGCGGACGTACAGCTGACGTAATGATGATGAAGAAAAGTTTTCATTTTCAGAAAATGGTCAAACTGAGATACCTACTGCTGCTGGCAGCGCTGCACCAGCTGTGTGGGGCGTACCACATTCTGGTGGTGTTCCCGCTGGCTGGGAGGAGCCACAACATCCTCGGCCAGGGTTATGTCAGGGCTCTACTCGACGCGGGACACGAGGTTAGTGGAACACGCCGCGACTAAATAAATACATACATACATACATTAAATCACGCCTGTTTCCCAGAGGGCTACGTAGGCAGAGACCACTTCTTTCCACTTGCTACGATCTTGACCAAATTCTTTCGCTTCTTCCACATTCATACATCGAGTCATGCACGCACGTCGGTTTCGTGAACTTAAGATTCGGCCCTATTCCAGTATTTCTACTATTTGACTCAAAAAAGTACGCCTAGGGCGGCCCCTTCCGACCCGTCCACTCACTTTCGATCTGTTTGTCTCTTTCGTCAATCTTCTTTCATCCATCCTTTCCAAATGACCGAACCATTGAAACATGACCTTTCAAACTTAGTCACTACATCTTCTTTTATTCTACATTTCTCTCTGACTCTTTCATTCCTTATTCTATCAATCAGTTTCACACCACACATACTACGCAAAAAGCGCATTTCCACTGCATTTACACGACTTTCATCCTTGTCCTGCCACACCCAACATTCACTACCATATATCAGGGTAGGGGCCAACACTCCATTGTGAACAAATAATAAATAAATAATTATCAGAGGACGTATAGGATAAGAACGAGTATGTGAAAGGAAGTTTGAAAGCCGCGCCAGTGAGTGAGTGATAAGTTTCACAAAAAAAACATTTTTGGGACAAGCTTTTATTGCCGACTGTACGTTTTTTTTGCACCGTCGTCATCTACTTGTTAAGACTATTTTAACAAGCTGTAACACGTCGGGTTTATCATGTGTAATTTAGGAGTTCCTATGGCTATTTTGAGTCTCCATCATCAGACCAACTCGATAGTACCATATTATTGAATTGTCATCAAAACTAAGGGCGTATGCAAATTTTCAGCTTCATCGGAGATCGGGTAGTGGGTCAAATTTTACTTGCAAGATTTGACCCTTACATACATACATACATTGCAAGTTAAATAAAAGCTTTTAAAAATGGAAGGTAATGTAGAAGGAGGTAAGCTGTCATGGTATTTATGGCCATGTCATGAGGAGGGTTGAAAGTCATGTCACGAGAAGAGTCTTTATAACCATAAAGCACGAGGCCATTTTTACAGATTACGGAAATCATTTACGTAGCGTTTGTTTATGTCTTGGAGAAGGCAATAGAGCAAACATCCTCCTGATGGTAAGTGGGATCTGTGACCCATAAAGGTAATCAAATAAAATCATCATCAGACTGCAATCCTAAGATCGCAAATGCGTTGCCACACCTGAGAACTAAGGTGAAATGCCTCAAGTATGCTAGTAAGTTCACCAGGGGGGTTATTATGACATAGCTATGCAGTTCATTTTACTGCGAGCGTAAGGGACAGAGCTATCACAGTTATATAGCTCTGTCCTTTTCTCTCACCGTAAAATGAATTGCACAGATACGTCATAATAACCCCACAGTTGTCTTATAGAGCTTAATATGTCTATGAATTAATTGCACTTTTGCCTTTTCTCCGTAGGAGGGCAGAATTATGCATCTTGTCTGGAGCCTCTGGTTTGCGTAATCCAATTAAGGGAAGTCCTTGTTGCAAATCCGCTTATTTTTAATTTCTTTAATTGTTTCACAGGTCACCTACGTCACGCCGTTCCCGACAAACAAAACGACTTCGAAGTACCATGAGGTCGACCTTAGTGAAAACCTCAAATTGTTGAACGGTTAGTATTAAGAAATAATAATATACAGTATGTAAACTTACTAAAACTATCTCTTTCAACCAGTTGCTAGGCTAGTTGAGTTAAGTGTTTTACCACATTTTTTGCTAGTGTGTGTCGAATATTTTAAATTTTATCATTGCTTAAAAATTATAACATCTCACCTTTTTCAAAGTCGGTTAACCCTAAAGAGAAGGAAGGGAAGGGCTCATTAGATCGACGGTTTAAGAAGAAAGATCTAGTTGGAAAATAAAATCTCAGTAAATCCATAATGGATCTCATGAATGTATCTTAAGAGATAGAAGGAACCTCATCCCATGTGTAATGTTTTTACATCGTTGTTCAGTGCCCATTATAAGACCCGTATGTAATGTTTTCATCGTAACAGATTGTTGAACTTGCGTTCAGTGCATACTTTATTTTTTGAAAAAGTGTTAAGATTTCAATAATTTATATACCCCAACCTTATCTATCGCCTAGACATGCTCGGGTTCAAATAAATGGTTTTAGTAAGTTTACATACTGTAGTACATTACTGCAGAGACCGGGAAAATGGCTGTTGCGGGACGAGTAGAGGTCGCGCTATATAAGATAATATTTATTTTTTATTTTTTCTTGGACCTGTAACTCAGAACTTCGCGACTTTATATTACAAAGGTTAACATTTCCGAGGATGTGGGAGGAAAATATTTTAAAAACGCAAACGCTCACCGTATAGTTGCGGCCTCATTATTATTATTAGGGTTTCTAATAAACTAAAGTGTTTTCTTCAACATTATAAAATTAAGTAAGGTTACAGTAGTTTAATCTCTCGAAAGCCCGTTTGCCATACTTGTGTGTGTAGATACACGTGCACGTTGTCTCTGTGTGCGTAGCTGTCGTCGTTAAGCGACGCCGTAGTGCGTTTGTCTATACGATGTTACATTAACAAGTATACCAAACTCGTGAGAAAAAACTACTGTAGTATGGGATACGAGTATATTGTTACAGCGTCGGTAGCCTAGTGGCTTAGGCGACCCCCAAAGCCACTAGGCTACCGACGCTGTATCGTAAGGTACCGAATTTGTACCCCCGCGGTCACCATGTACCAATGAGTTTTTGTAACTTAAGTGCATTACCCGATGCTCTTACGGTGAAGGAAAAACATCGTGAGGAAACCAGCACATTCGAACGTCTGATTGTGTAAGAGGGTAATTGCACAAAAAATCGAAGTGTACCTACTTATCCGAAAGGGGCCCATCTGTAAAATAAGTTAAGTTGGGTTACCTTTATTGTTACTTAGAAGTGAAACACTCCTGTTACCTGAAGCTACCATACCATAATTGTCTGTTTGTCAACCTAAAGAACCGTTTTTGATTTCAGAAAGTCCATTTTCTCTAAAAAAAATAATGGACAAAGAGACTGTGATGGATATAACCATGTTGCTGTCGCATGTTAAGAACTTCATAAAAATGGCGCTCGTGAACGAAAATGTTAAGGAATTTCTGAGTGACCCAAATCAAAACTTTGATGCTGTTATCGTGGAATGGCTGTTCAGTGATATTTATGCCGGGTAAGACAATGAACAATGCTGTACCCCTACCATGAGTTACAATTACCGTACCTACTCGCTAGCGAGTTGAATGCTCTGTCCCTCGTACTCTATAAGAATACTGCGAGGTCTGCGAGCGAGATTCTTTTACCCATTGCAGCGTGAAAGAGTAATTACATACACACAAACTTTCGCATTTTTATATCTAACCCTGGTAGGAAAGTTTTTTTTATCATTGTAAACTACAATTATTTCAATTTGATGTTACCATCGAGTGGCTATTCGCACCTGTTACCACCAATTTGTTACCACTGTTAACAGGAATTTTTATTCCCAGTTGTTACCACTAAACTAAAAAAACTTTTTTCGCTAGTAGTTAACACCGAATATTTTAGTGGTAAAAAAAAGATAAAAAAAGATAAAAGACATTTATTCAGTAAGTAGGCCGTACGGGCACAATGGGAAAAATATTCCCACTTGTTACCACCGAGTACTTTAGTGGTAACAGGTGGGAAAAAAATCCCAGCTGTTAGCAGTGGTAACAAATTGGTCGTAACAGGTGGGAATAACCCCTATCGAGGAACACGCAAACTATCTACACCAGGTGTGACGATTCTTCCCGCGGTAGCACATAAAGGGTGCGACACTAATTTCATAGAACATTTCACCGAAAATCACTTCATCGACAGCTATTTTCTACTAGAACCCTGTTATTTTCAGGGGTGTACTGCCGTTTCGCCGAATTATGTTTCGTCAAATGATTCATTTCGTCAAATGTTTCATTTGGGCAAATGCTTTTTTTTCTAAAACTGTAAATATTTCAGGATTTATTTCAGGACCATCGTGTAGAACCCTATAGGTTAGGTTAGGTTAGTTTTTAAAAAATCCTGAAATATTTACAGTTTTAGAAAAAAAAGCATTTGCCCAAATGAAACATTTGACGAAATGAATCATTTGACGAAACATAATTCGGCGAAACGGCAGAGAACCTGTTTTCAGGTCATCCTAACTACTTATTAATTACCTAGGTTAGGTTGGGTGAGACTAGTGAGTATCACAAAATCTAAACTCCTGCGTTTCTAAGCCTGTCGATTACACACGGTGTTTTTTTTTTGGTGATCCTGAACCAATTTTTCTAATTCAGTTATTAATGGCGATCACGTTTATTACACAGTTACATGAAACAAAACTTTTTTTTATGTAAAAAATATATTTTGAAACTAACTTTTAATTGAAATGAATTGTCACCCTACTAATTGTTTAGTCTATGAGTTAACAACACTTAACTGATAAGTTCATTGGCGTAATATCTGTGTTTCCCGCCAAAGCGATGGCACTTGACGTATCTACTTCACTTCAATAATTAATGTAGGATGTCCATGTATCCAGTGGTGATTAGTTTTAACAATATCATTAACTTAAATAAATTAGTTAGTTAATTGTTTGAGACATCAATCATTAAATTCAATTTTTGTTGCTTATTAATAATTTTCAACTCCTGGGGGTTTATTATGACATGGCTATGCAGTTCATTTTACGCTGAGAGAAAAAGACAGAGTTATGCAAATGCTATAGCTCCGTCCTTTACGCTCACCGTAAAATGAACTGCATAGCCATGTCATAATAACCCCCCAGATCACCGATAAAAAATCACCGTGATAAAAAAACACGAGAAGTGATAATAAGTATCGACAAAACGAGGTAAGCCCACATAAAGCCATCCCTCTTCATTATTGTGCAGCATATGGGGTCTCTGAATAATAAGAACGGTCTTTCCCCACAGATTTGCCACGGTGTTCAACAGCCCGCTGATCTGGTCTTCCTCCATTGAACCACACTGGGGGATTCTGCGGCTCATCCATGAATCCTCGAACCCCTCGTTTAACTGTGATGCTCACTCCACGGTGTTACCTCCGTTCTCATTCCTCGAGCGGCTGAAGAGTCTCTCGAGCCAGCTGAGCTTCATGGCTGCTAAATTCTTGTAAGTTAATTAGAGTCATCATCGTCATCATCATTTTAGCCGAAAGACAACCATTTGTTGGACATAGACCTCTCTTAAGGTTTTCGACGAGGACCAGTTCTACGCTACTTGAATCCAACGGTTTCCCGTAACCATAGCCACGTTGTTGGTCCACCTTGTTGGAAGCCTACTTACGCTGCGTCCGGTACGCGGAATTAGAGTAAATTAACTAATAACTAATCACTTTTTAAAGTGGGGAAGAGTGTTTGGAAAAAATCTCACTACATATACCAAGGGAAAGGAGGAAGTTTAAAATATTGCTGAAAACATAAAGTTAGTAATGGACGAGCCTACCGCCAAACAGCGTACGCTTTGTCGTATTCTGGTGCCGGTGAAATTACTAGCATAGAGAGAGGTTTTCCATCTTAGTTCTCAGGGTTGGTAACGTATTTGCAGTGGTGAGATTACACTTTTAAGATTGTAGTGTTGAAATTACAAATTGATGACTTCCCAAATTCCACTTACGATGAGGCCCTTGCGTAGATACACTACGCTAACTAGCGTTTCTATTCGTTTCGTTTTTAAACCAATCGCGTCACTAGGTGATACGAAAAGTCACGTGATCTACCAGTGACGCGATTGGTTACAAAACGAAACGAATAGAAAAGGTAGTTAGCGTAGTGCATCTTGGCGATGGCCTCAGTCGCCTGTGTGCTCGTTTGCCTTCTCTATGTGTTGGATGGATGGATGGTGGTAGCACGTTACAATACAGGCCAAAGTGGCGTGAAAATGTAGAGGCCCTGCACTGGGTGGACAGGTGCTGAAATGATGATGATGGAACAACGTAAATTCGATATTTTATAAGTAAAGTATCAACCATTTTTGTAATGATACCTTATTAAAGTACTCAACTAAACAATTTTCAGTATCCTTACACCGTTTGAGGAGACACTCTACGAAGAATTCTTCGGCCCCATTTTCGCTAAAAGGGGCAGGACGCTTCCTCCATTCGATGACGTTATTTACAACGCTTCGTTCCTCCTGTCGAACTCCCACCCCGCTCTGAGCCAGCCGATCAGTCAACCTCCCAACAGTAAGGAAATTGGGGGGTACTTCATCGATCCGAACACCAAACCCTTACCAGCGGTAAGTTTGGTGCCGTAAACTCGCACAACTATGGTTCCAGCTTCAACTATATATTTTGCCTTCTTACTCTTATCTAACTTGTAATATTATCTTACTGCGAACGACTCCAAAAACAAATGCCAGTTATGGCCATATTTAGAGCTAAGTAGTTAATGACCACTAAGTCGTTCCTTACTAAAGATTTTTCTAGATTGAAAAAGACACGTGGTAATTTTCCCAAAAATATTACTGTTTTCAGCTGATAGTTTTTATTGCAACGATAAATTCAAATGATCATTTAATTTTATTCCTAATTTATTTATTTTATTCATAGGATTTACAGAAACTCATGGATGAAGCAAAGCACGGAGTAATTTACTTCAGCATGGGTAGTAACGCGAAGAGCAAGGACTTCCCCGACAGCATCAAGCAGGGCATGCTGCAGGTCCTGGGCTCCTTCGAGCAGACCGTCATCTGGAAGTTCGAGGAGGACCTGCCCAACAGGCCCAAGAACGTGCACATCATGCAGTGGTCTCCGCAGCAGAGTATTTTAGGTAAGGATGCCTATCTATGGTAGACTTCAATTATTTTCATTCGTAAGTTTGGTCTTGATAAGCATAAGCAGATAACGATGGGTTGAAAGCACGTAATCAACTTATGTTGTCAGTTGTGTATCCTCAATACTTCCGATCATCATACTGTTCGGCATTACAGCTCATCCCAACTGCCGTCTCTTCATCACGCACGGCGGTCTCCTGTCCACCACCGAGGCTGTGTACTTTGGAGTCCCGACAGTGGTCATGCCATATGGTAACGACCAGCATCTTAACGCTGCAAGAGCAGTCGACAAAGGATATGCGTTGAAGGTCGACCTGTCATACGAGATGGCAGCGGATATGAAACTGGCTATAGAAGAAATAATTAATAATCCTAAGTAAGTATCGAGGTCCGAGTAACAAGGAAAAAAAAAAGGATCGAAGACAGTTTCTTGAAAGAAATCGCTCATTGAATACAAAACGGATACATTCCAAAATAATTAGCTCTTGCATTAAAAATCTTATACGAATAACTTCTAATTTTAAGATGCAACACTTACTCATTTTGGAATGTGTCCGTTTTGTATTCAATGAACGAAATGTACATTGTTCTAAAATTTTATAGAACCAGGCACGTTTTATAAATCTGTCAAATTCCGGGCAGTATGATAGATAGTATAATAGATCATACGAGTCGCGTACAATACTTTATCTATACCCATATTGCAAACCCTCTATGACGGGTTCAGGAACTGTGGGTTATGATTTGCATGCATATCAATCAGAAATACCACTTATTTATATTACAATAAAATTAAAGATGGAGTGATATGAATTCTAATAGGTATAACTCTACTCGTATCTATACTCCATCCTCTGTCCTGAAATCTGCCATAACATAGGTACGCACTCAGTTCTTTATTTATACAAATAGAGTGTACCTACGGCCACTTTGGCTGCGGTGCGGCTATAACGTTTCTTGGACCTTGTCGTCTTGGATATAGTATTTTATCACGCTAGTCAATATGCTAGATAAGTTTAGTATTTAATTCCGTATCTAATTTAATAATTATGATTCCATATCAATTATTACACGGTCAAAATTCTTGTAGATACACGGAAACAGTGAAGACACTGTCGAAGATCTACCATGATCGCCTGGTACCTCCGAGCAAGGAGCTGGTGCACTGGGTAGAGCACGTGATCAAGACGCGCGGCGCTCCGTATCTGCGCTCCCCGGCGCTCATGCTGCCCTGGTACCAGAAGATATATCTGGATCTAGCTTTAGTCATTTTAGTAGCTTTATATGCTATGAAGTTGGTTTTGAAATGTATTATTACTACAATAAAAGGAGTTTTAGGTAAACAATCACCAGAGAGTAAAAATAAAAAAAATTGATGTAGGTACCCACATAGCATTGTAGTGGCGAGAAATTTCTTACATTGCTAAAGTTCTGAGATATTCTCGGTAACTTCTAAGAATATTCTTATTTTTTGAATGGAAAGTGAACATTGTCAATGTCTTGAATGTTTCTGTTCTGAGAAATTTCTTAGTAATAATCTAGAGAAGATTATCAAACTTCTTGGTATAATTTTGCAAGTTGTACTTGTAGGGACTAGACTAGTTTCTTACAAACTTTCTATGGAAAGTATACAATAAAAAATATGTAGGTAGGTACTTATCACTTAAATGTAGTCATTAAAGAGATATTTTGGTGATATTTTATTGTATGTCAATCAAAAATTAAGGTCAAATAACATATTTGTTCATATGAGTTTTGTAATCATGTGTCGATTTATTAATAATATATTTTATTAAACAAAATCAAAATTACTTGTAACTTTAATTTTGGACCGGAAATCGTCAAAACGCTCTTACAATTTTCTATAGATCATACACTCACTTTTCTGTTGATATTTTTACTGAGGTGGGGTTTTTTTTATCCCTTAGTTTTAGATTATTTAGTGATCTTACTCAAGTGTTTCGACGTAACGATCAGGTAAACAACCTTTTTAACAATATCATTTCCAACTACTTACAATTGGATTATTTTTGGGAATAACATGGCACCTATTAAATAATAAAACAATAGTGTTATCGAGGTAAAATAAATAAATACAACTGCTTACTGCCCTCGTACGGTGAAAAGGCACAAGTGCAATTAATTCATAGAAGCATATTAAACTCTCAAGGGTTATGATAAGGTTGGAATTGCAATACAATTCATATAGCAGATGTGCCTTTTTTCCGTAGTAGGGCAGACAGTAATCAGGGCGCCACTGTACATCCAATGTACGTTATTTTAGTACAATATAAAAAAAAAAGACATTTCGAATAGGTACGAGTATTTTGCAAAGCTTTTATTTGGTTAATATTATAAAACTTATTTTGATTATAATCAACTTAGTTCTTATGCGGGTAGAGGCGGTTTCTCGTCGCGCAGCGGTCCCTTGTGCATGCTCACGCGCATGCTGGCGACGCGCTCGGCGGCCCAGCGGCGGTGGCGCTTGCAGGAGAACACTGCTAGCAGCCCCACCAGCACCACCGACGCCACTGTCACGTAGATCCACCATCTTGGGCCTGGGCCTGGAAATTCTCTCGGTTATTAAGACTGCCTGCGCCGAGCGTACGCCGGATGTACAGAGGCGACGTTTATTGTGTTTTCTAATAATCTAAAGTATTTTCTTGAAATTGGTTGGTAGGGTTTTGTACTACAAATGAAAACACAACTTATAGGGTATATCACATAGTTTAATAACAATTCACCTTCGAGTTATAAAGTTAACGGAAAAAAGTGGCCACCTTTTCCCGTTAACCTGACTACTCAAAGGGTACCTAATTGTTATTTAAGTTTTTTGCGTATCCCATAAATTGTGTTTTTACTTGTGCTACAATAACGTATCGTCTGATTGCAAACATTAATTTTTTTAGTTATTTAGAAAACACGATAATAGTAATGAGGGCGCCACTGGACGCTCGGCATTTGCTCGGCGCAGTCTTAACACGGCGGTAAAATATTTGGATTTTTACAAGTGGTATACCGGTATAGCTAGATGAGGATACAGTATCATCTTGTTCCTAAATATTTATCATATCGTTACTGATAAAATTAACAGTCCAGGGACCCTGATGTAACTGCGGTTATCGCGTGACTAAGTTTAGATAAGGCGTCTGTCACCTTCTGACACGTAATATAAGTACGAGAGTGACGGCTTTATCCACATTTGACGCGCGATATTCACGCAGCCATACTTGGCCCGCAGTTCATAAAACTCGGTCTAGTCTTGAACTATGTGGGTAGTTGGATACCTACTAGACTGAATATTCATGCTCATCACACAAATGTTTGGCCTTACCGGATATCGAACCTGGAACTGCCAGCTTCTTAGGTAGGGTCACTATCAACTTAGTCAACCGTGTTGTCATCCCTGTTAATGTCTATATATTAGAAAACCAAGTCATTATCTGCGTCTGTCTGTCTGTTTGGGCGCTTCACAACGGATTTCGATACGGTTTTCACTGTCATTTAGAAAAAATCTTCTGGAAGGTTCCAAACAATCTAATTTAAGTTCGTGTACATACATACATACATACCTTCACGCCTGTAATCCCAGAGTGAGGTAGGCAGAGATACATAATTACCTCCTACTTTAAAAACTTGTAGATAATTCAGTAACCACATTAAGTTCGTGTATTACAGAAAAACGCGTAAACTTAAACCGAAGCGAGGTGAAGTTAGTCAATATTTATAAAAGAAGGAACTGACTGGCTGACTGGTCGATCAACAGGTCGAGCACAGTCGAAACCGCTGGACCAAGGCACTTGAAAGAGAGAATATTCCTTGGATATCCTAGGGGTGCACTAAGAAGGGATTTTTGGAAATTCATGGGAAACTAATCTACGCATAAGTCACGGGTTCTAGAGTATAAAACAATACCTCCATGTCCTGGGTGAGGATGTTCCAACGTGTGTTCAGTAGACTGCGCCAGCTCGCCATCACGGCCCGTGACCTTGGCCACCACAGTCCAAGGGTGATGGTCCAGGATAGTTGGGGAAGCCACGCGGATCTTGCACAGGCCCTGGGTTAAGGAACTGCTATCGGCGTACCCAGTAGGCAGGTTTACTGTGGTGAACCCTGGAATAGGCAAATTAGAATAATTATTAACTTTTTTTATTGCATGGAGAAGACATGAGCACACAGGCCACCTGATAGTAAGTTTGATCTGTGCCATAGACATATGCATTCTCAAGACTGCAATCTTAAGACCACAAATACATTGCCAGCCCTGAGGTCTAAGATGGAATGCCTTTGTACAATCTCAGTTTCACTAGTCAATAGCCCTCATGCTTTTTCTCCATTGACGACTGTTTTTAACATTATTGAACCGCTTGGGGAGCGATGCATTGCAATTTATGCAATGTATCACGAAAAGCATGCCTACTATCGAACAATGAAACTGTGCGTTACCAGTAACTAATTTCCCCGATTGTCTTATCCCCACATCTGAACACAAAAATGCGAATACTGCTGCTTGATGGCAGGTAGGATAAGATAGTGGCACCTCTCTTAATTATAGTAGGTACTTATTCAAACAGTTCACTGTTCAGGGTTCATGTATGTATGTACGATTCTTTATTCCACCATAACTTTTATATGCCTGAGCCGATTAAGACGTGTGGTATCGTTAGAATATTTTCAAAATCCCGGGTGACATAGGGATACCTAAACTGTTAAAATTGAAATGACAACAATGGAAAAATGATAATTATTAACATAGGTAGGTATATCGACGATAGTATTCGCGATGTACTGAATAAGGGCCAAATCAAAAGCACCCGAAACCGCCGTACGTGCATGAAGAGATTGATGAATGTAGAGGAGGCGAAAATTGTGTGTTTAGATCGGTGCACCTGGCGTTCCATAATCTCTGCCTACCCCATTGGGAGACAGGCGTGAAGGTAGGTATGTTATGTTGTTGTTATAAAAAATGCAGTCGGTTTTTTAAAGCTTGCTTTTCATTTAGTTATTTACTTGTTTATTAAGAGGTACCTTTAGAGAATTTAGAGACTTGGCTCTTACATACCGGTTCCGTCAATGCGCACGAATCTGCAGTAGTCCAGCGCCGCTCCTCCACGCACCGCCCCCTGGATCACCAACTCGTGGTGTTCCGGGTGCTGACTCGCGGATAACTCTTCTGCAAGTAACAACGTTACTTCTTAATTCCGAGCTATGCAGGAATCCTTTCCTTTAATATACTGGGTGTCCCAGGAAGTAGTGTCAAGCGGAAGTCCAGAGGTAGAGCACCTCAAGGGGCATCTGAATCACCCCCATGTATGTTTAGCAATTGTTATTAGTTTCCGAGATATTAATCATTTTCATCGGATTTTTTGTCATTTTTCCTAAAGAATTACATAAATTTTATTGTAATACTACAATACAATCGTATCTACAATTCAAAGTTAAAAACTAAACTTAAACTAAACATTTTTCCTTATGTCCGTGATACGAGAAACCCCTAAATTCATGTATTTATACACTTTTTTTTCAGTGTTTTCTTGCATGATTAAAATCACTGTGAAATAAGGAAGTTTTTAAAGCTACATGCCATTTTTTTTTTCATTACAACTTTTTGAGTAATCGCACAGAGTTACTTTCTCCATACTAAGGGAACCCCGCGTTTGTTTTTCACCAAGTATGGAAAAATAAACTTTGTGTGTTTACTCAAAAAGTTGTAATGAAAAAAAAAATGGCATGTAGCTTTAAAAACTTCCTTATTTCACAGTGATTCTAGTCATGCAAGAAAACACTGAAAAAAAAGTGTATAAATACATGTATTTAGGGGTTTCTCGTATCACGGACATAAGGAAAAATGACAAAAAATCCGATGAAAATGATTAATATCTCGGAAACTAATATCAATTGCTGAACATACAAGGGGGTGATTCAGATGCCCCTTGAGGTGCTCTACCTCTGGACTTCCGCTTGACACTACTTCCTGGGACACCCTGTATATTTTAAGCAACGCTACATGTACGAGTTGCTGAGAGTTTTCTTGATACATGGGAAAGTCTTACTTAAAACAAATATGTATTGGAATAGATAGACAACAGAGCTAGATCAGTTACTAGACCAAGTTCGCAACACGATGATTTGCTGTAAACCTATGCTGGTTGACTTAAAATACTATCGTGGCACTCAAGCTACCAACGACCTGCGACTAAACATATGACAATTATATCGGAGGAGTATTGACCTGTGGTGTGTAGTCTAGTGAATGATTCACTAGAGAGGCACTAAAGCCCTCTACGCGCTATCCATCTTGAAGGACAGCAGCGCCCAACGGTCAGGCCCGATGGTGCTGTACGCATTATCGTGCAAAGTATCCATCACGGCCGACGTTGCTGATGTTGGGGTAAATTGGACAAAAATCGTGCGAGTCCATCACAGTAATAGTAATTATTATTGTAGTCCAGCATGCCTACGCACTATCGTTTTCCGTCGCTGTGGCCGAATACGGCTAGGATGGTGAAGTACCTTGAATTTCAACATGGATCGGCGCTCGCTGTTCGTCGCCGTGAGCGAAGCCGACGTGGCAGCTCCACACGCCGCTGTCACTGCGCAGGAGTGTGTTGAAGCGCGCGCCGCACTCGCCCGCGTCAAAACCTGCGCCGGAGTATTCCAGGGAAGGGGAGAACGTGCCTGCGAAGTAGGGTTAATCAGAGTTCAGACTTTTTATAGAAGAAGAAGAAATACATTTGTTCACTTCACAGAAGACACACCAATAGACAAATAAAAGAAAACAAATACTGTGACAGAAACAGCACGGAGTGTGTGTCTTCGCGTGCGAATCGGTCACTGGCTCAGCATTATACTGAGGTGTCAGACACCTACAGCCCTGATTTTCAATTTTCAGCCAGTACCGTTATAGCACAGTAAGACTAAGGGCCTGTTGTTTGATCTGGGGGTTTATTATGACATGGCTTTGCAGTTCATTTTACGGCGAGCGTAAAGGACAGAGCTATAGAAGTGATGTAGTTACTGTCCTGTAACAGAACTGCATAGCTATGTCATAATAAACCCCCCTGTAGTTGAACAAACTAATCGTTAAAAACCGTAACTAATGATTAGATCTCAAGGAAATATGTAAAATTTTCGACTCCTTTTTGGAATTTTAACAATTAGTCGAGTTGACTACTGATCAATGAACAGGCCCTAAGAGATTTGTAAAGGTTCCTGTGTACAGGGCCGGATCTACCATATGGCTTTTTGGACTTCAGCCCTGGGCCCGTGGATCCAAGGGGCCCCCAGTTAAGTAAAGTCAAAGTTAAAAATAGACGATAGACCATAATGCGAAAAAATCCCCCTAATTAGTATATGTTCTAAGTAGTATTAGCCCAGGGCCCCCTAAACTGTGTAGCCAACTTACAGAGTAAAAATTATAATTCTTTTACAAGTACTCACCAGGACTAACCGTGAAGATGGTTCCGTTTTGGGCCCTGAAGTAGCAGTAGCGGATGGCAGACTGGACAGAACAGGACATCGTCACGCTCTCTCCTTCTCCCACCGCTATATCGGTGGTCTGACTCGTAAGAGTTGGTTCTGTATAATGAAATAAAAAATTTAAAGTTTTTGTCCCAAAAAAATTTGCATGATGTTTTAAAGAAAGTGATAACATGTGGCCAACAGCACAAAAAATTGGTTTTGTACCTATAAATAATTATGCTGTGTGTTTTGTTAACTGGGACAATACGGGGAAATCAGAACCCATATAAAATACAGGGAAACTGTCTACTGAAACAATTAGATCATGTCATTGTGAAATCTATTTTGGAATTATTTTTTTGGAGTTAGATTCATTTCAATGTACAAAAAGAAAAAAAATGGACAATCCTGAACTCACCTGAGATGACGGATGCAGCTATTTCAGGGTCCAGCATCGCCCAGGGGCATAGAACCGTGATGTGTCCGAAGTACGTCTCCGAAGCTGTCTGCAGGTCACACCGCCACAGACCAAGGTCTGAGGTCAGAGGCTCATTAATCTGCAGACCACAACTCTGGACTCCCGTTTGGAAACTGGCAATTGAATGATGGATGGTGGTTATTACGGTAAGATGTGAGGCAGGTTGACCGAGGTGAAATTGTGAAAAGAATCGCTTTGTTACCATCAGCTCCATTTTTAAAATACCTGACAATTACTGATGAAAGATGACAATTCGACATAGATTGCAAAGTTGTCGAAGTTCCTTAAGTACTGGGCCTCAATCACTTGTCATTCTCAGGAATCAGAGGGCTTATTTTGACAGTCCGCACCAAATTTCAAGTCTTTTAATTTGAATAATCCTGTCAGCAAATTGATGACGTCATCAGCACTAAAAGATCGACCCCTGATCATTTTTAGTCCTACCTTTCGATGAAGCTGAACCGATCCTCAGCGATGCCACTGCGCGCCTGCAGCACCAGGCCGCCAGGACCTCGAAAGATGCAACCCTGGATCACGTCAGCGCTCGCCACGCGGCACGTCAGGTACACCAGGGGCTTCTCCGTCACCACCTCCGTCGTGACCACGGGTTTGGAGGTCACTAGGAGAGATCAAAACGTTAGCATTTCGATTTTGCGTCGAGGTTAGTAGCAGCTCCCAGTGTCTAGTCGTAGCAATGCCGCATCAAGTCTTTAGGGAAATTAAAATTTGTAAACTAATACCTACGTTTTACCAAATTCACTGCGTCGTTTAAACTGGGTTTCGCGACGATCGGACGACTTTGATGGCGCTTAAGGTAACCGGAAATTGGACCTCAGTTTTAAAAAGTGTTATTTATGCGACACACAATTTCAATAAACTATAACCAATGTCACTTAACTCGCCACTTATTTATATACGTACCCGCTTAAAGTATTTTTAAAAACACTTGTTTTGTAAATAATGGCATAAAGGGTTTCTTCCAAGTACACAATTTGTGACTTAAGTTGCTTAAGCGTTTCTTCTGGAAATCATTATAATAAGTAATGTCGGTTAAATGAGCGTATCCCAATTAACCATATATATAAAGTCCTTTAAGCGACACTCGTGATTTTGAGTTAAATGTCGCTTAAGGTAACATAAAGACTGAAAACACAGACAAGACAGTAGCGAAATTAAAACAAAAGTACCTACCTAATACTTTGATTATTACAATCTATGTTTTTTATTTACTTCTTAAATTCAAATGGCCTTATCAGTTTTATAATTTAAAGTCAGTATTTTAACTCAAGTATTTTTGCTAACGCTGGAAATTCATCTAATTCATAATAATAAACGTTTATTAAGAAATCTAACTTAATCATTATTTCTTTCACATTAAAATTGGTGTCTTACCGTAGTTGGTTCAATTAATATTCCCGGACCGAATTAGAAATAGGATGCCGTTTCATTGCTTTCTTCCTTGACTATTTTTTAGCGATATTCGTCGCATCAAGGTTTCTTCCGGGAACTTTCAAATGATAATTTTGGTGAAGCGACATTTATTTAAGAGACCGTCTTTTATTTAGAAATGACGTTATTTGTGTTCGGAAGCTATTAAAATTTTGAACAACACTTGTAAAGAACCCATAGCTATATGTTTGATAAAAAAAGTTACGAATTTTTTTTCTTAAAAAAAAACTTTAACACGTTCTCCTGTAAAATTCGCAAAATGTCGCTTCAGTGATTCTGCCTTTCCACCGTCGATATATAATATCAGGGAACGATCCCACACAAATTGACCTAGTCTCAAACTAAGCTCTAGGCTTGTACTATGGGTGATAGACAAAGATATACGTAACTACATAGAAAACATCCAGAACTCAGAAATAAGTTACTCGCGCTCATCATACAAATATTTGACCATACTGGGAATCGAACCTGGGCCCGCTAGCTTCGTAAGCACTACCAACTAGGCTAGCGCGTCGTCAAACTACTATACGACCAGCGTGGCTATTGCCTAACGCACTCGCAATCTCAATTGGCTTCAAATCGGAACAATTGTTTTCATTTTGTACGCAGACAAGCCTTCGATTTTCAAAATGAACACAATTGCGATTGCGAGTGCGTTAGGCAATAGCGACGCTGTACTACTAATGTATATAATGTGTATGTATATGTTCGGGAAGCGATCGGCAATCTTCGTTTCTAAATAAAACACCAGTGACAAATATACCGTCAGATGCAATTGCAAGTGTAATAGCGATAGCCAGACGAACTCTAAGAAACCGGGAGTACTGTTTTTTTTGTTGTAATATTACCAACCTGCAGAAGTAACCTGTGCAGTGAACGTCTGCGTCACTGGCAGCATGCTGTTCGGCTGGTTGACCTCTATGGTCCACAAGCCTTCATGGTTTGCCGTCACCCGGTCTACGTTGACCCTGCATTGCCCGAAGCCATCAAAGACAGGGGTACCTGCTGGGCTGGTCACTCTGCAGTGCACGGCATCTTCAGGACCTGCAGTGAGGTCGTTTACGGCACTGTGCAGAGGCCAAACGAACTGGCCGTTTGCTGGAAAAAAAAGCATACTGCTGTAATAGTAATATTAAAAAAGGTGGCTAACTGTAATGTAGTAGTTGAAGCATTCTTTACTCTATTATGATTGATGATCGAATTTTTAGATAGGGGAGTAGTTTTTATTCTTTGAACATGAGTGCATTTCCTTTGTAATTATTCGATCAGACACGACGTTGAGAAAGTAAAGGGACGATATGTTTCCGTACTGGATACTACGTAATCCCGAAATGATCAAGGTTCCCAATTTTGATAATTCTCAATACAATGTTTTGTTAGAAGACTTGTATTACATACCGCTTATAAATCAAACCTAACCTAATCTACCTATAACAATTAAATTATGCATTTAATCTAACATAGCTTGGTTTTCGGAAAAATGAAAATGAACAAATGAATGTTTGAAAAATAAACAGAATTTTAAGGCGTTCCCACAATAGTCATCAGACCACTGACGACTGTCCTTCAGTATTTGACACGTCCGTCGCCCGTCCCACACACTGTTTAGTAAACTAACCATTGTTGAACACCAGAACACACAGAAGCAACAGCCGACGCATTTCGTTGTTGAGGAGAGACTAACATCCTGAGTCGAAGCTCTTTGGTTTTATGTGGACAGTATCTAAGGCTGGTGACACGGTGCTCGATAGGCTATATTAAACTGTTTTCAGGATACCGTAAAACGTGAGTAGGGATTTAGGGACAGAACCTAAAACATGTATTAAATGGACATAACGTTACGTCTATTGGAAATAATTTCAATCTTATAATTAGTAGTATAATATACAGAGATCGGAATAGGTAGAGCTAATTTGCCTAAACTTGACGCATATTCATTCATGCGTGAGCGAAATGGGAATACATTATTGAATGAAGGTGCATCCAGTTTAGGCAAATTAGCTCTACCTATTCCAATCTTTGATAATATATGATTCATTTTAGGTTGAGTCCCTATACAGCCCTTAATCCCTACTCATCCCGTCTTACGGTATATTGTGAAAAAATCAAGAGAAAATATAAACATAAGGGTGCTATAAATAAGTTTGACGCCTGTCTGTCTGTAAATAAATAAATATAAGGGGACAATCTGACACCAATTGTCCTAGTCCCAAACTAAGCTCTACGCTTGTACTATGGGTACTAGACAACGATATAAATACTTATATAGAGAAATATATACTTAAATACATAGAAAACATCCATGACTCAAAAACTATAGAATGTTCAAGAGGAAAGATGATAGGACACTTGATACGGCATGATAGTTTCTTTTTGAACATTTTAGAGGGTAAAGTCGAAGGAAAAAGAGGAAGAGGAAGACCTAGGCTTACTTACTTCAACCAAATAAGACAGAAGGCCAATGTCGTGTCGTATCAGGAGGTGAAAAAGCTAGCACAGAGTAGAGAAAAGTGGCAATTACTTCACCGACAAGTGCCTAGCTCTTAAATTTAATGAATAAATGATCACACAAATATCTGCCCTTACCGGGATTCGAACCCAGGACCACTAGCTTCGTAGGCAGGGTCCCTACCCACTAGGCTAGCGCGTCGTCAATGTCTGTCTGTCTGTCTGTCTGTGGGTCAGTTTCCGTCATGGTCAGTTCGTTTGCTTTCTTTGTTCGCTCTCAATGCGGTGTTTTAGGCTCATGTCGGTGAAGTAATTGCCAATTTTCTCTGTTCTCTGCCGCATTTTTCACCTCATGAATTGACAAGACATTGGCATTTTCTTTTATTTGGCTGAAGTAAGTAAGCCTAGCTTAATCATAGCTTTTTTGGTTTTTAAACTAAAAATCAAGCTGAAATTTCGTCTAAGTATTCCTTGAGAATCGTTAAGCAGACATACTATAATTAAGCGTTATCTATACCTGTGATCGCTCACGTAGTTGTTATCGGTCTGCCTTTTAACAAATCAGTCATGTAGTTCATAACAACCCTTTGTGCCCTCAAGGAATATTCCCATCGCTTTGAACCTAGGTAAAAAAGAATGGTTCCGCAATTGCCAACCCGTGTGACCCAGCATTATGCAAAGTTTGAACCTTTTTGGCGTTACAAATCGTGCATTATGTGTATTTTTCTCTATGTTATTTTGGTGTCAATTAAACTATTTCCTATTCTATTATATTCTAAATAATAAATAAAAAATACCAGCATACACTAACCTAGTCCCCAAATAAGCTCTATAAATATGTATACATATTAACAAGGTTTCAGAAATAGGTATATATACGACCTTATTCCCTTGAGTTGAGTCGTGTTTACATATTTTTGAAAGTTTAACTGTGTCCATATTATCAGACGTGATTGTACTATGGGTATTATACAACGATCAACACGTAAATGAGCGTTTTCCAAAAAAAGTGTACAGTGTTAAGAACAAAAATTAAGAAACTTTAACTTTTCCGTTGCGTCACGAAATTTACCCATACTTTATGTACCTACCTATGATTAGTTTTGTGACGCAACGGAAAAGTAAAATTTTCTTAATTTTTGTTCTTAACTATGTACCTACACTTTTTTTGAAAAACGCTCTAAGGCCCGTATTAATAAACTCATCTTGGGTGAGAGGCGGGTCACAAGATACGTCAAAGTAAACGTCAAGCCATTAAAAGCTGTCATTTTTGACGCATCTCGAGACGAGCATTAGAGTTGAGATTCTATGAAAACGGCGTAGTCGCGACGCAACTAGCCTAGTTAGTAGTGCCTAGGTAGCTAGAGATTCTAGGTTTGATTCTCGGTCAGGGCAAAATATTTGTATGATCAGTGCAAATATTTTTTCCTGAGTCTTGGGTGTTTTCTATGTATAAAAGTATTTATTTCCCTATGTAAGTATGTCTATCGTTTCTTATAGTGCCCGGCCGATAAGTCAATCCTGCCCAATGCACAGAAAACCATGTTTTTTAATATGGATAATGTTGACAGCAGTCAAACAATGCTGTTATTACTATTCCTTCACACGCAACATATAAGTTTAGCATTGTTTTACTGCTACTACTGTGCGTGTTGTGTGTGGCCACGTAGCTTTTAAACGGATTAATCCACTTTGATGCGGTTTTTTTTTAATTTAAAAGCATGTTTTCCACCGGTGGTTTTTAGCTAGTTTCAAGAAAGTCTGTTGGGCCGTTAAAAAGATGTCAGCTCTGAAAGAGCCGTTATATCGGGGTTTTTATTCATCTAATATTTATTTTCAAGTTTAAGTAGTCCCGTCAGAGCGAGGAAAACACATTTAAGCGCGTGCATTCACAATTAGGCAGCCTTATACGTTCGATCTTATCGGCAGACGCCATGCTGCAATTGAAAATGCACGCGCTAAAGTGTATTTTGCTTCCCATCTTTCGTTAACCATCTTGCCGATAATATTCAATTATTAGATGGTCTTAAATTCAAGCGCCACTGAAACACCTGGGTAGTGATTCTCTGAACAACGACGGTCGGACGGACGGACAAGTGAATGTCCAAGCGGCGAGTTTAAGTAGTCCGTTGTTTTTGAGAGAATAACACCCCTGGCTAATCAATAAAGTATTTTATAATCTTAAGGATTTTTTAACTTTAAAGACAAGCAAATATATAAAGCATGAGTTACTTAATTATATTGTTGCAACTATTTCGTACCTAATTTATCCATCTTGATGTTACATATTTATACAATAAATTTACTCTTATTCTTATCTAACCCTGAGGACTAAAGGGGGGGGGGGGGAGATGGAATGCCCCTCTGCTAGTATTTTTACCGGTTGTCTAAAATCCCCACACCGGAACACAATGTGAACACTGCTGCTTAGTGTTAGATCAAAGTCCACAATAAAATTGTTACTTTAAATTTTTACAACCGTTTGACTCACCGTGTCATAGATATCGTAATTTATTATGTCATTATCTACAAAATTATCAGAAAAATTGATTAAATGCTTGATAACGAATGTGTAGAATCACATCACATTTTAAAGGTGTCACGTCAAAGTAGTAAATATGCTAGTTCTTGTGCTATTTAGTTTTCTGTTAATAGGAGCTGACGCTAAAGGTAAGTTTTTATTCATTCGTGTTTCTTTTTTTTACGTAGAAACTTTAAATATTCCTGATGTAGGTTTTAAACAATTGAACTGCTTAGAAGTGAGGTTAAGCTGGTTGATTTGATTACTGCTCGGTTGGCGTGATGAACACGGATAAAATAACACGGTAATTAACATATTCGTCAATTAAAACTAGCTTATAAATTGATTAATTTTAAGATTAATCTAGGCCCACAGAGAGATCACATTTCTACTCGTAAACTTAAAGTTAGTGCCACATTTATCTATTTATTTTCTCCTTAATTGTTATCATAAGGGACATATTACACAATGTTAACTATCGACATCGATCACCACTTAATCACATTCCAATCTAGAATGTTCTATCTATTTGTATACTTTGGTTTAGCCAGTATCCATATTCTGACGGAGTAGATAGACAGGTAGTGTTGCGTATACATTTATAAAACTAGCTATTTCCTCGGTAACTGACAAAAAATCGGGATAAAAACTATCCAAAAGGTATACAAGCGGGCCTGGGTGAATATTCGGGCGTTCCAACCGCTGTCATTATTCTCTTTAATACATTGACGAAAATAATGATAACTACCAGCAATTTATGATGTCAAAATCAGCGGACCCGGGGGTAGTATCCATTCCATTTAAAAAAACAAAAAAGTTATTGAGTTTATATTGAATAATATGCGAAAATAATAATGACGGCGGTTGAAACGCCAAATATTCACCCGCCTAGTATGGTTGGAATTTATCGCGTGTCAAAATGTGGATAAAGCATCCGTCACTCTCGTACTTATATTACGTGTCAGATTTGTCACGAATTTTTTATCCACGTTTGGTCACGCGATAAACGTAGCCATATTAGGCCCCTAGATTTCATTAAAACCAGTCTAACTGCGCTCAGATTGACTGCGAAAACGAACTAAGAAACTAACGGTTATTTTTCCATGTATAATATTGGTATGGAAGTAAGGATACGAATCGTACAGGGATGAGGTAATGTTTCTTTTCATTTTGACAGCAGGAACAACTGAAACGTCAACCATATCATTGCAGAGGCCCTAGAGAAGACGCATTCTTCAATCGTTACCGTTATCAAAAAACTTTCGTTATCGTTGTTAAAGTGACGTAAGCTCCCAGACGGTCGCTTCGAACGCCTACGTCAATTCCATACATTTTGTCAGTTTTCGAAAATCGTTCAAGTTAGCGTTATGCAACTTGTCTAGCCACACAGGGCAGAGATTCTTATTTGACCTCTCTTATCGTATTGTACACGTTTTGATAACCACACGGGGGAGCCAGCTCTTATTTACTGGTCAGTAATAACTAATCTACTATCGGGAGACGAGCTGTAGGTAGGCCTCCAACAAGATGGAGTGACAACCTCATGAAGATCGCGGGAACGCCGTGGATGCGAAAAGCACAAGACCACCGGTCTGAGTGGAGAGCCTTGGGGGAGGCCTATGTCCAGCAGTGGACGTCTTTCGGCTGACATGATGATGATGAAATAACTAATAGGTCAACAACACATAATAGGTCAAAGACATTATGCTTTTTACCGTCTAGAATCTCGGCCCAGTAAAAAAGCAAGATGGGCTAAAACAAATCGAAATAAAAAACAATGTCTAATGGGCGTTTCTTAGAAAGTTTGTAGGTACCTAGTTAAGTTCAAAAATTAAGAAACGTTAACTTTTCCGCTGGGTTACGAAAATTAGCTATACTGTTATTAGACAAATGGTGGTTATCTCAGAAAAAACTCCTGTAGCAAGTGCAGGCATATTACTAACGGGTGATGATTGAATCTGCTTCATTTACTTAATTTGAGATACTGCTAATTGGTGTTGAGAAATGTATATATAAATGTAATGTATATTTTCGTTACTCACCGGAAAAGTTAACGTTTCTTAATTTTAGTCCTTAACTAGGTACAAACTTTCTAAGAAATGCCCTAATATTGTGTGGACATCGCTTAAATTGCTTACCAACATTTGACAAACTGATTAATTTCACAAACATATCATATAGCAAAACGCTTTTTTTCCGAAACTGTTAATATTTCAGGATTTATTTCAGGACCTTATCTTTTTGGACCCTAGGTAAGGTTAGGTTAGTTTTATAAAAATCCTGAAATATTTACACTTTCGGGAAAAAAAACGTTTTGCAAACCGCGTTTTGCTGTGGTTGTGAAATGAATAACTTTGTGAAACACTTTTTACCAAATTATGGTTAACCCTATTATTGCATTCTCCAGCGGGCCGCGTGCGCAGAATTGCCGGCGGCGAGACGGTTGGCATCGATGCGTACCCGTTCGCAACTTCTCTAGTCACCAACACCGGCGCGGGTGCGTACGCGCACTCGTGTGGCGGCGCCGTCATTACCGCCAGCGCCATCTTATCGGCCGCGTCGTGCTTTCATACCGATGGAGTGTAAGTGGTGTCTATTATGACATACCTTCTTTCTCGTATCTGATTGAATAGTTAAATAGGAAAAGCAGTCATGTTCTTAAAGAGTGAAGACTACTTTTTTATCTAACTATCAAAAACAAAGAACAAAAAAGGGAGAGGGGAGGGGGGGAGGGTTGAGAAAGTAAAGGGAGTAAACGAGCACACTGTGAGAAAAAACTTGGTTGGTGAGATAGATTGTGATTGTTGTGCTTAAGCGTCTTGATTCCATCCTCGCCTAAAAAGACGGTAGATGCATGACCAACTAAAATGTTTGTTGAATCACTTATGAACTTGCTCTTGTTACCTTTGGTTGATATAAGTAATATCATAACTATTGTACCTATACATTTTTTGTCAACTAAGGCGGCGTTACCACCAGAGATGTGCGAGGATGCGTTGCGAGGGATGTGTTTGTCATGAACCAATAGAAACACTTCATTTACCTTTCCTCGCTTAGCTTAGCTCTGGTGGAAACAGCTCAGCGGAGCGAGGTTTTCGTACATACAAAAGAAGGGAAAGATGTGTGCGAGGAGGGTCTCTATTGACTGCCATAATTATTAATAGTCATAATCTGTTTCAAGTCATAATTTTCGCAAGTCATAATGCATTTTTCTCAGGACACGGTTATTTTTTCTGGACACTTATAAAACTAACCTAACGAATCTACACGGTAAACGTTTATTAAAAACTGTAACTTCAGCCTGAAAGAAGTTATGACAAAAAAATGTATGACTAACGATACATTATGAGATTATGACCAACGATATGTATGGCAGTCAAAGGGATCCGGTGCGAGGAATGTGTTGCGAGGCGGCGCCGGCGTCTGGTTCTGCTCCCGGCTCACCGCACCTTGGCCGCTTATTTAAAACATAGCGACCCGCCCTCGCTTCGCTTCGGTTTATATGAGTTTTCTGTAACACCAGAACATAAAATAAAAAAATATTATACATATAAACCTTCCTTTTGAATCCCTCTATCTATTAAAAAAAACCGCATCAAAATCCGTTGCGTAGTTTTAAAGATCTAAGCATACATAGGGACAGACAGCGGAAAGCGACTTTGTTTTATACTATGTAGTGAAGAGCCCGCTACACATCCTCGATACGCATCCTCGCACCGCTCAGCTACTTACCTCGCATATCTTTAGTGGTAAGATTCACACCGTTACACCTCCTCGTTACAATGCCTCGCGCCGCATAGCTACCTCACACATCTCTGGTGGAAACGCAGCCTCAAGAACAAGGTTTTGAAATATTCACACATGACACGTTTGTAAAAAAGTTATATGATATGATACGTGTAGGTATTTTTGCATTTCTTGATTAAGTATTAAGCAGCGACCACACCAATACTTAAAAAACGGTGACAGTACGAAATCGCAGTGACGCGTCGTATTAGCACCGTTTTTGACGCATGCTCTCCACACCGGTGCTCAAAATTCGCAGACGGTGCGTAAGCAAAAGAATGTGTCATAGTAATAACATGGCGTCAATTTTGACGTACCGTGATATACGCAACGTTAAGCAGCGGTGTGGGGAGCGTGCGTCAAAAACGGTGCTAATACGACGCGTTACTGCGATTCCGTACCGTCACCGTTTTTTAAGCATTGGTGTGGTCGCTGCTTATTCGGTAAATGTTCGGTAGAAAAGGGAGAAAACTGAAAACCAGCGCTGTGCAGTAGTCCTACAAGTATGCTCCTATAGCTGCAGACAAATTTATAAAATGTTATAAAAGATGTAAAAATTGTGTCCAGCAGCAATAAATATGTTTCATTTAATTTCCAGGGCTGATCCAGCCAGCTGGTGGCGCGCCCGCGTGGGCTCCACATACAGCACCCGCGGAGGGCTGACCTACCTGGTCCGCAGTATCACGTCACACCCTGCCTTCGTGCCCGCGACCCTGGACAATGACGTCGCGGTGCTGAGGACTACCAACAACATGCATTTGACCCCTGGTGTGGTAGAGCAGGCGTACCTCGCTGGAGGCGCGTTCATTTTCGCTGAGAACCAGCCGGTCTGGGCCATAGGATGGGGCGCGTTCTCGGTAAGTATGATCCTTTGATCTTTGCTATTGGGTTTTGCAAGAATTTTTCAACTAAAAAATAACCCTTCATTACTTATCTTAGTAAATAAAGACAATTAAACATAGCTAATCGTGTGTGTCTCTAAGTTAGTGTATCAAGATTCGATGTATCAAACGTAAGAGTCCTGAAGACCTAGAGACTAGATCTGAAATGCATGTTATCAGTTCTTTAGGTTGGTCTAACCTCGCTATTTCATTCTAACATGCTTCGCCATAATGGCAATGTGAGTGCGGTAGATGGGACCGGGGGATAATATACATATATCGTTTGCGGGTTTATACGAGTTTCCTTAAGTAGGTAACAAAAACTTTTTTTTCTGAACCCGTCTCCCTTTCTCGCCTACTACCCTACAGGTTTTGTAGGTTTATACATCTCTTTAAAAAATTTGAAAAGTTAATGGGTTCAGGAAAAAAAAGGATTTTCTAACTTGACAAAAAAAACCAGTTGGGATACAAAACTTCGGAACTGCGATAGGATCCATTATGAAGATCATTTGAAAAGTTTTTGTAGAAAGCAGAAGTGTACACATCTTTCTGCTAAAATATTGTTGATACTTGCTATTTCTTGCCTGAGAAATAATATAGGCATTCCATTTTGTTATGTGGTTTTTGAGTATTGCGAGAAAAGCGACAAACAAATGATCGTTTACATTTAAATTGACTTCGAAATTGATTAAAACTATCCCATACAAAACTCTCTCATCTTTCAGACCACGGACTCCTCGATATCATCAGAGCTCCGCCACGTTCAGATCTGGGCAGTGAACCAGCAGACGTGTGCCAACCGGTACAGCGCTCTAGGGTTCACAGTGACCAGCAACATGGTGTGTGCTGGCTGGCTGGACGTTGGCGTCAGGGGGCAGTGCCAGGTAACCTTGCGTCTGATACTCTAGAATTGTTCAGCAGATGGCCAGTTAACAACTGGTAGAACCTGGAGTGGAATGAGCTTCCGGGGTTTGTATTTCCGAGTGCATACTGTCTGAAACTGTTTGGAGCTAGGGTGAATATTTAGACATCTTCTGCATGAGTCTATCTTCATCGTTGATAAATTCTTAGTCCTCCAAGGGCAAGAGTCAAAAGTCAATAAAAAAGGCACTATTGTATCCTTTAACAGCTATATTCGCAATGATTGTGATTTGATGTAAAAGTAAGACAGATTTACTGTTCTGATGATTACTAACATTCCAGGTATTGCAAATTTTCAAAGATTCTGCAGCCTACCAACCATTTGGTGGCATGGACGCTTATGAAAAAGCATGCGTTGGGCTAGCTCGTTAGGAGATAGTACCAAAGGACTGCTTCTGTAACGTCAAACTTGGATAGTAGATCAGTATCAACGTTTTACCGGTGAAATGCTAGTTACGTTAGAGATGGCGCACATTATCAACTTTGTGTATCTATCTATTGGTTTGTCGTTCGATGAAATGCAAAATACTGAAGTAAGAGTACGTTAATTGTAACTCATGGCAAGGGTACACGAGTGAAAGCCATTAGTTAAAATTAGAATTAGTCTTATACTACGTTTATGAATAGGGGCGTTTACTTCTATCCTGGCATGTCTACTGACGACACTTCGTAATCAGCCCTTTTTAACCATCGACGACAATCTTTCATTAGGTTTTTCTGTTAGAAAGCTAATTTAACCAGCACGGGTAGCACAAGTTGTGTTTACTTGCTTGCCAAGTGCGTCTCTATCGAAAGAAAGGGAGATCCGAGCGATAAACACGTCACAGTGCAGGGTAGTTCTTAACTTAACTAGGTTGATAAAAGTCGTATGAGTCGTTAAAGACCTATGAAAGTAAAGATCCATTAAGCCCAGTTTACATTGGTCAAGGACAGTGGCAAGTAGGTAAAGTGCCAAGGACAGTGGAGTGAAAAATAGAAAGCGATTCTATTTGAGTCCACTGGCAAGGCAACTTGACTCGCTACTGTCCGATTGGTTTAAACTACTGTTCTTGACCAATGTAAATCGGGCTTTATATTGCGGGTTTTTATCTATTTATTAGCTGCTGTTATCTTAAAATTATAACATTTCCGTATGTGCAGGGTGACTCCGGCAGCCCACTGTTGGTCGACGGCGCCATAGTGGGCGTCCACTCGTGGGTGGAGGGATGTGCCCAGGGCTTGTACCCTGGCATCAACACGAGGCTCCAACCGTACATCAACTGGATCACTGCTACGGCTACCGCATAGAGACAACCCTAGATGTTTGAACCGGCCTATATTCGATTTATTTTTGAGCAATATTGCAACCTGTCACTAATGTACACATCTTAGCCTGTTGTGCAAAATGTGGTTATAGGATTAACAACAAGTTGTTGGAGTTGTCGGTAATTCTGTAGTTCTGGCTACCCCACTCTGGGATGAAAGCGTGACGGTATGTTAAGTGAATTAGAGCTAGGTATTATATTGAAGCAAAAAGAGATTTACTCTGAAAATTAAAACTAAAATTAAAGTTATAAATTAACTAAACCATTAAATCTAAGAATGGCTCCTGCGGCATTGTACCAAAGATGCTGGCAGCATTCCTCGCTGAATGGTTAAACTAATACGTTGAGCGAGGAAACTGCCAACTCTTCGGTCTCCCGTGACGTCAATGAGCCTCTTCGAAATTTCTTTGAAGAGGCTTCGAGCGCTAGGACCCCACGGACCAAGGGTCTCGACGCCGAATGGAACAAACATATTCTGAGCCGAGACCTTTATATGTTTGAAGCAAAATTATTTGCAATATCGTTTAGTCAATGTCGAATATGGGCCCTGCGACTTTAGTGTGCGATGCTAACTAACTATTGCTATGAGAAATAGATTCACAGCTATCTTTTTGTGAATGTAATGTTTGGGCCGGTGGCTAAGTTGATTCATGTTGGTTTTAAAAATAAATATGTTTTTAAGAAGAGTGTCTTTTTTTCATGCCTAATTGATTTAAGCTTTAATTATTATCCGCCGTGGTAATTGTCCTGCTTGCGGGTTTTAAGGTCCCGCACCAAAATCAACCAATTCGTTTATTGAATACAAAGCGGACACATTTCAAAATGAGTCAGTGTTGCATTTTAAAATTAGAAGCTGTTTGTATAAGATTTTCAATGCAAGAGCCAATTATTTTGAAATGTGTCCGTTTTGTATATAATGAGCGAATTCAGAAAAGAAGAATAAGGTTCTGTGTAAGTAATTGAATTTTTTTTCATAAAGCTCCTTCAAGAACAAAATTGTTTCGAAATATGTATGGAAATATTACTCTTCCGCCCCGACCGGTGGGGCACATGTATAAATGCTGCATCATAGACATCATAGTATCACAAAAATTATGATTAAATCAAATCTTTCATCGACGCTTTAAATCCGCGTGAAGCAAGTGCCTATTGAACTTGATTAAGTGAAGATTTTTTTTTAAAGTTCGTCGGTACACACTTTAGTAAGAGTATGAAATTATTATATGATCCAAAACTGAACCTCGCAGAATCAATAAAAAACGTTCAAAGTTTGCAAAAAAAACCCTATATCAACATTAAAATTACACAAAAAGGGCAGACAAACCTATCTTAAATTAAATAATGTGTTAAAGAGAAACCCGTTATAACGCTGTCCAAATTATTATCGTAATACCAGCAAGTGTAAATAAAAATGTGTTTAATATTTTTAGTAGATACTTGACTTACCTTACCATAACCTCTGTCAGTGTGGTAAACAAGTATAAGTAATTTAAAATGGATATATTTATTACAACAGACGTCACAAGGCTGACAGCAAAATCCATGGAACAAAGTTTAGTAATTTATTATAACCTTTAATACGTTTCTAGCGTCATTCTTTTTGTTACAAAAAATAAAGGTTTAAAATACTAGATGTGGCAGCAAAGTCGATTATCTGAGTCAGCACGGACTTTCATGCCAAAAAAGTGCAGGCCGCTTCTCTAGACACGTCGCGCTCAATGACATTATCCGCCGGTCTCTCGCCTCCGTTAACGTTCTCGCTTTACTGGAGCCACCCGGTGACGCCAAGAGACCTGACCTTTGACCTTGACCTTTAATTCCGTGGAGTATGGAGCGAGTGTTGGCGTGGGTGACTCGCGTACACACCCTAGCCTCGTCACACCTCCGTCGAACGGTAAATAACCCAAGCGATGGCAGCTGAAGCGGCCGAAACTATGAAAAAGAATAAAGTACAAGGGTCTCGGTGCAGAATATACTTTTTTAACCTTATTAACTTTAGTTGTTATCGGCGTCGCGACTCTTGGTCCGTGGGGACCTGCGTCGCTATTGCCTGACGCACTCGCAATCTCAATTGGCTTCAAAGCGGAACAATTGTTTTCATTTTGTATGCAGACAAGCCTTAGATTTTCAAAATGAAAACAATTACGATTGCGAGTGCGTTAAGCAATAACCCCTCTGATGTTATTAGCCTTTTTAAGAATATTTTGAAAAGGCTAATTGAAGCAACCGAAGACCACAGAGTTGGCAGCTTCCTCGGTTAACGCATATGCATTGCTATACAATGAGGAAATGCTGCCAGCATGTGGTACTTTGTCACGGGGGCCCTCTCTTTTTTTTTAATCGTATTTAGCTTACTTATACTATTACGTAAATGTAGCTGTAACCAGGTTTATTTGTGATTTATTTAATTTTTAATTTGCCATAGATTTAGTTTTAATTTGTAAGTAATTATTACTATTTATTATTCTAGATATTTATTTAAGTTTCTGTAAATTAGGTTATTTACAATAAATATTCAAATATAAAAGTAAAATAATAATACTAATACAAAAATTAAACATTATAAAATATTATTTATTATTGTTAATATTTCTCTGTATCAATAATAAATTTAATTTAATCTTCATCCACCAAATGTGACTGAAACATTGAGAAAATAAAACGACAATGATTACAATTATTACGTGATTGCTTTTGAATTTCATCCTCTGTCGAACCTTAACTAAATATAGTTTAAATTTTTTACTGTATACTTACTTAAATATGTAAAGTTTTGTGTGAAGCCTAGGATCAAAAGTTTAGGCTGCCTACCGGAGGGTTTCCTTTGTCTCTCGAAACAAAGCCGGCAGCCCAGGCGCACCCTTATCTGTACGTGACCAGACGCAGATTTTGATAAATTGTATTGGGCGACAGGATAAGACATACGAGTACGTTATTAGGTAGTAAACTTCTTTCTCGTAGCTTTATCTGGAAAATTACCGTATTATCGCTGCTAATGGCTCTTGAAAAAAAAAACTGCGAGGTTTCCTCACGCACAGAGGGTTTTGTGATATTAAAAAAAAAAAAAAAAAAAAAAAAACATTAGGGTATTTATTTTATTACCTATCACGTGTACCTATTTGTTTTTGAGGAAAATGGCTTATTTACATTGGTCCAGTAAAAGCATCATGCCAGTAGAAATACACTGACGAGCTGGTTTTCACGTTTGAGGCGAGAGCTATTGTACCGACGCAATGTACACTTCTACTGGTATTCTTTTGCTGGACCAATGTAAATCAGCTATAAGGGGAGGAAACGTGGTAAGTATAGAAATAAACCTGTCAAAATGTGTAAATGAAGTTCTTTCATGAATGTGATACTTCTCCCATCTCACTTAGAAATTTGTCAGTTGACGACAAAAACATTAGGGTACAATTAAGTTCGCCTTTGTACTACTTTTATTTATGTAATATAGTTACTAGGACCAATATTGCGAGATCTTATGTATGTAGATACGTATGTAAAAAACTATAAATAAGAGTAGTACAATGGTGAACTTGATTATCTCTTGATATTTTTTATTAGTCCCAAATTAAGTTTTAGCCTTGTGCTACGGGTCAGCTACTAGATATTCTAGATAATGATAAACATTCACATATGCGGAATACATAGGAAACATCTAAGACTCAAGAAACAATAAATAAATATCGGAGGACAATCTCATACAAATTGACTTAATCCCAAACTATCTCTAGGCTTGTATGGGTACTAGGCAACGATAAGCATACTTATATAGAGAAATAAATACCTACAAAGAAAACGTCTAATACTCAAAAACAAATACTCGCGCTCGTCACACAAATATTTGCTTATAAGGGATTCACATTCGAACCGCTATGGTCTAAGAAATACCAATACTTTTCCCCCAATTATAATGTCAATGTTACATTCGAATTAAAAACATTATTAGCTTCAATATTACACCAAACACAGAGCCCTATAAATGGGACACCTTCAATTGATTTTACAACCCCTTTGTTGCCCAACTACTGTCACACCCACCGCTGAACACGGACACTAACTAGAGGGATTTCGTTGCTCTATAAATTGCAAACCTATTTCCGTAGCTAGCTCTCCATCTACTAGTTTAGTATGGTCAATATGGTCATGTACTTGTATCAACTAGGCTACCCTTTTATAAAGGTAGCGACACGACAAGGAGGAATACTGGACTGCAATCCTAAGACTCCAAATGCGTTGCCAACCCTGAGGACTAAGATGGAATGCTTATATGCTTACATTAATTAAAGTAGGTTCATTGTACATTTATAAATATGTAGGTCTGCCGTGATATATCTATTATGCCGTTATCTGACATTTGGTATTTTTTTTACTTATAGTGCTATATTATTGAGAAAAGAATCTCTATCAATCCGAGTTTGCGATTTTTAAAACAAGAATTTGTTAGATAACGGCATTATAGATATATCACGGCAGAGGTAATGTCTTGGATCCGATATCACAAGAAATCATATGTGGCTGGTGAAAAAAAAAGACGATTATGTTCATACAAACTTACCCAATTCCTTTTTTTCCGACCTCGACTTTAATAATTATCAAAGATTTCTCCATGACTTTTTATATTTAATGGACAATACGCTAATTTTATCGCTATAAGAATAGCTTGCGCTGTGTCACTATCTTTAGATATAATAAGCTTATATAGGGACCAGATAGACTAAATTAATTATAGTTGGTGTACACAATCGAAGTGATCGCAGCCAAAATGGGGTGGAACATTTTGCTCGTAACGCTGCTCGCGAGCTGTGTAGCCGGTTAGTTGAAGAAAACATGTTTTATTTACTAAAGTGAGAGAGATCTTAGGGATTTCAGTATAGAATGTAGTGCTAGTTTTTATGAAGCCTCTTACAAAACCATATCTCTAGGGTGCCTCTGACCTTGGAGCTTTAAATTTGCATTTAAAGCTCCAAGATCGATTCTACTCTCTAAACTGACCTACTCTGGTTCTGCAAGATTAAAAAAGGGAACAAATATTATGAGCACCAAAATTAGGTTAGGTTAGGTCTTGATGATCATTTATTATTTTCGGCAGTAAAAAGTGTTTTTTTGGCGTTATATTTTACTGTATCTCGTGATCCGTTAAATATAAGCCATTAAAAAATAACTTAAGTTTTGATACTTATTGATATTACAGTCTAATTGTAAAATCAGTGTATTCAATCATGGCCACATAATCACTATCTCATGGTACGGGGGTGACATTTTCTTGGTACGAGGGCTTTAGCTTTCCTTTAGGAAAATGGAAAATGGACTTTAAAAAAAAGAATAATAAAATATTTCTTCAGTAAATACGCCACATAAGGGCTCTTTTACACGTCGTTAATATGAATCTACCAGCAAAATCAAACGCAGTCGTGTACATTGAAAATTATCCAAATTTAAGTTGGCCCTATGTTTAAAAACTTACAGATCAAAATTAGTTCAGTTTTAGGAGAAACGATCCACGCATTTAAAGCCCCAAGGTCGGAGACACCTGTATAAGTGATTGTTATCGTTGTCTAGTATACCCATAGTACAAGCCTTAGTACAAGCTTAGTTTGGAAATAGGTCAGTTTGTGTAATTGTCCCTATACTATCATTTATTTATATAATTATTAAGATTGAATGTATTAGTGACAGGTTGCAAGCCCATCGCTTAACAGTACTACAAGCCTTTACTCCATTAGTCGCCTCTTACGACCTCCACGGATAGAGTGGCACTATTCTATGGACTTGCAACCTGTTTGTCAAATGTTGCATTACATACATAGAAGTAGGTTAGCATAGAGGCAGTATAAAAAACGGCTAATAGAATAAAAAGAGTCGTCTACGTATATGTATACCACTACACTACGTATACCACTACCAAAAATGTATATACCACTTCTGAGGTGTGTTTAAGTGTGACTCTGCATTAGTGTGCGTAAGTTTGCAGTGATGTGCGGTTTATCAATAAAATTGGCTACAAGTTGTGTTGTACACAGAAGACAAAGGTGGTACGCTTGACATGTGGCTACACGGGATCTATGTTTTCCTACATCTATGATTACATACCTATATTTAAAAACATACGTTGCACAGAGTTAATAGATTACATTTGAGAATTTCAATCAATTTTACTTTAATAATTTATTAAAAAGAAAATGTCCGCTTTTTTGCCAACGAGCTCTTTACAAGTAGGTACCTACAGGTCTTTAAAACATATGCTAGAACACACCAGTTTATAGATATTGACGTCATATTTTATAGCCATGGTATTCAGCCTGCATGCAGGTGTGCAAATATTTATTACAAATTACAAACATTTCATTACACAAATACTATTCCATTATATTTTTTAATCATTCAAAGTAACAATACCATTCTATGTACACATTCTGTCTACACTATATGTATTTTAAAAACCATTATTTGAAAGGTATTTCACTATTACCTCCGATGCAAAAAAAGGGTGTTCTATGTTTAACGTTTGTATCTGTGCATCTCGGATCAAACGGATGGACTAATTTGGTTCCTTTTTTAAGCTTTCTTAATCGGGATGGTTCTTAACCGGGTTTCATAGAAATTTGTTTAGCCGTTTAGGAGACAAAAGAAGGGGTCGCCATTATTATTAAAGTCCATACCATCTGACTTGTCTTATTTAGAATAGACATAATTTATTCACCGCATACACACATTTGAAAAAAACACAAAAACATTTAACATGGCGTCGAAAAGCATGGCAAGCCGCGGCGCTGGTTTTCATAGGGGTTTTGTCAGGGTTGACTAAAAAACAAACTTAAATTTTGTTTTTCTTGGGTTACATGTATTGTGTAAAATTTTGACAATTAATCTATTTCTATTACATTCTATTATACGAGGGTGGATTGAAAAGTTCTGAGCCTGGTAAAAAAAACTAACTGGCTCACTTTTTATAACAATTTTATTTTTCGACATAGTCTCCATGAAGGTCAATGCACTTAGTCCACCTCGCCTCCAACTTCATTATCCCATCAAAAAAAAAAGAATCTCTGAGGTCGTTAAAATATGAGTCTACTGCTTCTTGTACCTCCATATTAGTCGAAAATCTTTGTCCTCCCAAGTGTTTTTTGAGGTTTGGGAAGAGATGATAATCGGAAGGAGCTAGATCCGGCGAGTAAGGGGGATGCGGCAGCACTTCAAATCCACAATCATGTATTTGTGCCATTGATTTCGCCGAAGTGTGAACGCGAGCGTTGTCTTGGTGAAACAATACTTTTTTCGACAGCATTCCAGGTCTCTTTATTTTAATTTCCTCTCGCAGACGACGTAAAAGAGCACAATAGTACTCTGAATTTATTGTTTTGCCCTTTTCGAGATAGTCTATCATGATAACCCCCCTGCAATCCCAGAAAACCGAGGCCATTACCTTATAAGCTGACAAAATGACCTTGGGTTTTTTGGGTGGTGGTGAACCTGGTCTTTTCCATTGCCTGGATTGTTCTTTCGATTCTGGTGTACTGTGGTGGACCCATGTCTCGTCCATAGTTATAAAACGATTGAGAAAATCTTCGGGGTCACGTTGAAACATGTCCAAACAATCTTGGGAAATTGTAACCAGTACTCGTTTGTTCTCGACTGAAAGCAGTCTAGGCACCCACCTGGCTGACACCTTAGAAAATCCAAGAACATCGGTGATGATGTTCTGTGCCCGCTCATAAGAAATACCCATTGCTTCCGCTATCTCCACAATCTTCAATCGCCTATCCTTCATTATCGCATCTAATATTTTATTGACATTTTCATCCGTAGTAGGCGTCAACGGCCGCCCACTCCTAGGCTCGTCTTGAACAGTCTCCCGGCCACGTTTGAAATCAGCTACCCATCTTTTTATGGTAGCATACGATGGAGCAGATTGCCCTAATGTTTTGTTCATATCTTCAAATATTTGTTTTGGTGTTAACCCCTTCTTTTGCAAATATTTTATGACAGAACGGTGCTCAATTTTATCCATTACTTGAAAAATCAGTGACCTTATGTAGCAGTTCCAGCATAAAATGCAAAATTGTGACAAGAAAAAAACAAAAGATAGTGCATAATGGCGACTAAATATGGCACTTTTACCTGCCAGTATTTTTTTTTTTTTTTTTTATTATATACAACCTTAGGCTCAGAACTTTTCAATGCACCCTCGTATTTATTTTATATTTCATTTTTATAGGTTTTATTGGTTAGTTATTAGACTACTAAATTTTATACACTTTGCTTACTCGTTGCACACCTTTCATTTTTCTCAATATCTCTAGAAAAACTGAAAGAGACCCTTAAAGCGAAAAGTTTGCTCTAGTATTGTTTGGTTTTGGTTTTTATTTTATCTAAGTTTTTCGGGTTTTTTTTCTCTATCTATTACTTTTGCAGCCCAATCCACTCTCCCCACGATCCGGTTCATCACCAACATTGGAGCCACGGTGGACATCAACCTGAGTAACACTGGAGTACCAGGCACATGCCGGCTTCGTTCGCCCAACAGCCAGGAAGTCGACCTGACCGCTCTCAACCTGGTGGGGGTCACCGTTCAGCCTAGCAGCAAGTTTGTGGCCTGCCGAGTCACCATCGGCCCCATGACCGCTGCCCTTCTGGGAGAGTGGGTCCTGATTGAGAGTTCTGGGGTCACTCGGAACCAGCCATTTACCATCGCTTGGGGTGGTAAGTGGAGTTTGATAGTTTTAAGAAGCCACGCCCACGCAAGAATAAATTCGGATAAGTTTATTATGTGTTTCCGCACCAAGAATTGAGATGGTGATAGTATGCGAGATGGCAGTGTCAAATTAAAATAATTGGTGTTTAATTTAAAATATTGATTAAAAAATGGTTTAACAGGATCAAGAAGTTTTAAGTGCTCAACTATTCCAATCAAATATCATTGTTAATGATCGTGTAGGTAGGTATATAGGTTTCGAAGATTCAACCTAAAACAAGCGAAAAACGGACATTTCTGCCCATAGTCCATTATTTACCTCACTTAATTTGCTTATCAGTGGTCCTTTGACGCATATTATTAAAATCTATAATAATTAAAACAAAACGGAATCTATTCTTTGTTCTTCCATTTTAGATACCGCAAACCCTTCCGTATTAGCACGGCAAACAGTACTACACGGCATGCAAAACTATAAAGCTGATTTAGGCTCTTCGATCGTGGCGAATCTTCGAAGAGTAAGTGGGCAGTTCCAAGGCTGCTTCATCACGACCCCAGACGGAGCTACCTTGCCTCTGTCAGCAACCACAGATTACCCTGGTGTCACGTGGACTTCAAGGACAACTTCCGAGAATATATGCCACGTTGAGCTTGGGCCTCTTGACGAGCCCATGATTGGGAGGTGGACTATGCTCGCCTGGTTTCTTCATAATGGGCAGAGAACCCAAGTTGAACAGCCGGTTCAAGTTCATAAAGAAGGTGAGTAAACAAGTCTTTAATAAAAACCCAACGCTGGATAATCATCATCATCATCATCATCAGCCGCAAGACGTCCACTGCTGGACAAAGGCCTTCCCCAAGGCTTTCCGGAGCCTTGCAAGGGAGTCGCGGTGTTTGGATAATGTCGTCAACATAATGTAACTTATCGTACATATTTTTTTTAACACCTGCGACGATAAGAAGAATCTAACGACACATTGCTTGTTGAAAAAAAACCAGTGAACAAAGACCCTTACAAACATACATAAATAAAATATGTACATACAGGTCAAACATATACCCTCCTCCTTTAGCAGTCAGGTAATGACAACTCAATGCACAGGAAAAAACACAAGAGACCATTTTTGTTTAAGTATTCTTAAATACTCGTAATTAAAACGTACTTACTTAATGTTTTAATAAATTTTTAGTAGCACACTTTCCTTCGCGGCCGTCGTGCTTCTAACAACGATGATAAAAGTTATAGTTCGTTATTAAAAGACGAGTTAAATGAATCCAAAGTCAATGTATCTACTACTAGGTTTGGAGGAGTTCGTTCGGAACGTTCTTGAAAAAGACTTGATCACATTATAATTCCATTTTCAGATGGCATAGAATTAGTGCCTGCCCTTCAATACTTGACACACACCGGGAAAACCTACGATGTCTCTTTAAACAGGACAGTAAACATTGCAACTTGTCTATTAAGAGACCCCACAGGCCAAGAACACACGCTTAGCACGGCTTCTAGCATCCCAGGGGTGACTGTCCACAACAGCGACCGATACGTCATTTGCCGGGTCACCATTGGACCAATGGAAGAAAGCATAATTGGGGAATGGATATTGATCCAACAGAATACGGATTCGACCAGACGTTTGCAGCCAGTCACTTTTCAGTGGGCTAGTGAGTATGAGCCTTGAATCGGTGTTTAAGGGCCGTATTAATAAACTAATCTCAACTCTAATGCTCGCTCGAGATGCGTCACAAATGACAGTGTTATATGGTTTGACGTTTACTTTGACGTATCTTGTGACGGGCATCTCAGCCAAGATGAGTTTATTAATACGGCCCTAAGTTTTCGAAATTGATTTCGGTGATCATTTAAAGTATCGTCCATTAACCAAAAGCGTAAAATTTACTTGCTTTTCGTTCTTGTAAAATTAATATTGAATTGATTTAAGTCTTGTCATGCCATAATTGCCATGCGTATTTTTTCAGATCCATCTGATCCATCAGAAGAATCCTGGTTTGTATCATCAGATATCCCACAAAATATATTAGCTGCATCTGGTTCCTCGGTAGAACTCGTCATCAGTAGAAATGGAGGGTTCTTCGAGATTTGCTTCCTCACTACTCCTGATGGAGTGCACCTGCCTATGTATGGGAGGAACTACCCTAACATTCAACACGTGCTGTCAAATAGGGTATCATCGTGTGTTGTACAATTGGGACCCTTAGACGCACAGATGTGGGGCACTTGGACTTTATCTGCACGACATGAGGTTGGAGGAAGGCCTATTGAAATGACCCAGGTGTTCCACGTTGCTCAAGATAGTAAGGGCTTTCAAGTTGTTTTTTTGCTTAGAAAATGAAGGGAAGACTTAAACAAAAACACGGTGATAAAGCAAACGTTTAATTCTTTAGACATGACGAGCTACCATAACGTTAACAATATGATTACCATATAAAAAAGGATACACTTAAAAAAATGAAAAAGCGCACATTTTTTTTCAGCATCACATTATAACTAGGAGTATGATTCAGTGTTGCTGGAATTGAAAAATATAGTTAACAATAGCATATTGAAACCAAACATTATAAAAATAAACTCTGTTTATAGATGGTGTACGAACACAACCGCGAATACGGCGTTGGTCGCACATTGGAGACACAGTCGACATCAACTTGAACCAAACTGGAGTGAGCACGATCTGCAGGCTACAAGCCCCGAATAGGATCGAATACACTATTACCCCTGGAACAACTCCTCTAGCTGGCGTTACTGTACACAGTAGTTCAAGATTTGTGTCATGCAGGGTGACCATTGGACCTATGACGGAGGCTTTGCTAGGAGAATGGGTCATAGTCGCAGTCAGTACTGGTTTGCAGCTTAGACAACCTGTTATCATATCGTGGGCCCGTATGTTTCCTTTTTTTTTTCAATTCTAGAAAGTATGGAATAAAATTACGCTTGTGTTCTCGTCTATTATCCGAATTTTGCCCTTCTATCTCTTCTCTTAATATCCTCTCTATCCTTCGCATTCTCATTCTTTAGAAGCTATGAGAATCAGAATCAGAATATTTTTTATTCAAGTAGGTTTACGTATAAACATGAACTCTTTTGAAACGTCATAGTATCGACTTAGCCTAAGTTTACTGCAGGTTCAATCGCGACCAACGTGCTGCTTGCCCAGCTTCTTAATTTAAAAAATGTGTTTTTGTTTATAGATGTCGCTGATCCTTCGTTAGAATTCAAAAACCTGATCACAGCTCCAGAAGAAACTTTCCCTACAAATTTGAATTCCTTAGTGACGGTAGACGTAGACCGGGAGATGGGTACATTTGACGGTTGTTTCCTGACCGTTCCAGGCGGCACTGTTATTCCAGTGTTGGAACATACTTATTACCCTGATATAGCACTCATTGGCGCCACTAGGCTGGTCAGTTGTATTGTGGAGCTAGGCCCCGTGACTGCGGATATGATGGGACGGTACACATTAACCGGATTCTACCATCATGTTGGTCTAAGGACGGAATCGCAGAAGTCATTCACTATTGTGCAGGATGGTAAGAAATGTTTAAAAAGAAAATATGTACTTAAATAAATCTGAAAGATATTTAGCATAGAATTTAAAGAAATAAGCAAGTTGGTCGGTTCAGACAGACTGCAAAATGGCGGTTCGAGTGTAATTGATGTAACTGTATCGAAACGTACATGTCAACTGCCATTTTGCAATTCAAATGCTGTCCGTCTGTACCAGCCTTAACAATGTTATGATTTTTTGATTCCGCTGACCCAAAATAAGTAACATGTTTTAAACATTTTGAACACTTATGGACAACGCAGTTAGCCTAGATGATAGTGACTCTCTCTGCCTACGAAGCTAACGGTCCTGGGTTCAAATCCTGGTAAAGGCAGATATTGGTTCCTGAGTCATGGATGTTTTCTATGTATTTACTCGTTACTTATTTCTCTTTATTACTATTTATATCGTTGTCTAGTACCCATAGTACAAGTCTAGAGCTTAGTTAGGGACTCAACTGGTGTGATATTATCCACTTATCTATTTACTTTTATTTGTTCTAGATGGAATCACAAACCTGCCACCAGCTCATCATCTCACACATATTGGAGCGACGATAGACTTAAATTTAAACCAAACGGGTAGTGTTGGTAGCTGCTTGCTGAGTAACCCAGCAGGCCAGACCTTCGTTATTGACTCAACTTTAAGCCTAACAGGAGTCACATTACAGAGCAGTAGTAAGTTTGTGTCGTGCCGAGTGACTATTGGACCAATGACTGATGATTTGGTGGGAGACTGGACTCTGAGTCAACAAGTATCTGGTCAGAGAGAGAGACATCTTCGCGCTACTATTGTGTGGGCAAGTAAGTGTTAGATGCCAAGTCACATAATCGAAACCTCTTTTGAGGGTAATCATAGAACGTAGAAATTGTTTGAATGACTTTGGGGTAATACCAAATATTTACATTGAATAAAAAAACCGGAAGCTTTTTACCAATGACGCGATTAAGATATATGCTATATTCGGAATTTATGATAATATTTCTCCACGACAAATTTTCTATACTCTACCATATCACATAGGTAATTTAAGGGCCGTTTCAGACGGACAGCATTTGTACTGCAGCCACCCAGCTGCAAAATGGCAGTTCGAGGGTAGTTCGAAATGTCTGATGCAGTTGGCGTAACTGCATCAAAACTGCCCTGGAACTGCTATTTTGCAGTCTAAAGGCCAGCCCTTACTTGTAATGTATCATACAACGTTACGGTGTTGCTTAAACTTTGATGCGCATGATTCCAGATCCATGGAACCCATCTGAACCATCAAGACAGATAATTACAGCACCAGAACAAAGCACCGTCGGGACTTTTGGTGACACCATTACCGTGAACGTCCCCTGGTCTGAAGGATTCCACGAAGGCTGCACCATTACTGCACCTGATGGCACAGTCATGCCCGTTTCTGGAAGCGTCGCCTACCCTGGCATCACTTATAGCAGGTCAAACAGTGTCTGGTCTTGTACAGCGTTGCTAGGTCCCCTTGACGACTCTATGATGGGCAGATGGACTTTGGCATCCCATTTCGACAACAGCTTTCTGGTCGAATCACAGCAGACTATCGTATTAAGTCGCAACAGTAAGTTCCAAGAGATATCAAACATAAAGATCAAATGAAGATCGCCGTGTGGGCCTAAATTAAGAGTGTATTTGTTTTTAGCCGCTGGTGAGATGGAATTACCAGCACTCGAGTATCTAACGAACGTTGGCGCATTAGTGGACCTTAGTCTTGACAACATTAATAAGCAAGTTGACAGTTGTCGTCTATTGACTCCAGATGGTCAGTTCCACGTGCTTGACGGAGAGACCGCTGTACCTGGAGTCACAGTTCATGGTAGCAGCAAGTTTGTTTCATGCCGAGTTACTATTGGACCTATGACCGAGGAATTGCTCGGCACGTGGACAATTCTTGAGCAGGACGTTGATCAGACTCACAGGAGACAAGCAGCGTTATTTGCGTGGGCAAGTAAGTGAAATTAGAAAATAATTGAGATGTCATTATAGAGAGTGAAAGCTTTAATAAAAATGCAATTTCCGTAAATACTTGTTTTTCAGATCCTTCAAATCCCACTGCAGAGCCACGACCAATGATAGCTGCTCAACAAGAAATAGTCGCTGATACAGGTGAAATTGCTCACGTATATTTGTCGAGAGAGGAAGGTTTCTTTGAAGGATGCTTTATCACAACGCCTGATGCAGCTACACTGCCAATATTCCCTCACATGAGATACCCAGGAATTACTCATGCTGGGCTTAATAGGTTGACCGCTTGCTTTGTCGACCTGGGGCCTATGGATGCTGCTATGGTTGGAAAATGGACATTAAGTGCCAGGTTTACCAATGCGGGGTCAAGGGTTGAGACGCAGTTGCCCTTCACCGTCGCTCTTGGCGGTGAGTACGGATAACATAATAAATAATATTAAATCATCTCCATTGACCAGTGTCGGTTGAAACCACATATCCAATTTTGATTGCAGACGGTAGTTCCACGCTTCGACCTATTCACGAGTTAACGCACGTTGGAGGGATAGTTGACCTGAACTTAAACCAAACTGGTGTAGGCGGAGGGTGCAGTTTAACGACCCCGGACGGCCAAGAACATGTCCTTGGTTCTATCTCCAGCATACCAGGAGTTACAATACATCCTAGCAACAAATTTGTCTCTTGTCGGGTCACTATCGGACCAATGACAGAGGGACTTTTGGGAAACTGGATCCTAACACAACAGGGAGTTGATCACACCGAGAGGATTCAACAAATCAATATAGCCTGGGCCAGTAAGCACTTTTATCTTCTATTGTTTGCGTAGTCTTAAAAATAATGTTTTTGTCAAAATTGTATAAAAAACGTAAGACTTAATATTCTTATTGAATTTCAGATCCTGCGAACCCAGAAGCTGAACCAAGAACCATAACAACGGAAGCAGTGCAGTCGTTTAATGTTCGAGAACGCACTGTTATATCTACTTCAATCGGACGTGAAGATGGTTTGTTCGAGGGTTGCTTCCTGACGACACCTGATGGCACATTCCTGCCAGTTACGGAGACCAACGCGTACCCCGGAACTGCGTGGGTAGGCGCAAACAGGATAACAGCCTGTTTTGTCCAAATTGGACCTATTGATGCTGAGGAAGTAGGCAGTTGGGTTCTGACTGCCAGAACGAATAATTATGGTGTTCGCACGGAATTACGGCAACCTATTCAAATATCTACCATACGTAAGTAAACATTAAAGTAAGTAAGTATACGTAAGTTTGTATTTAAAACAATGACCAAAACATAACTATGTTTTTTTCCCTGAAATTATTTTTGTATTCTTATTATAGCTGCTACTACACTCACTCCTTCTGATCTTCCGAGACGAGAAGCCTTCACACATATCGGAGGATTTGTTGACATAAGCCTTAATGAAACTGAAGGTGTTACTGGTTCGTGCAGTTTGTTGAGTCCTGCTGGAAAAGTTTACCTTCTCCAGAGTACATTAATGCTCCCAGGAGTTGAAGTGCGAAGCAACAATCATTTCGTTTCCTGCACTGTGAGGATTGGGCCGATTAGTCAAGAACTACTTGGTACCTGGAGTCTTATTCAACAGGACTCTACCACCACTGAACGTATACAAACCACTGCAATTTCCTGGGCCCGTAAGTACTCAGTACAGCACAGAATACTCGCAGAAGTCTAACAAGAACTAGCTGCATTTTATAGTTTAAATACTTTCCAGATCCAGCAAATCCAGAGGAACCGATGCAGTTAATCAGAACACGTGAAGACAACGTTGTGGTAGATTTAAACACCGTTCTCACAGTATCAGCACCAAGGCTTGAAAGTGGAGGATTGTCAGAGGGATGCTTCATCACTGCTCCTGATGGTACAACTGTACCAATCTTTGGAGACAACAGATATCCTGGCATCGTACACGCTGGAGCTAACAGGATCACAGCATGCATAGTAGACCTCGGCCCTATCACCGAAGACATGGTGGGTCTTTGGGTTCTTTCTGCAATATTCAATGCAGCTGGAGACAGAATCGAATCGCAGATACCAGTCAATTTACAACACAGTGGTAAGAAATACTGTTTTTTTTTGTATTAGGTTCGTGGATGATACAGTACAAACAAAGTACATGTAACACTTTCTTTTTTAGAAGGGACCACGACATTACCTCTCCTGCAACACGTGACAAACGAGGGTCAATTCTTTGACCTAAGCTTAAACCAGACCGGTGTAACTGGAAACTGCCTCCTCAGAATTCCCTCAGGCCATGAGTACATCATCAGTGCAGCAAGTAATTTAGATGGAGTCACGGTACACGGCAGCAGCAAGTTTGTGTCCTGCAGAGTGATGATAGGTCCGATGTCCGAGGAGTTGATAGGAGATTGGGCTCTCATACAGCAGTTTGCTGATCCACATTTGAGAGAACAGCCCGCCACCATCAGTTGGGCCAGTAAGTATCACTGTATCCGAAGTTTATCAAGTATTTGGTCGTGGTTGCGGAAATTTGATGACTTTGAGCAGCACAAGTCTAAACAATGTAGCAATCTTCACAAACGGCACATTTAATAGTTGATTACTTTCAGCTGATGACGATGAACTGGTGATCTAAAATACCACTTCCATCAAAATACTTATTAATAATAAAGTATCTAAATATCTGGTTGAAGCGTTTTGCATCATCCTTCATAATGCGTACTTCAAAAGAGTGAAATGCGCTTCCGACATCGGTATTTCCGAGTGCTTACAATCTGAACCTATTTCAAACTAGCGTGAAACAGCATCTTCTGAGTGAGCTTGCTTTATCGTTGGAAAAAATTTCGTTGTCCAAGGGCAAGAGTTAGTCAATAGTAAACCAAAAATGAATTTTAAAAAATACCTTGCACTGACGCTTTGTTTTGATATAAAATATTTCACTTCTAGATCCTGATGATACGGCGTCCGAAGTTTGGGATCTAAGGACTAAACCAGACATCTCAATTTACGGAGAGTACGGGTCAACAATTCCAATATCGATGAGCAGGGACAACCTGAACCATCTCTTCGAAGGGTGTTTTATTACTACACCTGATGAAACTACTCTTCCGATCTTCGCCTACACGAGGTAATACTTAAATTCTTGGTATTTAAACCAGTGAAACTGTGGAAGAACTCCCTTTGGCGGTATTTCCAACCAGTTAAGACATGGGTGCCTTCAAGAAAGAGCTTATAGTTCCCTAATTGGCCGGCAACGCGCTGACAACTATTCTTGAGTTGCTGGTGTTTATGGGCGGTGGTGCTTACTTCCCATCAGGCATCCCCAGGTAAAATAAAACATACCTTTCTATTTTTAGATGGTGTCTAACATTCCATTGTATAGTAAAGCAACGGTGTGTCGGGGTTAGATTGTTTATTATAATAATAAATATTGTTTTGGAACTGTATAACGTCTCATTAGTAAATGTTTTAAATCTACCTCAGGTTTCCAGATGATTGTGTTCTGAGTTATCTCTAAGTTTTCTCATACTTTCTTTATTTTCAGATTAGAATGAATGATCAACCATTTCCGCCTTTAAAAAATATTAACTTCACTAACCCTTGTTCCTTGTTCCTTTTCAAATACGGAACCCTAAAAAGGGCTCGTGAACTTAATATATTTGTAAATTTGAAGGTTCCCCGGCATCACGCATGTGGGGGTGAACAGAGTCACCGCGTGCTTCGTGGAGCTGGGTCCCGTGGACACCGAGATGGCGGGCACCTGGGTCCTGGCCGCCAGGTTCAACGACAACGGAGTCAGGCACGAGGACCGACAGCCTTTCGTTCTTACCATTGGAAGTAAGTTGGTCTTTTAATCTTCTTCTTTTATCAAACTTCTTCTTCTTCACTCATCAAAGATTCTATGGATCAAGATAATGCAGGATTACTTTTTAACTCTCAACGCAAAAACAGGGTTGTTACAAATTTGACCGCTATGTGTGTGTGCCGAGGTGACCCAATTTGGATGCGTTTTTTTTAAAGCAGAGGCTTTACATTTCTTCCTAATCATTTCAGGCATAATTGTAGCAGGACATTGCTGTCTTAGCGTATTCATCATTAGTTACTCCCTTCCTCTCATGACCGTAACTCTTGCAGGTCCTCCATCCACCATCAACATGACCGCCCTCATCGTTTGCCTCACGCTGCTCTTCGCGGCTGTCCTGGTGGGGGTTGGGGCGATGAGCTTCAAGAGAAGCCGGGACTGGAGCACCCAGCGGTTCCACAGGCTGCGCTCCAGCATCAGACATAGTATCTCTAGGAGCCCAATCGTCAATGACCATGAGCTGGGATCGAGATAGGGATGGGATTAAGTGGGCTGGTGGAATAAGATTCCTCAAGTTGGCAAACACTGCAAGGCGACAATGGGATTCTGTCAAATTATACTATTAATATAAATTATCGTCATTGTAATATTTAGCTTTCTTCTACCGTAATGATGTAAAACGGGGTGAGTAGGGACACAACCTAAAGTAAGTCATAAGTGTCATAACTTATTAGACATAAGAACAAAATATTGAATGGACAATAACGGTACGTCTATTGGAAATAATTTTAGTCTTATAATATTAGTAACATATGCTTCATTTTAGGTTGAGTCCATACTCACCCCTTAATCCCTACTCAACCCGTTTTACGGTACCTAGACGGTAAGCCTAGTCTCTTGGTCTTGTACGACTTTTGTCTGGCAACACCTTGCCAACGACTTGTGTCGTCATTCCAGTAATATTTTTGCTAGGAGCTATGGTAACGTTGACAATACCATGACATTTCCAGGGCAATATGGTTTTACCCAGTAAAATACAGGCGCTTTCTTGTTTGCTTATCTCGTTTTACCTCAATGTTAATGCTATGATTATAGCTATATTATATGATTAATTGATTATCAAATGGATAAGAAGATTAGGGATACGTGATCTCAATATGTCTAATTAAACTGCATTATGTTTATCATTTTATCACACCTGTGCCTCGGCACGTATAATTTAATCGTTGAAATGATCATTTTGTGATAAGCTTAAGCTTTTAGAACCGGTTTTATATTTGTATACCAATAGGTTAAGATAAAAATAAAATAATATAAATTAACCCTTCATGAAAAAAAGTTTTTTCATTATTATTCTTCTTTCAAAAGGAAGTAACGACCAACGAAGAATCAACGAAGACCTGCCCCGTATTTCCCCACCCTGACAGTAACAGGTGACAATTCAGTACACATTGAAATTTGACAAGTTTCAACATCACTAGGTTTTTTAAAATGGCATTCACATCTCGCTCATGTTTCAGATGTATTTCGCCAATAATGCAGTAGACATTAGTCACGAAGGGAGAATGTGTCACTAGGTTTGCTACAAGCTGCATCATGGGCACTGAAATGTCAATTATCACCTGTCATTTTCATTGTGGTAAAATAGGGGGTAATGATAAGTGGGGTCTGTGACCCATAGACATTTGTATTTTCAAGACAATTACAGTTTGCCAACCCTTATGGCCCTTCTACATGATGGCCCATCATGGGCCAACGTAAGGGACGCATTTACACATTAGAGCGAGCATCTCACTTTTACACATCACTCCGTCCCTATGCTGGCCTATAATGAGCCATCGTGTAGAGCAGCCATTAGGTCTAAGATGGAATGCCTCTTTCCTGGTAAATTCCCAGGTTGTCTTATCCCCCCACCTGACAACAACAGTGCGAACACTGCTGCTTGACAGTTAAATAAGATGGTGGCAGCGATAGCGATCTGGATTGATCTTCACAACGTGTACCTATCTATAGAACCTATAGAAATCCTATAGACTACCTTGTCACTTAAATCGCTGTGACAATTAATGTTTGGAAGTCTAAATAAGGTACTATAGAGTACACATATTTATGAACTCGACTGTACTAATGCCCGGTTCCTATATTCAAGAAACGAATCGTTTTCCTTACGTCTCGTTAAAATTTGACATTTGCTACGTACAAAATGTGTCAAATTTTAACGAGCCGTAAGGAAAACGATTCGTTTCTTGAATATAGGAACCGGGCACTAATGTACGAGCAATATTAATATTAAGTAGGTAGGTATATTTGTTTGTAACAACTACGATTAGGTAACAATTTTGATGAAACAAACGAAATAAGAATTTTTCGTGTTTGAAATAGATCTTACAAAGTGTTCATTCGGAAAAACTCGGTTTTCACCCGAACCATGCTCGGTTTCCCAGTTACTAAATAATCACCCGAATAAATAATGTAACCTAAAATTACTCCGACCTCGACATTAATAATATTCAAAAGTAAAATCGTACATTACTAATGGCGGCCATATCACATTGCTATTATCTCTACATGCGGTAGTTACTTAGTTCTAGTCAGAAAAAGACAGGGCTATAGCCTGTTATATTTATGTCTCTATCACTGCATGGATTTTTTCTAGTTTTAACTCATAATAGTTTTAGTTCACTGAATAAACAGAAATTTTCCTAATACCAGTGAGCACAGGTGTTTCCAAGTATTCGCCAGCTGTTGCTACATCATTTTGTTTGAAAATTTACGTGTGATGAAATGTCAATGAACAAGTTTTTATTTTAACAGGGCCTTTAATCCAGGCGGTGAAACCATATCGTCTTGACCGCTATCGTATTGTCAACGTTAAGATACGTCTTATTTACATGACAGTAATGGCAGCCGAGTGAAAAAAAAATACCATAACAGGGGCCTAATTCTCTACCGCACTCGAAATTGCAATCGAGTTCAAAGCGGAATAATTGTTTTCGTTTTGTATGCAGACAAGAGTTCGATTTTCAAAATAAAAACAATTGCGATCGCGAGTGCGTTAGGCAATAGCTCCTCAGTGGGGTTATTATGACGTATCAGTCTGTGCAATTCATTTTACGCTGAGAGAAAAGGATAGAGTTATGTAACTGCTATAGCTCCGTCCTTTACGCTCATCGTAAAATGAACTGCATAGCAATGTCATAATAACCCCCCTGGTCTAAGACAATTGTCTTTAGCGTGTTATGGTATGGCTTTTAACTCCATTACTGTCAAGTCGAAAAGAGCTATCGTAACATTGATTATACAATAACAAGCCAAAGGCGATATGGACCCCTATGTTACCCCTTTTGGACCTTAATGTCATACAAAAGAGTCGAAAAGCGGTAAAGCAGTTTCTTGGTCGACTATACATTGTAGGGGTTATCTTATCTTTCGGATACACTTCGACCCTTTAGCATCTTTTATGCAATTACCCTATTACACATCAGCTGTTCGAATGTGTAGGTTTCATCACGATGTTTTTCCTTCACCTTGAGAGCATCGGGTAATGCACTTTTAGAATAACTCATGGTCACCGCGGAGGTTCGAACTCGGTACCTTACGATCACGAGTCGACTCCCTAAGCCACTGGCGCTCTCATTATAGGGCTTAATAACTTGGGGGAGAATTATTAGCTTTTGCTTGCGATTCCGTTTTAGCTTTCTGTATCCAAAAGCTGCTAACAGGACCCTATTACTAAGCCACCGCAGTCCGTCCGTCTGTCCGCGGGCTGTATCTCATGAACCTTAATAAGTACACAGTTTCACAATGTGTATTGTACTGTAGCAATGATAAAAAAAAAGCTCGGATTATTCTAATTTCTCCGCATAGAAACAGGGGGGTTATTATGACATGGCTATGCAGTTCATTTTACGGTGAGCGTAAAGGACAGAGCTATAGTCCTTTACCCTCAGCGTAAAAGGAATTGCACAGATACGTCATAATAACCCCACAGATGGTATTACAGTGAAGCGTAACCATTGTAAGGTAACCTGTATACTCTGCGAACTGTATGTGTAATGACATAAAAGTTCCTTCAAAATCCAAGAGTCGTTAAGGATAATCTGGAAGATAAGATAACAAGCCCCTCAAGATGTCGGGTTCCTATATTCAAAATTTCAAACCGTGGATAGATAAGGCATACTTCGGGTTGAAATTTGACATTTACCCATACAAAATGTGTCAAATTTTAATCCTTAGTAAGCTTATCTGTCCGCGGTTTGAATATTATATTGTTTGACTAAGGAACCTTAAAAAGTGACGATTAATTTCGATAGGTTTACGCACTTTCCTAGGAATAAAATACTTTACGTGAGTAACCCGTTGTGACCTCTTTAATATGTCTGAGTCCCACGGAAGTGTTTAAACTATACTGTACAAGTGTAATTCAACAGTTAGAACCTCGTCGAAACAATCGAACTTACTAACATGTCCGCCTAACCTAACAATCAATGTAGCAATACGTATGTGAAACTGTTAACATATAATATAAAACAAAATATTGTTTTTTAAACAATACTGCAATAGCATTATGATTGCAGTCGTACTTGGTTTGTTACAATCGGCTTATCAAACCAAATATGTCTACTAACGTCTATTTTTATTATTCCGTAGACTAAAATTACATTTCATGTGTTGCCTGTTTTTTACAGCTCGTGAATAGAGATGTGATACAACCGGTACTTACCGATAATATAGGTAGGTACTTATATTTATTGATATGAAAGTGTAGATATGTAACGCAATGAGTGGATAATCCGTAAAGTTCCAAAATTATACAATAAGTTTAGGCAAAAATGCTTACGTAAATTTTTTTTATGTTGGCTCTAATTGTCTCGTGGTAGGTTAAAAGTTGAATACAATGTAGATTTTATTTTTCAATAAGTTACATACCTAAAAATATTTTTGTAATAGGTAGTGCATTGTTTTTTTCACAAGAGGTGCTGTTACGGCGGATTTAGTAACATTTCTATTTTAAAGCACGTAAAAGAATAAAGGGGGTCCCCATACAAGATGTTTATTTTCAAAGTATTTTTTGTTGTATCATAAAAACGGTAAGATACAACGGTTATATTTGGTATGATTATAGTACAAACTCTAAAGAAAAATAACAAATACTAAAAAATGGTCAAGGGTAAGCTGGGCTAGCGCTGATTCGATTCAAAATCGAATTCAAGTCGGAGTTGTATTGACTTTATTCATTTTTGTACATTATATTGACATCGCACGAGTGACCATTTTATTAGATGCGTAATTGTTGTTATTATAATTATTATTTATTTTTGTATTCTTTGATTATTAGTATTTATGTTTGACGATCTCAATGTAATTTCGTATTTTTTGACATGCAATGCAATTAATATTGTAATATTACATTGATGAATAAATAAACTAAACTAAACTAAACTACAATAATATAATAATACGGAACCCTCGGTGTAAGAGTCAAACTCGCACTTGATCGGTTTAATACTTTTAGCGAAGAGAACTTTAATTCTTGAACTAAAATTTCAATTCTTTATGAATATTTACTTGTTTGCTTTACTTTGATATTTTTAAGGGCATAGTATCATTCACTCAATTTTGTCTTGAATTTTATAATGTATTTTAATCTCTGTTTTGATACTCGTATCTTTTTCTCGGTTACGATTGCGTATATCGTAAAATATACTTAGTAAGTATATTATACTTTTCTCTAACTGCGCTCGACGCGACCGTCTGACAGCTAACGTCAATCCTTATGGACGGTCGCTAGTAAAATGACTAGGTCGCAAAATTACCGATTCGCAAAATGACCACATCGCTTGTAGCCTACATTTCAAAATGTCCGAGTCGCAAAAGCACTACTTTCTTTGCGTTACTAGGTAGGTTAGGTTCGTTAGGTTACTTCAAATTTCCGAAGGGCAAAATACCTTGAAATAGGAACCCCGCCGTGCGGAGCTCCGTCGACTGTACTTAGACAATGATATAATGAAACAACCATTGTGGCCATCTTGCGACTCGGGCATTTTGAGATATAGGCTACAAGCGATGTGGTAATTTTACGATCCCGTCATTCTACTAGCTACTACCTAACGATAACAAACGCCGAATGTATCTTGTCCTGAGCCTCTTACTGAGGATAGCGAACTGAAAAATAAACGAGTTCCAATTTCAAATCGATCTAACATCCATCCACACGTGTTTAAACCATCAGTTGTTTATATTGAAAACTTGTCTATGCCTTCATTGACTGGCCAGTTGTATATGTCTTGTCTGCGTTCGCTATCAGTCTCCCGCCGGCCGCGATGCGAGCGTGTGCGCTCGCGTCTCTCGTGTTGCTTAGTTGCGAGTGTGTGACTGTACTCCGGCGCACGATAGAGCCCCTCGCCGGTACGTTATCGGTTATCAAACCATTCCGACACGGCCAAGAGATGTGGTAATAGCATTTGTACACGGAGGTTGAATCTTTGCCGAATTGTGTGGTTCAATAGTGTGCACTGTTATAATGCTGGGATCCTAGTGAAATAAGTCTTCTGAAGATCAAGTGAAAAAGGGTTTACGTGTAGTATGCTCTGTTCATGAAAATACCCTTTTTATTACGAGTAAAGTCGACTTGTACCCTTTTTCACTAAGATTCCAGTGATTGGGGAATTTGATATGTTTTCCTCGGAAATGCTGAATTCAAACAGCGTGAAAGTGGAATTGTATATGTTCGTTACATAGTATAAAATGAAGTCGCTTCCGCTGTCTGTTCGCTTAGATCCTTTAAAATGCTAAACGGACTTTAATGCAGTTTTCAAGAATAGATAGAGTGATTCAAAGGGAAGGTGTACCTAAATATATAATTTAAAATAGATTGTGATGTATATACGGGTGAAAACTCACATAAGCCGAAGCGAAGCGAGGGCGGGTCGCTGGTGTTTCATAAAGTATGCGTGAGTACGAAAGTATAACAGGAATTTACACGATCCTTTTCTTGCACAAAGGATGGTCTAATACGGACATAAGTTTCTGTCAAAACACACGATTTTGAAGCGATTATTTGGTGACTGTTCTTTTTTGCAGTCATCATTTACTCATCGATCTTACGAGTCTAAAATCAATTAAATGATGGATCTACGTCAAGTACCATACAACGGCGTGAGTAGGGACACAACCTAATATGAAGCATATGTTACTAATTATAAGACTGAAATTATTTCCAATAGACGTAACGTTATTGTCCATTTAAGACTGCGCCGAGCGTATGCCGGATGTACAGTGGCCCTCGTTACTATTATTGTGTTTTGTAATAAACTAAAGTATTTTCTTGAAATTGGTCGTTAGTTTTTTGGACTACAAATGAAAACACAACTTATGGGGTATATCACATAGTTTAATAACAATTCACCTTCGAGTTATCAACTTAACGGAAAAAAGTGGCCACCTTTTCCCGTTAAGCTGACTACTCAAAGGGTAATTCTTATTAAAGTTGATTACGTATCCCATAAATTGTGTTTTTACTTGCACTACAAAAACATATCGTTTGATTGCAAGGAAATTCTCTCTCGGGCGCCACTGGACGCTAGACGTTTGCTCGATGCAGTCTTAATACTTGTTCTTATCTGTAACAAGTTATGACTTATTTTAGGCAGTGTCCCTACTTACCCCTTAATCCCTACTCACCCCGTTTTACGGTACCCTAGAGATCGTATTGCCACCTTCCGATTCCATCATCAGATCAGTTCTCATTTAACTGTCACAGGTTTACATTATCCAAATAGTCCTTGCAAAACTTAAACTAAACAACAGGGACTAACAAACACGTAAAACTAAAAATTCCTTCGTAAGTTTAGTCGTTTTATGATAGTTTAATTGCAGGAAACATGCATACGTGCACGTGAAGGTGATTAAACTATGTATTTTTATGAGGCACTAGCTGTCGTCGTGACTACACGTAAAGTCGAGTCCAGAATTAGGCGAACTAACTTGACTGCCGAAAATGTTGCCAGATATAGGAAAAAATAAATAGTGACAGGTTTATGTCGATATAACCTTGTACCTTCTGTAAATCTGATTCTATTTATATTTTATCAAGTAATTGTCGTCGAAACTTTCACACTCATACATACTTGCCAAATAGGGACGAACTACATCAATTTTTATGAAGGATGTACCTACGGTTTAAAGCGGATATTTACGATATTACTCCTCAAATTAGGAATAAAATACAAAAATAATTCTCTTATTACAACAGGCTATTGTGATCCTTTTAGATGGCTTCTGTCGGGCTAGTACGGTTCATGTACCATACATATAGCATTCATCCCTTTCTATCTGGCAAATATGAAAGTGCGATACAGACAAACGCTATATATCGTCGATGATAATTCAAAATCCGTCATGTGTTCGACTAGCTATCGACATTAACAGCAGTAGCCAAACTGTGGCAACATTAGTGTACATATACAATGAACCGTCAAGTAAGTTCGCCTAATTCTGGACTCGACTTTAGAAGTAATAGTTTATTGCTCTCGGGAACTGACTGATTCAAGACAAAAAAAAGTCATAAGAACTTTATGCCCTTCCCCGGGGTTAAAGCGGTTGGTTGTGAACTTGCAAACAAACATACAAATCACAAATAGAGTTACCTTCTAGTAAAATACCCATTAATTAGTGAGTCAGGTGTAAAAGAGACATCATTTACGATTTCAGTTTACTGTTTACTATTTGTTTTGATTACACATGTAAATATATGCATATACAAACAGGGTGTAGTTTTCTCAAATGCATTCCTTCTATAACGCATAGAAGAGCTGATTTGCAATAAAAAAAAGTCATTCAATACATTGAAGGAAAATGTCAATTGTTTGAAAAAACTTCTGTAAGTGTTTTCTCAAAAAAAATTAATAGGTATTCTCGTCATTTGCAATATTTTTAATCTTTTATTTTTTTATTTAACGGCTAGTACTAAAGATTTATTAAAGAGTGTCCCTTGTTTTCCCGACTAACTTTTCATTAAATGTATCATTGTAAGGTTATGACGCCGTTACTACCTGCTAAAAAAAAACGACACGTACTTAGGTATGAAAAAAACTTCTATTTAAAATTATGTATAGTTACATGTTTATGCAAATATATTGATATATGTATTTATGTATACATTTATATTATTTATTTGCACGTGCTTATGTTTATATGTATTTTCGATGCTATCGTTCGTACAATAATGCACCGCCTGCAACAATTTTCTGATCAGCCCAAAGATGAATGACGATAGTTTCCGAGATAAACTGAGAGTGACATCCAGACAAACTATAGGGTTCCTATTTTGACTTCGAACTTCGGATCACCCTGTAGCGTGTGAGAGTAGACGTCACTATCGCGTTGCGTCCTGCAATAGATAATTGGAATGGGGCAACGCAATGCAATGAACTATATGGCCGTCCTTATTTAATAAGTTTCTGTCAAAAAAGTTTATACGTGTAGGTATCTGCATATCTATGTATGTATGTACGTAAACACATTATTGTAAAAACAAAAGACATAACAATAGGGAATATGCGTGGGTTTTTTTAATCGCATTTCTCAACAAATTATGAAAAGAACAAAATATGAAATTAAAATTAAAATCAGCCAAGAAATACAGATGGTACAAGCATTTTAAATTTTAAACTACTAATTAAACAGCGATTAGACAGAGAGATCCAATACGCCGTGTGACGTCATGTAACACGTTGGCCATATAAACTCCATGGGGCCTAATGGCTGCGTTTATCGCGTGATACATTTTGGATAAGGCATCCGTCACCTTCTGACAGGTAAATAAGAACACGTGTCAAAAAGTGACGGATGCTTTATCCACAGTTGACACGTAATATAGACGCAGCCTACTAGGCCCGCATGTTAAATTCCTTTTGGTAGGAACAAATCTTTGATCAGTTTAGGACTTGTTCAATTTGTATGAGATTGTCCCCAGATACTTATTTATTTACATTACCTGTAATCGGAATAGGCAGTACCTATTTACCTACCAGACTAGGTGGAGTGACGATCTTCGCACGGTGGCTGGCAAGAGCTGGATGAGAGTGGCCACGAAGCGTGCTCGTTGGCGTGCAATGGGAGAGGCCTATGTCCAGCAGTGGACTAGTATAGGCTGATGATGATGATGATGATGATGATGATGATTTACCTTCTCCTTTACATAATCTTGACTTAGCGTGTTCAACCATGCCTAAGCGAGATGTTACGTCATTGATAGAAGATGCATTGAGTTTAGGTCAATAGATCTACCTATTCCGACCACACAAACATCTTAGCCTAATCCCCTTACTTATAAACGTGGAATAAGCTTGGAATAGTTTATGTCATGCTTTGTCACTTTCTGTCAGATGCAAATGTCACAATTACAGACATGGACAAAGAATGGCGTGGGTGAATTTTCAAACAGGTATTTTTGGGTGTCACACGGCTGTAATACGGAAAATAATAAATAAAATAATATAAAAAAAAATGTTTTTCATCACATACACTGTCATATTAAGAGGCCATACATAATCATCACGCAAATGTAAGCCAAATCTCTGAAAAAAAATATTGAACTTTAAAAATAGCGCGAATATGACCACTCTGAGGCATGTCACACTTCCAGTTTTGTCCAAACAAGCTCGCGTAACTTTGTGTGTACGCAATATCTTAATTAGGTATTATACATCATTAGAAAGAATATTAGATGACGCTTCTTAATAATTATCCAATAATGCAAAAATATTAATACCTAAAAGTAGGCAGACCGCTTTGTCTTTGTCCCGCGCCGACCACTCACGAAACGACTCGCAAATACCTGCTGATAACTGGTTCGTCTAGTGACTTACCGCCATGTTTACGTTTTTATTTAAAGAGACCATTAGTTGTGCTTTCGCGACCGAATGGAGTGGACATGTATCTGTGCGCCGTTAGAGCTAGCGAGGTTAGTCTTTTTCGCGATGTATTTTGGTACCCTGTGAAGTAATTTCAGTGGCGCGTAATTTCTGTACGTTAAATAAGTATGCTTTAGTTATTTTTTTGATATTTATAATATACCTTTATTGACTAAATTAAACCCGTAATGCATCTTTTAATAAAGTATATAGTGCAACCGATATCTTTGAAAAACTGTTATGCCGTAATTTCTGTGGCGTAATTTCGGTGGCGTTTTTGTCCACCGAAATTACAAATTCCCACCGATATTACAAGTCAAGTCAATTTTGTATAGGATTTTGTTAAAAACAGTCATAGATTTAGCATAAATGCGTAGCTAAAATTACATTTTATATAACGATGCTAATATTTATTTATTAATGATATTTAAAAAAATTATGATGTCTATAATCAGAACTATTTAAATTGACTAAAATAAAAACCAAGTTAATGCGAAGACTATTACTAATGAATGAATTAAGGACAGAGAGCCTCGTTGCCAGTTGCCCTATTCTTGAGTGGACTAATCAATCATTTTGACGACGCGCTGGCCTAGTGGGTAGTGACCCTGCCTACGAAGCTAGCGGTCCTGGGTTCGAATCCCGGTAAGGGCACATATTTGTGTGATGAGCTCGAATATTTGTTTCTGAGTCATGGATGTTTTCTATCTATTTAAATATATTTCTCTATATGAGTATTTATATCGTTGTCTAGTACCCATAGTACAAGCCTAGAGCTTAGTTTGGGACTAGGTCAATTGGTGTGAGATTGTCACTTATATTTACCTTATATATTTTTTGATATTTTTTTAGGAGAAATAATGACAAAAACAAAACAGAGTAAAGAAGAGCGACTGGAAAAAAAGAAGCTAGCCGAAAGGTTACGAAAAGCTAAAATTAAAAATGATCCTCTAAAGTACGAAGGACGTATATTCATCATTAATTTCAAAGTAAATTTACGATGTAATTTCGGTGGCACCGTTGTAATTTTCGGTGGCGCAAAAAAAATAAAAATAGTTTTTAACTAAAATAATAACTTCAGAATGGTGCCTCATACAGCATTTCGATTAGAAATTTAATCTCTTTCTAGTCATTATATAAATTATCACCAAACGATGAAAAAAAAATGCGCCACCGAAATTACGAAAAAACGTCCATCTCAAAAATTCACCCGCATAAACTATTCCAACTAACGGTACTGCCTACGTGTGAAAATGTGGTTACAGAATTATCAACAAGTTTTTAGAGTTGTTGGAAATTCTGTAGCTCTGCCTACCCCACTCAGGGAATAATTGCGTGAGTTTATGTATGTATGTATGCATTCCGACCATATTACCTATCTTAAGTTCGAAAATCTTTTGTCCGCTGTTTCATTTGTCCGAAATTTTATCATTCCGAAAATATTTCTATAAAAATACCTAAGCTAACTTAACCTACACTGCCTTTCTAAATAAAAAGGACGAATGTGCAATTTGATAGTCAAAGCTGTTTTCAGAAATAAGGTCACTAATACATAAGTACTTACTCGATTGTATGACATTTTTTTTTCTAATGAGGGTTCTGTAGGTATATCTCTTCAAATATTTTGAAAATTAATAACATACATACATTAAATCACGCCTGTTTCTCAGAGGGGTAGGCAGAGACCACTTCTTTCCACTTGCTACGATCTTGACAAATTTCTTTCGCTTCTTCCACATTCATACATAGAGTCATGCACGCACGTTGGTTTCGGGTACTTAAGATTCGGTATATGCTTCGGATTGAAAATTAATGAGTTCCAAGAAAATTAATTTCGGACTAATAAAAATTTCGGACAAACGAAACAGCGGATACAAGATTCCCGAAAAGGTTACCCCATTTTAATACGTTAGCAAAAATACTTAATTAAATTCTTGTTTCAGCAAATTTTCATGAGGAGTTACCATCGCTATACATCCCTTGTAAACCAAACGACATAGTAACGATCGCTGCACCACTCAGATACAAAACGACCGCAGAATACTACCTGTACAAACCGAATGGTGACGTCACACAACTGGAGATCAACCCACCAATACCAAATAACGACGAAACTGAAACCGTAGTCAAATTCACCAGCCATGACGATAAGTACTTTTTGTGGCCAAAAGAGAGATTTAAAACGTTCAATTTGAACGCTGGTAAAAGAATAGACATTAAGACGAAAGATGTTTTCGGTGTTGAAAGGAATGATATTGTTATCGGTCCTGTGGGAGAAGACGACTACGGGAATTGGGTGTTGAGTTTGTTCGCAAACGAAAATGGCAAAAGGGTTGAATGGTTTCAAGTCATTACCTTGGATATTACTGGTAAGTTCACATTACTATTAGTATTTTACAAACAATGATTACAAATGTAAAAACACCCTATGTAATGGTGACATTGGTGACCGCTTCTTACAGTACCCTTACCATGAGTTATAATTAACGTACTCGCTAGCGAACTAGCCCCCGTGTGGTAACCGGATTAGAATAGTGCCACTCCGCATCTTTCCGTGGATGTCGTAAAAGCCGACTAAGGTAATAAAGGTGTGTAGTACCTACTGTTAGGCGATGGGCTTGCAACCTGTCACTAATACACTGGTAAACATTTTCGCCTAAGTGTGCAAAATGTGGTTACAGAATTATCAAAAAGTTTTTATAGTTGTTGGAAATTCTGTAGCTCTGCCTACCCCACTCTGGGAATAAAGGCGTGAGTTTATGTATGTATGTCTGTATGTATGTATGTCGCTAGCGAGTCAAATGCTCTGTCCCTCGCACTCTATAGAATACTCGCGAGGTCTGCGAGGGATAGAGCTTCCACTCGCTAGCGGGTACGTTAATTGTAACTCATGGTAAGGGTACAGAGCTGATATGTCTGTTACAGTTATTTAGTTAGACGAGGCAGTATTAGCCTAGTTGGTAGTGAGTTAGTGACCCTACCTACGAAACTATAGCGGTCCCGGGTACGATTCCCGGTATGGGAAAATATTTGCGTAATATGACCGCGAATATTTATCTTGGGTGTTTTCTTTGTATTTCCCTATATATTTATCGTTGCCTAGTAGCACAGACCACTTACCCTATAGACTCCGCTTCGGAACAGTTTGTCTAGTATCTCATTAAACCAAAATGGCGGGGCGCGGGGGGCGGAAAGTGCACCGTGATTGGCTAGTTCAAAGTCAACGAATAATCAAGTGTGCGCGTCGTGGTGCGCGCCAATAGAACCATGGCAACCAATTAGTGTTCTGTGAGCATAAGCATGGCTTACGGGGGCGCCTTTGTATGCGGAGTCTATAGGGTAAGTGGTCTGTGCCTAGTAGGTAGATATAGTCAGGGTTTGGAGGTTTCATATCACGGTAAGATAGAAGAGAGCTGTGGAGTCGACATGACGATAAAAATTCAACTTTTACTTATTCGATTAATACATTTATTACTTTCACTTTAATATTCATAAGGTTATGATATTAATATTAAATAATATGTTCATGAAAATATTTTGTTTATAATTGTAATTTTTCATTACTTAGCTTAGCAGCTTTACTCAGGGTCTCAGAGCGGATATGAAAGCATTTTGGAATTATATTTTTAGTATTAGTATGAATTACCGCCGCACTCAGAGACTTATATTAAATTTAATGCTTGATTAAAGTTGCTACTGTCACATTCTTTGCCATAGCAATAGAATAAGATAACACGTCACTAAATAAGCATTAAATTTAATTGATGTATCTGAGTTCGGCAGTAAGAGTTGAACTTAAATGTTAATGTCGACTCCACTACTCTCATTAGTCTTACCGTGCTACGAAAACTCCGAACCCTGGATAACCACTACTACTACTGGTACTATAAAGTACCAGCCTAGAGCTTATATTGGGACTAGTTCAATTTGTGTGACATGGTCCACTGATATTTTTTTTATTTATTCCATCTAAGTCCTCGGTTGGCAACACATTGAATCTTCAGATTCCAAATATCCAATGTGCAATTTTCCTTCCTCGTGCTATAAAAATACTATTTGTGACATCATTATTGAGTATCTTGCAAACATCGTAAAATAAGTCATTAAGTACTTTGTAATATTTGATCTGACCCTACAGAGGACCATTATCAACTGGGTTTTACTTTGTTACTAGCTAGTTAACTTTTATCACTGAAACTTCTAATCAAGTTTCATTCAATCTTGTTTTGCTTGGGTTAGATTCTGTAAACATTGTGAATAGGTAAAAGTGTAGCGAATTTACGTTTGGATATTTTTATGTCATGGTAAAACAAAAAACTGAATAAAAAGCAAGGCAAAAACCCGACTGCATTTTTGATATTTTTATTAAACCTATTGCGTATACCAAATTATATCAAAAAAAGTAATACTTATTACGCATACCAAATTATACTATAATAAAAGTAGTTAGTAAAGTATACCAAATTATGAATCCGCAAATAAATAAATAATAGAACTTATAATGTTTAAGTTTAACGGTTTTCAAAAAAACAACTCTTTAATTACTCAATTATTGTTGAAGAATCTTGGTATCTCAGTGGCAAATTGCACTTTTCCCAGAGAAAAGGCGGGGACATCAACGTCCACTGCGTTACTCACTTTATAGTTATTTCAAATAACTTTTTATGAATTAAGTTACTTCTAAGTATAGGTAAGCTTATTTACGTCCCTTTTCGAGTTTCAAGTTAGAAAACGCAGCACTTTACCGTTTTTTGAAATAATAATAGTTTAGTGAGAACGTGGCTAAAAAATATGTACAACGAAAAGTAGAATGCCCCAGCTACTAAAGAAAACAATGGCGGTGTAAATTATTTCAAGCAGGAACACGTTTATTTTGCTCTTTGATCAGAACCGAAATAATATCGATTCTGTTCCCCAATTGGCGGTTCTGACGAGCTGGTAAAAAAAAACCGGGTTTCCGAGCTCTGATGAAATAATATAAGATAAGAAGTGTTTAATAGTTGCTAATGTTATAGAGTACGTGCCCCTCGTGGAGTTGCGAGCGCTGCGGTCACCCGGAGAGTCACTCGAGGTTGGGTTTGCGTACCCAGTGAAGAACCTGACGAGCTGCCAGCTGACCGTTCCTACCTCCAGCTATGACAGGTAATCACCAAGGCTACTGAAAAGCATCAAGCAAGTCAGTAACAGAATTCTCTGCTCTGCTTACCCCACTTTGGGAATGAAGGTGTGAAGGTATATATGTACCTATGTATTAAATTTAACAAAACTGGTTTCTTATATTGTAACAGAAACGTTGTCACGGTGTTAAGAACTTCTGTAATTAGCGTTGTCATGGTAATGACAGTTCTATAATGACCGTTTTAGAGTTTATGGCTTTGTTATTATCTTGGTTACGGTCATTACGGTATCAGTAACGGCGTTTACTTTTAGTGAACAGTTGACAAGCCAATTTAATATGTACAAGTATGTAACATTTTGCTGATTGCTGATTAAAGTAATTGGGAATTAAAATAATTTAGCAATGTGTCGGAAACCATAAAGAAGATTAAGAATTTAAAACCTACATTATTTCTATTGTATTAGGTCACTGTTTACCGTCGACTCCGTCCGCATAGAAGGTATTCTTTGGTTAAAAGAACCCTAATGACCTGTTCAAGCTGTCTCCGTACCAAAATTCATCGAAATCGATTCAGCGGTTTAGTCGTGAAAACTTAAGGCTGCCTGTCCACTGCGGAGCGGAGCGGTGAGCGAGGAAAAGTTCCACCAATAGGAATACTTTACTTTCCTAGCCTCGCTCAGCAGCTCTCCTATTGGTGGATTTTTTCCTCGCTCACCCCTCCGCTCCAGTGGACAGGCAGCCTTAAGTTTTCACGGCGACATTCGCATTTAGGCTGCGTTTCCACCAGAGCTGTGCGAGGCAGCGTAGCGGTGTTGCGAGGAAAAATCCACCAATAGGATAGTGAGACTAGTAAAACAAATGAATCCTATTGGTGGATTTTTCCTCGCAACGCCGCTTCGCTGCCTCGCACAGCTCTGGTAGAAACGCAGGCTTATAGAGTAAGTATGGAAGTATGGATGGTTTCAATATATTTAGATAAGCTTCTTTTTCCACACAATGTCATCATTCTCATTGTAAATTTTCTAATATCGCTTGTTAGGGGATAAGAACTACTTTTACTTACCTATTATGACATTGTAAATGAAATGAAATGAAATAAAATTTATTTGGCACTTAAAGCACTTAAAATAATACAATTTTCTTAATTAAATCAACTAGTACTAGATAGTTATATTTTAATTGCATCAAGCCCAAAATGGTCTCCACTTAGCTTTTTATACCACGGTATATTATTTCAATATTCCGTGACGCTGGTTTTCAGTGAGGCCTGGAGAGGTAAATGGGCACCGTGATAAGTGTGATAACTATACTATACTAATTAAAATTAACCAAAACCAAAATACTACATACAATTGCCTACAACTAACCATGCACGTGAGTGAACGTACATTATATGCGAGTGTGTTTGTGTGTGTGTGTACATGTGTGTCAGTACGACTGCTTATGTACCGGATACTTGGATTGATAAAACAAGTTTCTTAAGGTTATGTTGTATTTTTGTTTGTACCTTTTCTAATATGTACCCTTAAGTTCATGTTAGTCGAATAAACGTTCTATTCTATTCTATTTCAGGTTTTACGAGAGATCTTCAACAGATAGTTGCAAATTCATAATAAGGAACATCACGTTGGGGGACGATGGTTTCTGGGCGATCACCGGTGTCGGCCGGATAACGTACTGGGGGAAACTTTACTTGAGAGTAACATTCTAAATTACCAGAAACTTTGTTTTATTTTAACTTTCCGACACCCATAAACCTTTTGAACGCTCTATCGACTAAGAACAACATACAATGTTACTACTTTGTAAAAAACTCGTATCTGATATTCCGAGATGTATGAGTTTGATCGTAATTCTCATCACGTTTAGGTTTAAAATCGTAAGTCACTAAATATGAGATACGAGGTTTTTTTCAAAGCAATGACGATATATTATCACCCAAAATGTATTAAGAGGCCTCATGCTAAACTTGATAGTGTTTCGCGATATGAATCCCAATAAACATAACGGGAATGTGTCTGTTATTAGGGTTCCGTGCCTGGATGGTAAATAAGGAACCCTTATGGTGAGACTTCTACTAGACTAAGTGGTTTCATTTCAGACGTCACAGAATCACCCATAGCAACATTATCCTACAATTGCATTTTTCTTTCTTTCTTTATATTCATTGATGCTATTCTTATTTTATAGACGTTTTTCATAGCTTCGTTTTTTTCCTAATTCTCATTATAATTAGTTAACAGTTCACTCTTATTTTCTTATTTATCTTTTACTCTTACTACTCTTATTTTACATATCGCTGCTTAAACACAAAAGCGCCACAAAACAAAAACAGATATAAGTAGTTTGATTTAAAACTTAAAGTAAATGGTATTCCGAATTTAAATGCAACACGAACACATTTTGATTTGTGGCCCTTTAGTTTTTAAGCAACGATATGGTCCTTCGAACCGGATTCGAAAATAAAAAGGTGATAATAAAAGAAACAATATTATCATAAGTCACTATATTCATCAATTATTTACATGCCGTTATTCAACTTACAATCGTCGAACATATTAGGAATACATTGGTCTTTTCAGACGTTCCTGAGTTTTAAAGTGCCTGAAATAGCGTTGCAACACTGTAAACGTACATTCCAGTTGCGTTTGAGCAATAGCAATTATAATGTGCATCGATGCGAAACCACAATCATTAAATAAAATTACAAATGGTTTGAATGAACTTTTTAAAATACTTAATTATCCGCACATATTAAACGACATAGGTTTAAGCACCTATCATCAAGGGGCGGAATTTTCATAGCAAAAATCAAACGTCAAGAGGGATTGACCATTGTGTTTTATCGACTATTCCAGTTATCGATTTTACTAGATAGGATTCCGGAATATTCGATAATTCGATAATGCCGATTTTATACAATTAACAATGGAAACAGGGCCATTTTAAATGATGATAATGTAGAGAAAATAATGTCGATTTTTTATTATTACGGACAAGATGAAGAAAATATAGTACAGGTATAGATCTCGATGCTGTTATTATGATTATGAATGAAGGTTAACCTACTGTCATACTGTGCAACATTTCCGTTTTAGTTTTATATTTTAATTGTAACAATATAAAACTAGTTACTGTTTTATTACTTTATTATTTTGTTAACCTTTATACACAAATTCATTTTGTTTGGTACTCTATAGTGTCCCACTGCAGAGCAAAGGCCTCTCCACCACAGGTCTAATTGCATCACCTAACTAAATCATGTCGTGCGTGACAATCAATCATCGATAGTCGATAAAACACAATAATCAATTCCTCTTGATGTATGATTTTTACTATGACAATTCCGCCCCTTGCCTATCATGTACAGACAGGGACTTTCACGTCGTTACTTTAAGAAAATGTAGGCTTGCTCATTGCAGCTAGCTAATCCAAAAGCGTTCAGGGGCCCTAATATGGCTGCGTTTATCGCGTGACAAAGTTTAGATAAGGCATCCGTCACCTTCTGACACGTAAATAAGTACGAAAGTGACGGATGCTTTATCCACTTTTGACACGCGATATAGACGCAGCCATACTAGACCCGCTAGTCGTTACGCGTCGAAATCTCAAACGAATTTCACCCTAGAGGTGGTCGACCGGGAATGCCCCTGACTGTACAAGGACTATTCTACTGGGTAAAACCATATTGCTTTTGACATGATACAGTATCGTTTTTCAACCCGGCCGCCATTACTGTAAAGTAAATAAGAGTGTCGTAACATTGGCAATACGATAATATGTCAAAAGCAACAGGGTATTTACCGAGTAAAATGCCCCTGTAGCTGTAGGGTTATCATTTTTGTCGGAAATCATTTCGGGTGTGCACTTTACAAATGTATTAATTACAAAAGTAAGCATTGGAAATCCTTCCTACGTACCCTATGTCAGGGACAGTACAGTAGGGATAGCAGGAAGACATTATCATCATTTAAATAATAAAATAATGGAATGAATATGCTGATTGAAATTCTTCTTTATCGAAGCATTATTCATGATTGGTGCTTTTACCTTACTGCTCCAAATCAATTTATAAACATTAAACATTAAGCTCTCGTTTAACTTAGGCTCGCATCGATAGCAACTCGTCTATAAATTTGACAATGAATTATTAACTAACAAGCTTAAGTTGTTCCGCGTGCTCATAGGCAAAAGGAAGAGATGTTGCCTACCATCCCCCTCGTCCATCTCGTCTCATCTCGTCTCGTCTCTCCTCTCTGGTGGAAAAGTGGAATTAAACTCGCTGGTTCATAATTCATTATCGAGCGGGTTGTTTATATAAATGAACGCCTTGTGCTCCTTTTCCATTTTGTTTTAGCCCGTTTTACCTCTATATCGTAATCCATAATCATATTTTTGATGATCTTGTAGCCCTTATTCACTAGACAGCAAGGACTGCAATATGATAATTAACGGCCTGTTATACTCAAGTTGACAACTTCTGAAATGACCGACGTACTTCGTCCCACCGGGGCGATCAAGTATTCGATTCTAAAAGGTTCTACCTACGTATTGCTAACTATTTCACCCTTTTAACACGCTTCTGGGAGAATCTCTGTATTCTCGTTTTCTATTGTCTTTTTCTAAGCATTTCTCTTTCACTGTTACTAGAAAAATTGCTATATACGGAAATGTGTCCCATAAGGGGTGAAAATTTCATATTATAACGTAATCCGAAAGGCGGAAACAAACTGAAAACATATTTTAGGCGCCTGAAAATAACGGCATTTCGGTCGGAGTTTCCTCACAACCTACTTCTAGAAATCACTATTGAAAATAAGACACCTTAATTCAACGGCGTCACAATATGTTTTAACTAATATAGTAAAGTTAAAAAAACGATACAAACTTCGCTCGAACATCCCTAGGCATACAAAGCGTTAATGATATAATATCGATCTTCCTGCTAAGTGGTGTAAAACATAGAAGCAAAATGGGCTACAAGCAATTGGAATACAACTTCTAATAGGTCACAAATGAACCTAACCATAAAACCTTTTAGCACAACTATTCACACTCATTAATCGCTTCCGCTTCCGCTCCCGCTCCCGCTGCCGCTGGCGCTGCGCTGCGGCGTGCGCGGCGCGGGCGCGGTGTCGCTGCCCTCCGAGTCGGAGTCCTTCAACGCCTTGGCCTTGTCGAGGCGACGCGCGCGCCGGGTCTCTACGTCCGAGCAGTCCGATTCGGATGAGTATATGGCCGCGCCGGCTGTCGCTGTAAATTAATATCCCATCAAAAACATACATGTAAAAGAAATCCAATGGGTAACTTTGCTTCTCGTCGCACAAAGACATTCTGAGCCCCATCTCCATTGCCTTACTGTTAAATTTTAAATACAATTCTTTGCATGGTGATGGAAATTTACATCATAACCAGTGAACGGAATAGGTAGAGCTAATTTGCCTAAACTTGATGCACCTTCATTCAATAATGTACTCCCATCTCGCTCACGTATGAATGAATATGCGTCAAGTTTAGGCAAACTAGCTCACCTATTTCCGATCATAACATAGTACCAACTTTTCGTATTTTTTTTTAATAATTTTTTTATGCGTATTCAAAATCAAATAGGGTTCGAATACACAACTTTTTTCATTTTCATGCAAAGAAGGGTTAATTTAATTTACTCTACTTTGTTTGTGTTTTCGTGTCGTGTGAATGGATGGCTCGTTTATAAGTAGCGTTAAAAACCAACTTTACGGATTTCACAAGTTGTAAATCTAGCAGCGCCTGAGAAAAGTAAGCACTGGTTCCGTGCTCTACAAGAAACTTGACAATTGGTGATTCTTAAAATCCTGGGACCTCATAAAAACACAATGCATTATTGACTAGGTTATTAAACAGTTCATAGACCTCATTATAATACAAAAGTGCGAAAGTGTGTGGGAGGGCCGGAAGGGCCCTCACCAGGCGTACTTTTTCGAATCATATCGGAGAAATACTGGAAAAGAGACGAATCTTAGGTACCCGAAACCGAATTGCGTGCATGACTCGATGTATGAATGTGGAAGAAGCGAAAGAGATTTGTCAGAATCGTAGCAGGTGGAAAGAAGTGGTCTCTACCTTCCTCCCTGGGAAACAGGCGTGATTTAATGTATGTAGGTATGTACGTTACAATATAAGTATAATACAATAAGGTGAAATAGACGATATCTCACAAGCAATAAAAAGGCAGCGTCATCAGCGAAGGTTTGCAACAGCGACATAATCGGAGTTGGGTAGGTCACAAGTAAAGACATTTTACAACATCGGAAACCTTGTAGAATTCGTCGATAAACGTTGCTGAGCTTTTCGAGGCATTGCCGTATTTTTTCCTAGATTTGCGTGAATGAAAATTTTGCAGGTCAATTTTAAACAAATTCCCTTTATAGTAATTGGCTGAATAGGGAAACCCGAGAGAAATGCAATATAATGGTGTCTAAAGTAATCTGATGATAGTGATGATGGAGTCGGACTCCACCATACTCATACCCACTAGACTAACTCACCGAGTATGGTCTCTATAAGCAGATGAAGATGTACAAAGAAACAAAGTTGGTGTCGATAATGAAGTAGTTACGGTCACGAGCGTTAACTTGGGACCCATTTCAAGAAAAATATGCTTGAAGTCGTCAATGTCATTATAGATGTCAAGTCATTTGTAACTTTTAGGAAACTTAACCTTATTGTTGTAGGATTTCAGATTAACTTAGGACTTAAGGTGGGTCCCAAATTAAATCTCATGACTGTACTAACCCCTCGCATGCTTAGACAGCACGGATCCAGTCCAATCCCATGCATGTCTTCCCGCATTCTATTTTTAATCTTACATAGCAACGTAGGTTTAAAATCGATTGTAGGTTAAGCCAATAAAGTATTGAAATTTACAAACGCTCCTTGCATAAAAATATACTGTATGGCCGCAATTCCTATGGGTTTGATGTGACAGGTCAGGTGACCACGTCGCCGAACTGGGCAGTCAAATTCTGAAACGGCTCCCGCATACAGTCAAGGAACTTGATTCCTAGACCACTTTAAACTATGCCAAGGTGACGTAATCAATGTAAACGTAAGAGAACTCTTATGATTTTATTTACAGTGTCGCTTTGACATAGTCCAAAGTGGTCTAGGAATCAAGTTCCTTGAGCGTAATCGGTGTTATAAGTCATAAACAAATATGAGTAGGTGGGTTATAGTTTTTTTTTTTTCCTTTTTCTTCCTTTATCCTTCACGTAAGATTTTTGGCATGTTTTCCTGCTGATCTACGCATGTTATTTGATATTATATTGAATTAAATATTTATTGCTTTATATAATGCTAGATTAAGTAGTAGGTACCATTGTAATATGTTTAAAAAATGACTGACTGCTGAGTTTCTTGCGGCGTTTCTTCTCAGCAGTGTCTCCTCTTGGGAAGCGCTGGTAGATTCTTGACGTGTAAAAGTGCCCGTACGGCCTACTTACTGAATAAATGTCTTTTATCTTTTTTTTTTTAAAGGTTATACGTACCCTTCTGGCCCTGCTTGTACTTGTTCTTGATGGCCTGCAGCGACACGCCGCCCTCGTCCTCGGAGTCGTCGCGCCGCGCGCCGCCGCCGCCGCGCCGCTTGGGCCGCGTGGACGCGCGCGACCGCATCGCCGCGCGCAGCTCCATCTCCTCTTTCTGGAATACATACACGAGAATTACTGCAGGGACCGGGAAAAAGTCCATTTCGGGACATTGTTATTCTATGATATTTGAATGAGTAAAATGAACATGATCACAAGGATATCCGAGGATAGCCAAATATTCGTAGATATAAGAGGCTAGTCAATTTTTTTTATAAGAATCACTTCCATACTAGACATACTGTAAGCTATATTTAAAGTAATTTATTCACGGACACATTCCTGCTGTCAAACTTTTCTAACAGTTTTGCAGGACCTTTAATATTATGGTACTTACCATGTTGTTATATTTAATAAATTAATAATAAATAAAATAAAAACTTGGATTGTACGAGTGTCTAGCGGTTCGGAGTTTGTTACCATAGCCAAGACATGGTTTAAAAATGTAAAAAGCGCGGAAAATGTTTATACATTTTTCGCACCCGTTGTCATCGCAAAATAATAGCTTTTTTATTTTAGTTTTACCTCATCTGGGAAAAATGGGTGTCCAATATTCAATCGTCCTTTCAACTTTGGAAACGTTTTAGCAGGCTAAAATATAAATTCAGTCCGTTTTATGAAACCACCATATTATTGAAATTTCGACCACCTTACTGTTTTTTTTACGCAACTGAAACATATTTTCAGTCCGTTTCAAGCCACCCTTTATCAGAATAC